>PVKB01000544.1:0-589032 GCA_004027205.1 Ctenodactylus gundi | reverse complement strand
TAAATACGTAAGAGCAGGGAAATCTCAATAGCAATAACCAGAACTGGCACCTGGATCTTGGCTTCTAAAGCCACTTTTTACCCATGGAAACCAGATTTCCTGGATAAGCAGCTGTTCCAGCACTGGGACAGGGAGAACTCGAGCAGAGGCTGGACTGCATAGTACACAAGGAAGTCTTGACATAATGGAGGGATATGGCAGTAGGATGCAAGGCCTAGTGCAAATGGGCTCCCGCTGGATGAGGATGGGAAAATTTCAGCATCAAAAAGAATAATGAGAGTGACTAATTTTTATCCTTTGAATAAAATAGGACACCACGATGCCATGCAGTTATAAATGAAATTTTGATGAGGAACAAAACATTTATAACATTTCAAAGTACTTTCCATAAAATATTTATTAACTGTAAAGGGGAAAAGAGTCTCTTTCCAGTGGTAAAGCTTGACAAGCACCTTAGTCCAGTGATTAAAATGAACATTACCAGGAATGTAACAAATCAAAACTACGAGCTAACTGATAGGGTCCAACTGAAAGAGCACAGTATCACTTCCGTGGTATGTCTGACAAAAATAAATAACATGATCTTGCTTTATTTTTTATTTTGTGAAACTGGGGGTTGAGTTCAAGGCCTACTCCCTGAGCTACTCTCCACCCCACCCCATGTTTAATTTTTGATTTTGAGACAAGTTCTCACCAAGTTGTTGACTTGCCCAGGCTGGGCTTGAACTTTTGATCCTCCCGCCTCAGCCTCCCACGGACCTGGGATTATAAGCCTGCACCACTGGGCCCGCATGAGTAACCTGATTTTAATCATGAAGAAACATAAGACTGACCCAAACAAGGTACATTGTGCAAAGTAGCGCATTCCGACCCTCAAAAGACCCCAGGCCATAAAGTCTATACTGAGGAATTTCCCAGATTCCAGACATCAGGACCAGAGACTGGAGGGCCTGTGCCATGGCAATTAAATGCAAAAGGAGATCCTCAGTAGACTCTGGCTACAAATGCCACAGGGACAAGAGGATGTCTCAGACACAGTCTGATGACTGGCCAACAGCAATGCATCAACGTTGATACATTACAGAGCCCCAGGCCACAGGCTGAATGCAGTCTGATGAGTAGGAGAGGGCCTCTTGCAACGTTAACTTTCACTGTTATTTTATAGAGGATAGTGTACTTTTGTGTGCAAGGAAAAACACTATTCGTGGGTGATAAGACTTTCATTCAGAAACTTCCACAAAAAAGGATATCTTTTTTCTCAGCTAAGCTTGTAGTTGTTTCAGTAATTAAGAAAAAGAAAGCAAGGGAGGAAGGGGGGAGTAGCTATCCCATGCTATTGTACAAAGACATTCCAGAGCAAGGTGAAATTTGCAAGTCTTAGCTAAGGCAGGGATCCCTGTACTGTCTGTAACATTGGAAGGTCTGGGCCTCCTGGACAGATGAACAGCAGTGAGCAGGGGTGAGCTTTGAGAAAAGTATGGTCCTGTTAGGCTCTAGTGCCACTGGTGATTGACAGTAGGTGGAGCTTCGCTGCCTGCTCCTCTCCTGCCACTTCTTGCCGAGTCAAAGCTGTCCTCCAACATTCCACTACAGAATGAGTACTTCCCCTCCCCCTCCAAACCTTTATTTGGGAGAATGGTCTTCAAGTAAATCAGTCCCTGATGTCAAAAGGGTTGGGGACCACTGAGCTAAGGCAATTGTTTCCTTTCCCAAAGAAAGCACTTGAACATATTTTCA
This sequence comes from Ctenodactylus gundi, assembly GCA_004027205.1. Taxonomy (NCBI): domain Eukaryota; kingdom Metazoa; phylum Chordata; class Mammalia; order Rodentia; family Ctenodactylidae; genus Ctenodactylus; species Ctenodactylus gundi. Next base: position 587,295 of record PVKB01000544.1, on the reverse strand, counting down.
GTTGCTGCATATCCAATATTTATTCTTTAATTTCCACTACTGATAAACCCATGTGGTAAGTGGCTCTTCTTAAGACCAGAATTTATTTCACAGAAATTTTGTCCATTTATAGTTTTAAATGTTCCCTGTTGAAGATGAGGATGCTTCAAGGCACAACTCACCCCACAGAGAAAGGTACAGCCATCTTATGAAACAGCTCTGCCAAGCCAGCTTGGCTACCCACGTCAGTAGAAACAGAGAATATGATAATTGATTCAAACTACAAGCTCAGTATTGTACTGTACATACATCCAGCATTACACATGCTTTAACATAAACACACATCAGGTCTCACTTTTAAAGTAAAGGATACGCAGGTACCAACTATAATAAACTTATTTTACAGAAAGTTAAAATTTTTGCTGCATGCTCACCAACTGCTTCAGAAGTTTTAGGCATGTGGGCAGAAAATGGAGGAAATATTACAGCTATGACTAATAACAGGTTACATATATTTAAGAATATTTCTAGCCAGAGCAGATTCTAAAGGCTATCTTAAAGGACTAGGGCCAGTTAAGAGAATGAATGGCTCTTAGAAGAAGTTATGTCTTGGCCCGTGTGTACTTCTTCCAAGTTCTTAGAAATACAAATGTAGTTAGAGCCACTCTGAGTCCCAGGGTGACTTTAGCTTCTGAAGATAAAACAGCTGGTTGTCCCGGCTCAGTGAAGTCTCTCACCCTGGAGTTCCACCCAGGTCTGAATGGCCTCTCCAGGCCCATGGGACCATGCTGACCTGTCAAGCCCAGAGGCAGCCTGACAGCAGTCTGGCAGCCACCTCCAGGAATCGCACCTTCCAGACTAAATGGATAATTTGCTCTACTCCAGGAGAATGTTTGTCAATTAACTATGGGTTCATTTGTTTGTGATTTTAATATGATCCACAAAAATAGCTAGGCATGTGATTAATAGCACCATGAAGCAAAGTGGTAAAAAATAGGATAATAAAATGAAGTTGTTATTTTAATTCTGGGCAATATTTCCTACCACTAATGCTAAAAAGTAAAGACTTCTACCTGAACTTGAGCGAATAAGATGTCTTCCGGAGGAAAAATTCTCTTACAAGGAGCATAATGGCAAATTACAGCCATTCATGCATGTACATGCACAACAATTTCAGTGAGCAGCAAAGAAGAAAAATCTAGGCATTCCTCACCATTCAGAGAGGCTGCCGGCTGGCAAGTAAGCATGTGGAAGCACTTACACAGGACTACTACAAGCAAGAGAAGCATCTAAACCTGAAGAAATGGTCAAGTGAGGTTTAGAAATGAGCAGAGAGTACTGTGTAGGTGCTAGTGTGTCAGTACACTATCGTACACATGAGCATCTCCAAACCAAAACTGCAGCATCTCCCTGTACCATCTGCTTGTAAGAGATGCTCATTCCACCAGAAAGAACAGGTAATCTGTTCACAAAATGAGGGCAGATACTGCCTCTTAGCTACCCACATATTTTGCAGATTAATACCCTTGTCATATTAAAAAAGTCTTTCTGTAGATGTGTTTGTTTTATGGGCTGCAGAATTGCTAGGAACAGATGTGGAGAAGGAGGGCTTCCATCGTGGTGAGGTCTGTTTGTTGAGCACACACGAGCAACGCCTTCTGCAAGGCTAACTGAAGAGGCTGTTTGTTCTACAAGAACGCAGTAATACTGAGGCAATCTGTTAAATTCCCTCTTGATTGATGTAGTCACTGCTCCAGGTTGAAGAAAATATGGGCAGGAGGTGTACAAAGTCAAATAAAGTCAGATTCTCCATAGTCCAGGAAACGTAGGAATTTCACACTTACAAGTGTGGTTCATGTCTTTGTGTCAAGCAGTTGCAGATTATGAGGTCACATCTATAACAAAAAAAGCATATATTCTTTAAAAGTGCTCGATGTGCCAAGCACCTTTCCCTCTTGTACACACATCCACACACCACACAGACACACACCACCTGAACTCATCTTTATGGTTTAAGACCCGCACCGGAGTTCTCATTGTCCAGAAAGTTTGACTCAGCAACTCCTTAACACCTATGCCAGACATTAACTAAACTCCTCACCTGGAATCTGCCCACCTTGCAGCTCATGAATTGGGTAGGGGTAGTGTCCTGCACAGGCAGCTCCACACCAGTGGCGATGGAACTTGCTGCCCTTCAGGAAAAGAGGCTTAGAGAACTCCGACGCTTTGCAGAGGTCCAGTGAAGCCAGGAGTCTGTAGCCAGGAGCTGAGACCTTAGTAACACGTCCGCAATCATCCACCTGCCTTCTGTCCTTGCCTGATTGTTCCCTCCCTGCCACCTCTCTTCTTTCAGAGATCCCTTCCAAGTCCCTAACTCAAATTCTGCTCTGAGGACTCCAAACAAACTCAAATTCTGCTCTGGGGGTGCCAAACAAACATAAAACACATTACTATAAGCACAGTGATTGAGATAAAATATACGTTTTTCAATAACTAAGTAATGGAACAAAGATTTCTTTAAATGTCAAAGGTATGGTATTAACTCAAGAGCCAAACGAGTCACCCAACACTGGACATCAATATCTGTCATTTACAAAAAGTAGAAAAAGGGCTAAATATGGATTTGTAGTTCCTTGTCCATGAGTGATTCCATGACAACCTGAGCTACTAGTGTGTCTGTGAGGGGACCCGTAGCTGCTGAGAGGACTAAAGTGGCAGAAACTTCCGCTTACATGCTTCATATCATTCCACCTTCAAAGGCATAAGACTTACAGGTTTCCAAATTGTGTGCCTCAAGCTTCCTAGATGCTCCTCAAACGTGACAGCACACAATTCTAATTCTCAACAAAAACGTCAAAGTCCTGCCTAGAACTTCTGAAGCCAATCCAGGTTTCTTAAACCTGCCCACTCTTCACGTCAAGATAACTGAGTATCTTCACCCCTTCATCCTACCCCTGACGGCATCAGCCCAGACCTCCGTTCCGGATCGCCACAGGGCCACACTCAACACTCAGTATATGCTCATTGTATGACTTCATGAACCGTTCAACCAGGGAGACTTAAAATTATCCCAATCTTTCAAATATCAACTGGCAAATTGCCTTGATAAAATTATGGCTTCTGAACTTTTTGTTTGTTCTGAACACCAGTTTAGAAATATATAGTTTATTTTCAGTATACTAGAGAGGGCAAACATTCAGTTAAACCGAAAGTCCAGATTTTTCACAGAACACACTAAAATTAAAACTTAAGGATAGCTTTCCTTTCTTTGAAATAAAAATAAAATTCCAGGCTTAGCATAAGGAGCCCTCCTCCCTACCCAAACCCCCAAGTGGAATCATACCTGTGAATCTAGGTTTTTTAGCTGCGTTTACTGCAGCCATGAACATGTATTCACTGTTTTGGTCATGCACACTGGATCCACACTTCTGAAGAAAAAAAAAATAGAAGATAAATAAGAAAAAGGGTTCACCTAACGTGAGCTTTCTTCTGAGCTTCCTTCCTCATTTCAGCCTTTGTTGTTCATTTCCCAAAAGACTTAGGTCGACCGTGGGCCTTGTGTCATTCTCTTCCTGCTTTACCTCTTTTTCAAATTCGATTCCGGCTCAGGTGTACACACTGTCTGGTCAACAACCATTTAATGTATCTAAACGGGTTTGGATCCTAGCTCCACAGGTTCACACAACGGACAGAATTGTGTGAGTTCTCTGAGGACTTGCCTAACAAGAGTGTCCCACAACAAGAGATGTTCGTTGCCATCATTATTTTCTCTTTCTGAGTAGTTTTTCAGTAATTCCATTTAAAATAAAAAATTCTAATAACTTATATGCAAAGGAGCCCACAATTTCCTTCTCAGTTGTTACCAACAATTTACAAGATTTTCTCATGATTGTCTCAACTTACCTCTTAAATAAAACAATTCCGTCTCTTTTTCTTCATTTTTTTTTTTTTGAGAGAAGGTCTCTCTATAAACCAGTTTGATCCTAAACCAACCATGTAGCCCAAGCTGTGTTTAAACTCAGGCAATCGTCCTGTCTCAATTACATTAGTTCTGGGATCACAGGCATGTACCACACACACAGCTTATGCAGTGATGGGGAATCGAACCTAAAGTCATGCACATGCTCAGAAAGTGTTTTAACTGCTGAACTATACCTCCAGCCCACGACAATTTTTTCATTTCTACTTTTATTTCATATCCACCCTGACTTTTAGGATGCTTAGATTCAAATTTGCAGCCTTCATTTAGTTACTTTTTAAAAATCAGAAGCAACTGTTTTTATGTTTCAACCTCCTTTCTAACCTTTTTTGCCTCCCCTCAGCCCCAATTATTTTATCTTTCATAAATAATAGTTATAGTGACAAAGCTCTGGAAGCTGTTGAGTCCTTTTTGGAATGGAGAAGGCTATAAAATAAACAGATAATGCAGCTCTGTCTCAAGGTATTAGTTTCATTAGTAGGTTTATCCAGGGAAAAATAAATTGTCTACTTGTTGATCAAATTACTCAGATAAGAGCAACGTGGGTTTTTTGTTTGTTTGTTTTGTTTTGTTTTGGTGAATAAGTAACCACTCGGAACAGCAGGTGCAAGACAGAGGAAAGTGCTCACCTTTTTTGTCATCCAAAACACAGCCAGGCATCCAACACTGTACATGATGACAAAAGCCGCGCATCCTATGGGCAACCAGAATTTCAGATGGCAACAAAGCTGTGATTCTGAGTTGGGAAACAGATACATGAGTGGAAACCTTTGAGAATCAAATCTCCTCTCTCAGGGCTGGCCCACATGTTCTTCTATATAACTCATACGAGGGATCAACCCCAAATAAGGTTTTCCTTTATTACAGTCATGAAACTCAGAAAATGGTAACCAATATCACCTCGGTACTATAAAAAGGATTTATAAACTAAAAACTCAAATACTGCACAAATATATGTTTATAAGTGCAGGTAATAGAAATGACCTTTCGTTCTACTTTTGAAAATAAGTTGACCAAACAGTGATAACCAACAGTGACTTGTCAGTCACCGCACTCTAGTGCCCAAACTCAGGCCTCAGCCATTTTGTGCTTTAAGTAAACATATGCAACAGTCATAAAGCCATGGATCTGGGTATTTGTCTTATTTTTAATTGCCTCTGTGTGTGTGTGTGTGTGCGTGTGCGTGTGTGTGTGTGTGTGTGTGTGTGTGTGTGTGTGTGTGTGTGGTACCTGGGAGAGAGGGCCACAACCTTCATACTGAGCTACATTTCCGCCTCATTTTTATTTTAGACTTTGAGACAGTGTCTCACTATCCCACTGAGATGCCCAGGCTGGGCTTGAACTTGCAATCATCCTAGATCAGCTTCACAGAGTGCTTTTTTCCTGTTATTTTAATGGTATATGTATTTTAAAGACAATCTTACTTCTAGCAAAACAGTCGAGGTGATTAAATTGCATATGACTGATAAGTATTAATTATTATTAACAACAGAACACTCCTTGTCTATTTCATGACAATTTGCCATAAACTATATCTAAATCAACTCCAACAGAAAGACACTTGTGTAATTACTTTCATTGGTGAGAAAAGTTGTTTAAAAGCATACGTACTCTTAAACCCCAAGATAAAGTCAAGTCTTACCATACACATGCAAATATTCTCCTCTAAGAATCTGTACTCGAAAAGGAGGAGGATCGAAAATTGAGATATTGCAGGAGTAATAGCTTCCGTGTGAACTGTCCAAGTTATTTAGGAAAAAGGAGACGCTGTTGTTGGATAACTCAGGCTGACAGAATATCTGATTCTTAATGGACACCGTATTTCCACTTCCCTTGGTCTTACTGAGATCACAAAGTACTTGCTTCCCTTTCAGTAACTGCATTTTAAACTGCTGGACAGTCTCGGGGTATTTGCATAAAACTTGCACACCTCCATTGTGAAATGTAAACATCTCGTACTTGTCAGAATCATTGACTTCTCCTACACAAAAAGAAATAAAACCAAATAAAATTAATATTTTAATACACTGCACTAGCAATTATATCTAAACATAAAAGTAACATCACAAAGTCACCTATATGACATAAAAATGTTATAAAAGAGCACATTATTTAAGGTGTTCTTAGACAGTTATTACTCTTAGATTTTAAAAATAAAAAGTCAATTTATTCCAGAAATAAAAATATGGTCAAAGTGTCAAATCAGTATATTTAAATATTATTCATAATTAAATACAATTTATTATTTATAATATTGATAATAAATAAATGATCAAATAATTTTAACATTTAAATAATATTGAAATACTATTGAAAATAATACACATGAGAACAAGGCAACAACAGAAACAACACTCTAAAGAAACAAACCCACCATTTATGTCTTCAAAATGCCAGATCTCCAAAATAAAACTGCTTAAAGAAATAAAATACAAACTCACAATAATTCCTGAAGAACCCAGGAAATTTTGAAAATCAACTAATTTGAAAAAAAAAAACATTTAGAACTGATTCCCTCCCAAATATTGCACTAGCTAGAATTAAAATATGTGATGGATTGATTGAAAAGCATATTAGACAAAGATACATAGAGATGATGAATTAAAAGTGAGATTAAGTGAATTACTTAAAAGTAAAGAATTCACAAACCAGAGACTCTGTAATCATGGTGGGTCACCATCAGCGATTAGGACCACGACGCCATAGGATTACATACCATATCTTCAATGTACTAAAAGAAACCACCTGTCAACTGAGAGCAGTGTCTAGGCAGACAGTAAGGGAGTTTTTAACTTGAAATTTTAACTAGTGAAATACGCAGTTTGTAATTTCTTGCACAATCACTGAGAGGATCAAAATACAACTTAGAACCAAAATAAATACCACAAAATCCAGTCAAACGGTTTTGTCTAAAGGGGGAGAGTTAGCAGAAAGCACAACGTGGGGGTAGACAGGCTGCTGTGTGCTGACATTTTATGGGTAGCACATGCCATTGCTCATTAAGGTATATATTTATGTTTATTCACAGTTATATATGTAGAAAGATATACATGTTTATGTAAACACATATATTTTTACAGTTAAAAAAATAAAAAGAATACAGAATAAAAATAAGACTTTTCTTCACTTTTTAAAAATAGAAGGAACAATGAAAGCTGAAAGCAATAGCACAAAAACAGGTGCAATCTACTTTACGTGGAATAAAGGCCCCAGTGAGTGTGGACTCTTGTCTGAGCATGGAGCATGCTGCATGGCTGTTGTTTTGATGCCTTTGCTTCTAATGATGCAGAAGATAACATCAGTGGGCTGGTTCTCAGCTCCTTTAGAGCTGTTCGGAGCAAATTTCCCAGAGACTTTAGGAAGGCATCAAGTAAACCACAGAGAGATCTTGGGCAAAAGTGTCTGCGGTCACTATTTACAACCACGATCTGAGCTGCATAATCTTCTATTTCTGAAAATTATTTTGTCAGCACTCTTTTCTCCTCTTGTGCAACTCTGTGACCCACGACCCAACACAAGATGAAAGGCAGCAGCAAGAATACAATGCAGTGGTTCTCAAGGAAACCAAGAGCAAATTCCGGCTGTGCCATTAGGAAGGATCTGTGACAGGGTACCCCTTTGGACCTCGGTCTCCTCATCTGTGAAATACAGAAGTGGAACTAAACCTCTTTCCAGCACCTACTTTCATTGGATTAAGGATCAGGACATATCTGTATGAGACGTGGCCAAGAGGAACTCTGCTGCTGCTGAATCTCCCAGAGGAGAGAACATATTTCCATAAGCTTCTCATAAAATGGAATATTTCAAGGACTCAAAGAAAAGCAAAACGAATACTTCTACCTTGCTTGGCTGCGCAGTGTTTAGTAGAGTCAGCAAGGGTTCAAGTTGTTGTTGTTTTGCTTATTTTGTTTTTGAACAACTGTGCCAAGGTGTTCACATGTGGAGCCCAGGGTCCTGCACTATTATTCCTACTGTTCTATTGGATGATGCTCTTACTTAGTCATCTTATTTTTTGAGCCTAAAAATATTTGAGTCACTTTTCTATTATTAAATATAATAAGAAGAAAACTTATTTGAGTCTTCACATACCCAATGGTTAGCCGTTCCATCTGGAAGACCATGTGACAATTCGGAGTCTACAGTTTGAATGTTTTCAGCCATATTTTAATGACTTCAAAATTAATTTGACACCTATACAACAGTATGTTCACATACCAAATGGACAACTCTCCTTGGCTTTGGGTAACAATATGAAATAAAATATCAAACAGAGAGCATCCTTTCTAACAATGACTAGTATTTAATGGATGACAATTTAAGGAAAATCTGGATACATTAGTGTCTCTGGTAACTACAGAAGCAGCTAGAATCTGTTCTCCAAGACCTGTCTTCAATCTGAAGTTCTGGTATTGCAACATAAATTTCTGTATTCAGTGTCTTATTTTGATTGGTTGTATGTCAAATCTGTTCGGTTAATTGCTCTGCCATAGAAGTATTTAAATTGAATTTAGTGTACCCTTCACCAATTTTTCTTCTTGCTCTTCCTTTTCTTCGCATACCATCTTTTAATATAAAATTCTCCAATAAGAATTTTACACTATCTTTTATATGCTCATCTCCAATAAATAACCATACACTGTCTCTACATGGTAATCCGGTAGCATCCTCACCTTCACCCTCCTGGCTTCCTGTAACATAATTCAACTCTTCTCAGCAAAGCTGGGGAATTTGAAAATTACACAGCAAGTTTATTGTGTACAGACAACAGAAGGTCCAGACAGATTAAAGCATTAGCTTGAAGACACATAACTTCTTGGGTGTGTGAAAGAGTTTTGGTTCAAAAACGCCACTACAGGAACTAAGAGAAGCAAGCTAGCCCACGAAGCTAGACAGTGGTCACCAACAGTCAAGTCCTACGGAACCACTACTAGAATTTGTTAGCAGGAAGGCCTGATTTTTCAGTATCTGGGTGTTGTGTCCAACAGAATCTACTCAGTTCTTTTCCACTTTAGTTACAACTATCCTCAGTCACCAATCTCTGTCTCTCTCTGGGACTACAAAAAAAAAAAAAAAAACTTGAAAATGTTTTGCTTTCAGTCTTGCCCATTACTATCCACTCTCCACAGAGAAACAAAAATGATCTTCTACCACTCAGGAACAGACAGTACCCTTGCCTTGTTTGTAAAAGCTCTAGGATCTTCCCACTTCGCTTAGAGTAGACCTCACTATCTAACATGGTTTCTCATGACCTAGCAGTCCATCTGACCTCTCTAATGATTTCTGTTAACACCAGTTCTTCACTATGGCACCATCATATTGCCCTTTCTTACTCTTCAAATACACGAAGCTGATTTCTAAGGCTTCAGACTTATTTCTGTATCTAAAATGTTTTCTCTGGTCTTTATATGTGTTTCTCTACCTAAAATGTTTTCTTTGGTCTTCACACGACTGCTTCTTCCTAATTATTCAAGCATGATAACCTTTCTTCACTGTGCATTGGTTTACCAACTCAAAGTATACCCCTAAGTCATTTTCTGCCACATTTTCTAATAGATCAAATATATATCACTTTCTAAAGCAATCTGATTTGTTTGTACAATTGTTTATTATCTTATTATCAGGATTCCCCATATTCATACAAGTTTAAAATTAGGGACTTTTTTTTTTTGATTCTGCATCCAACCCAAGCCTCTACAGTAGCACCTGGCATACAGGAAACTGCACTACACATTTGCTAGATGAATTGATGGGTAGATGGACAGATGGACAAACGCAAATGTGAATTTAAGTGGCATCATAAATTAGGGGAAATGAACAAAAAATGCTCTTAGACATGATCAAGATGAAACTCATTTTACAGTTTGCATTTACATTTGTTAACATCAGCTGGGACTGGAAAACAGAGGATCTACCAGGATCGCATAACTCATAGCCAGGACACGAGGCCAGGGTCAGCTACATCATGTGGCTTTTCTTCTGGAAGAAAGTACAAGAAGATACACAGTTGTGTATACAAGTTACCACTCAAGTGGAACTCAAGTTCTAATGGAAATTATCTGTCTGAATGTAAAGAGAAAGTTCTTTAGCTGCAAATCCCCACAGGTATTTGGCTGGTTGATAATATTCTTGGGTCTCTCATGTCTATAGAAGGAAGTAAGGTAAGATCTTTTTTTATTCTTTAGATCCTCCAAAGTGCACAGTAGTTAAATTTGTCCAAAAAAAAAATGGCCAAGACAGAGGAGCCTGGACCAATGATTATTCAAACATACCCAGAGGTTTATAAACACAGTATGCTAGTAATTTATAATATAAACAGCATACGGTAGCTTTTAGCACCTAATACATTTTCAAAATAAAATAGAAGTATAGTGTTTTGTGCCCTGGCAATGTATCCTAAAATCTGAATGTTAAGCACACATTTTTGTCGTCTTATTGTTGACATACCAAGATTATGATCACCGTACAAAACAAGTATACATTTTCTGAATACCATTAAGTACCATGTCTAAAAATATATTTCTTCTCAATAGCAGCTCAAATATGTTAACTTCTGTAAACTGTAGTTTTTATCATATTACCATTGATATTGATCAAGAGCAAAATGAGAATTTTTACATTGGGCAAGAATTTAGGTTTTCAAATTTTTTGAAGATAAAAGCATTTGCACCTCCTTCAGGAGGGCTGATAACAAGAAATCTCACTTACCTGAGACTTGCACCATGGTTCAGAAGCATCTATTTGCAAGTTGATTCTTTTAATATTTAAACTATTCCATTTCTCCCATATCAGATGGTCTGTCTAGGACCTTTTCTGATAGGACTCTTTCTAAGCAGATGTACTATCCCAGCTGAAAATCCTTAAGCACAAACAGAGAGCCCACATGATGCAGAGGGTGTGCAACAGATCAGCAATGTGATTTTATTCTCTTTAACTCAGACTGCTAGCCACAAACCTTGACAAAGGTCTTAGACTCACAGGAAGATAAGATCTCCTGAGTTTGCAATTATTGATAGGGCTTATTATACACATTTTCTGTAATCAAACGATAAGTCTTAGCACAGCACAGGAACATGACACAGGAGGTAATTTCTAAAAATTATGCTTAGCTTAGGTTTAGTTACGTCTGATCTTTTACTGAGAAAATCTGGCATTGTTAAAAATGTGCTTCCCGTCACTTTTTTTCCCCCACTTTTCATTTTAAAAACAATGTCGTTCCTTATGAATCTACAGCTAAAGATTTCAGAATCTTGGTTAGTAAATTCTTTATATGAGCATCATTTCTTACATTGCAGTTCAAAGACATTCATGATATAAAGAAGACGCTGAGTTCACGGAAGAAAGAAGAATAGGAAAGAGAAACTCAATCCCATTTAAATTTTTAGCATTGAGAGAGCCAAAAAAGATGAAGGAAAATGAAGATAAATCCAAAAAGCCAAGAGAATACACACATACACACAGCACACAAAATATGTCTTATACTCTTCAAGGAATCCTACAATGGGCACAAAACAACCCTAGATTCTCCAAATGTATTAACATAATAAAAAACAAAGATTGATTTTCTTGTGATTAAAAATTATTTTCTTCATGAAAATGGAAAAAATCACAAAGATGGTCTAAACTTTATAGCAATGTTCACAAAGTACTTTGCAAATACATTAGTTATTTCATTACCACTGATCTGAAATTATCATGCTATGAAAATTATGTGGTACTAAAAGGCATTTGCTGTGTGAACTCATGGCTCCAGCTCTCCTTGTACCCACCGTAACTCACTTGTTTCCAGCTCTTTTTACCATCTCTATCTGGAGAGAAACTAAAAAGTCATGTGCAGGATTTCCAATATTCACTCCCCAACCCCAAGCCTTCTGTTTTCATGGAGACCTGAGAACTCTTGAAGTCATCCTCATTTCCCCTCCTTCTAACTCTTCTTATCTCATCCTCACCATCTTTTGGCTGACTCTAGCTCATGGGTACCTCTTGAGTTCAAGCTTCCTTTCCTCATTTCTATTGTGCCAATCCAGACCTTTTTCATGTTTTCCCTTGTCTGTGGAAACCTATTTGTGTGTGTGTGTGTGTGTGTGTGTGTGTGTGTGTGTGTGTGTGTACGCATGAGAGTGTATGTATGTGTGCCTCTATGTGGCACTAGGGATCGAGCTCACAGCCTTTATACTGACCTGCATCCTCAGTCTATTTTTATTTTGAATTTTGAGACAGGGTCTTTCTCAGTCACTAAGTAGCCTAGGCTGAGCTCAAACTTGTGATCCTCCTGCCTCAGCCTCCCAGAGTGCTAGGATTATAAGCATGCACCACCAGACCCAGCTAGAAGACTTCTTAACTAGCCTTCCTTACACGGGTCTCTACTCTTCCCTGTCCCTCCTCCATATGCTCCTAAAACTGTGTTTCTAAAAGGCATTTCAGTCCCCCACTTAAAAGTCTCCATTAGTCCCCTACTGCTTATAAAAACAAAAATCTCCTTCACATGACATAAAATGCTTTCACAATGTCATGGACAATCTGTCCAAGCCACACTGAATTTGTTGACCATTCCTTTCACATTGGTATTTCTGTTTTCACAAACTAGAATGTCCTGTTATCCTTTTATCTGGCTACCAATACTCATTCATTCTTTTAAAAGCCATTTTAAATGCCAATGCTTCTCTCAACACATTTCTGAGACTCCCCAGACAAGGACTCCTACCTCTGTGCACTCAACAATCCTTTATCAGATCAACATATTTATTTTTTAGATCAATGTATTCACAACATCTTTGATCACACGTAATTATTTTGTCTTTCTTAGTTAGCCATGATCTCTACAATGGTAAGGACAGCCTCGTGTTTGCCTAAATAATCTGAGGACTTGAAACACAGTGCAAACTCAGCAATAGTCTCAAATGAATGAATAGAAGAATATGAAGGCAGGTGTCTTTGGATTGGGCCAAGGAGAGGATAAGAACAGTAAAGGAAGACATCTTGTTGGCTGGACAATGAGAGAATATGGACTTCCCAGGCAAAGACAAAGACTCAGTTTGAATGATGACTGCTCAATTCTTTGAACTTCAGTCATGTTCAGGCCTTCATATAATGAAGAAGTGGCTTATAAGTACTAGGTGCTTCTTTATGCATAAGGCATTACATTAAATGCCTCGTGAAAATTATCATTAGCTTCTCACAGCAACCTTTTAAATCAGATTGCCAATTTGTATCCCTATGTTACAACTAAGGAAACTGAGGCTTAAATAACTGGCTTAAGATGATAGTGTCAAGAAGTAGCAGAGTTGTAATTTAAACACAGACAGACCTGACATCAGCCTCTACAAACTTAATGACTCTCCTAGTCCAATGATCGAGTTCAACCCCCTCCCTGCTTTTTACAGAAACTAAAGCATAGAACACAAAGAGACCTGCTGTGAAATAAGAAAGAAAATGGGGCTTTTAACATTAAAATATATATGAAAATGTCTTACAGACATTTCCTTTCTTGCAAGTTATACTGGGTCTATCACTGCCTCAAATATTTAAAGTAGTATTGACATTGGTGCCACATGGGTATTCTGTGTTTGAAAGTTATCATACACCAAAAGATGATAAAACAAGCCCTTGGATATGTGCTACCTGAGCTGAATACACTTCCTTAACTAGAACTTTTATTCTTCAGCCCTGTGTATTTGAACCTGCACAAAAGTCTGAGGTCTTGCTCTGGCAGAGTCTAAATTTTTAGTGATTATTCTGTAACTTATCTGCCTGCAGAAGTGAATTTACATTTACAAGAAACTTCCATCATAATTGAATAAGTACAAAGAGGCATTTCCATGGAATTTTTGTTTTAGTTCCAGATACCACAAGACAAACAGAACTTTGTGAGAGCAGTAGAGGGATTATGGTTGCTGTTGCTCTTGTGGTATGAACAGATTCTTTCACACAGAGTCCTGGGACAATGGAAATGTCAGCCATAAAAAGGTTGATTTCTCAGAATTCAAAAGTCACCTTTAAAAGACCTTTAATTGCTTACAGAATGTGCTATAAATGCATCAACCTGGCTCAGACTAAGAGATAACATGGGCACTGCTGGACAACTGAAGCCAAGCTCCTGAGTCTGCCACTACACTTAGGAAAGACCTGTTTTTTCTTCATTTTTTCAAACAAAGTAGATACGAGCGTCATTGCATTACGTGTGGCCCACAGGAGGTACACATCCCAGTTTCTGACTTTCTCTTTACATTTCAAATCTTTGCCTGTTTGGGCAACCTCGGCATTTAAATCAATGGGGAAAGGGTTCGTTTTTTGACTAACAGCTTCCACTTGCATTTTATACTCCGTGCATATTTGTGTATCGCTTTTGAAAATATAATTTTGATTCTTTGATAAGATTGTTTCAGTCAAAAACCTCATTTCATGTAGAATGACTGTCTGTCTTGTCAGCAGCCCACCTGGGCCAGAAGAGTGAGGCCGGCTGCTGAAAGACCAAAGAAAATACCCAGAGATGGTTTGAAAGAGAAGAGGTTTACTAAGGTACTAAAAGGAAGAGACGGGGTTAATTGTGAGTTACTGGCAAAAAAAAAAAAAAAGGATAGGTGCTAGTGGCAGTAGTTAATCCCAGAAGGTCCAAGGGCAGTGGACCAGACAGGTAGACAGTACTTGGAAGGTCCAGTGACAGATGGCTAGACAGGAAGTTGCCAGAAGGTGCTGAGCAACTCCTTTAGCAGCCAGCAGGCCCACAGGATTCCACAGTGCTCTTTTCTTCCCTCAGTTATTATATGGAGGGGATTTTACACAATAGGCTACACCAGCAGGGTCATCATTAGCTTGTTTTGTTTTGCTGTGGGACAAGCTCTTCAAGGAACAGTGGAATTTGCATATGGGTGAAAAGAAAATTTTTACAGATAATACAAGTTGGCCCACTTCTGAAAGTCTCTTGAAAAATACTAGTTCTGAGAGTCCAATTTCTACCTGCTCACAATGTCTCCTTGACTTGACAAGAGTCTTGGGAACACAAAAGAAGCAGTTCAGGGACACAGCACTAAACACATGCCCTAATTATTTTTTCAGGAAAAATACGACTAAAAATGTCACTGGACAGAGTCTGTTCAAACAGAGGCTCCGGCTATGGAGCAAATGTGACCTTCGCTTTAGGTATCATAGGCTACAAATGATATCAAGCCATATTTTTAAAATTTTGGAAAGCTCAGTAACTCATTTTATATACCAAATTCAATCTCATCAGAGGAGGTCGAATTATAAGAGTGGGAAGAGTTGTCTTCACCAAGAAATGCTATAGATCTTACTGTGAGCAAAGCTAGAGGAGAATCAAAGTCTTCCTTACATACTTACATATTGTCCCTACCAGAAAATGGGAATGTGGTGCTGATAACTTAACAATTTCACTTCAACTGAAGGAATTTGGTGGGTAAACAACTCAAATTATGAGAATTATTTTGTTCACTTATGATGAGAAAGCCAGGCACTGGTAGGTGAATAGTGGGCACTTCAACAAAAGAAAGGTAGGGAAGATGGAGAAAAAGATACGATTTGCAAAGAAAAAAATTTCCTGAAATGGAGAATAAATCTTCAGTCTGTGGATTGAAATGTTCCTCCTATCTTAAGAAAAACTATAAAAATTCACAAACATGCATGATCTGGTGGCCTTTCAATACTAAAGTGAATAGCTTTCACGATGACTTGGCATTTATCGTTTTGTTTTGTATTAAAGTTACTTCCCAAAGAATGAGATTCACAATAGCATGGGACTCTTCAGTCAAAATCCTAAAAGCCAGCTTACAGTAGGTAAAAATCTTCAGACCACTGAGACAAAAGGCTACCGCTCAAGAATCTGAGTCCCCAAAAAAGGTATCAGGCATCCATCAGGGCAAGAGAAAGTCACATTTACCTATTCGGTGACTTAGGGAGATAAGGAGACCTGAAGGAAATAATGGTCTTTAGTTCAGAACAGAAGTTATAAGACAGGTGTGCTTATGCTGACATTGAAAACATGGGAACGAGGCATGTGAGTAAGGGCATGGTCATATTCATGTCAACAAAACAATAAATAAATAGGCATTCAACCAAGATCCTCTGGACATGAAAATGATTTAGTAAATTAAAAAGTGTAGCCTGCCTTCCAAATTCAGCAAAGGCAGAAGAGAGTTTTTTTTAAAAAATTCATTGTAACAATAAAAATAAAACAAGGAGAATTTGACGACAAATAGGAAACAAAAGAAAAAAAACAAAACGTTGAAGGAGTAAAAATCAAGCACAAGCTTATGATGCAGAGAGGAAATGGTATGAATTTATCTACCAAAAGAAAAGTTTGACAATTTGACTTTTTTAAATTGCAGCATGAATACAAGCAGAGATACTTCTATGACACAGAATTTCTATAGCCCTAAGGGAAGGGCTCAAAGCTGAGCTCTTCTCCAAGAATTTCCCTCTGAGCTCTGGGGTAGGCTTAAGGGCTGCAACCGCCCAGGGGCTGGCTTCCCTTCAGTGGTGGTACCAGAAGCAAGGTTCTCAGCGGACTGTGGGGGACCCTCCAGCTTCCTGACAGAACACCTCATGAGACCCACACAGTTACTAAGTAGCATCTGCCATCTGTCAGTCCCACTGGGCTGCATTCTCCACAGTGGTTTCAGGGTGCTCTTTCTGAAAGGAGAGTTCAGCAGGTCCTCTGCATGGTCTTCATTGCCGTAAAGCAATGAACAAATAATGTTCCTCTTAAGAGTATTTGAGGGGCTGGAAGAACAGCTCAGCGGTTAAAGCGCTTGCTCAGCAAGTGCTAAGTCAAGTGCTAAGTACCCGAGTTCGATTCCCCAGCACCACATAAGTTGGGCGTGGTGGTGCACACCTGTAATCCCAACACTCGGGAGGCTGAGACAGGTGGCTTGCCCCGAGTCCAAGGCCAGCCTGGGCTCCATAGTGAATTCAGGCCCAGCCTGGACTACAGAGCGACACCCTGTCTCAAAGAGAGAGAAATAGAGAGAGAGAGGGAGAGAGAGAGTATTTGAGAGTAGACAGTGTTCTAAATGCAGTTGGAAATTCTTTTTTTTTTCCAGATTTGTACGAGGAATAGTCTCTTCCTGTTTAAAAATCATTAAAAGAAGACTGGGCAAAATTTTATGCTGTGAAGACTGATCAGAGATTAGGAGACTCTAAGATTCTCAGCTTTCTTAGTTCACCAACTAGATTATAAAATCTATCAGAATTTTTTTCCCTTTGAGATTAGTGATGTTTCTCAGCTACTTCGACAAAGTGTTGAGAGAAAGATGTTGGAGTCACACATCTTGATCCTGCCACAATTCCTGGGTAACAGACGACTTAGCCTTTCTCGGTCTGAGCATTTCTTCAAGTATTGCCTTGGGACATAGGGAAATACACAGAGCTGAGAGAATCAAAACCACGTCGGAGGACTGCAAGTGGTGAGTTGATTTGAATTCAGGTTTTTGTATTTATTGCTTTTAAAATGACAATTGTTAGATGCATGTGTCATGGTGGAATTTTGAATATAACAATCATTAATGTATTTATTATCACCACTGGGCCACTCATGCCTCAGTTTGGCCACCTGTCAGACTGGAAAATTGCATGCCACATAGAATGGTTTTCTGTGTGGTAAGAGTGAACACTGGTTTTACTCATTTGAAATCTACAATGATTATTATTCCAGAAGTACAATTTATTTATTAGTTTCAATTTGGAAATTTTTAACAATCTCACCCGAGGCTGGATCTGCCCTTCTGCAGAAATAACACGAATGCTAATGCAAATCTCCAAGCACAATGCCACCCTAACTGCACAATGGAGTGTGGCACATTGCAATGACTTGTACAGATGCTCTTGAAAGAAAATCCAGAACCATTATATGGCCCTTGTGGTCTGAATGGTCTGGCCTCTGCTCTCCTCATAAGCCTCATCTGCACCACTACCTGCCATTTTTTCTCTCGCAGAATCCTCCTTTCCAGTCCTTCGTATTATTCTCCCCACTGATTCTATTTGTCCCCCTGCCTCAATTCCTGTGTCATTTCAGAAAAGCTTTCGATGAGACTCTGCTCCTCACGGGCACCTACATACCCACCCTACCTAGCTAGGCTCCTTGCTTCATCCTCTCACAGAAGTGAGTTTTCTCCATAACTGTCTCTAATTCAAGGGACTGCCTGATTACTTCACTCTCTCACACTCAACTCATTTCAGGGCAACAAGGAGTGACCAAGTTTGGTCCAACAGTATACGCCTGAGAGCTAACACAGTGGGTCCTGTGTGGCTAGTGCTCGGTGCCGCATGAATGAACAGATGGATGAGTGAATGAATGAATTACAATTCCAAAGCCATTCATATGTCATTTACACCACTAACAGACTTTAGCAGGTTGCGGGAAAGGCACAGTTCAACAACTAAGTAGCCCAAAACTCCTCTTGGGGCTTTTTACAAATAGATCCTAACTCTGCATTCCTCCTTCCTCTTCAGAGTATTTGAGTAACTTTGAGACAGCGCAAGATCAAACACTGGATCAATACAACTTTAGATCAATAAAACTATTTTTGGAGAGAGAAAAAATATATATGGCTTTGTACCATTAAAAAATGCATTTCTAGCTGTAATCCCACTACAAAAAGCTCTGCCTTCACTTTTTCTTTAGTAGAACATCTCTACTTAATATAATTCCACTTTTTTTTATCCAACCTCACAAATAGGCTCAAGAGTTAGAGAGAAAAGAAGTAAAGATGTACAAAGTAAAAAGCAGCTGAAATAATATATTATTTTATATTCTACATATTATGATTTCAATTGTTTACATACAGGCTGATATGTATCATCTAAGAAAAAAATAAATCATTTTGGATGACTTTTAAGAAAAACATGTACAGGGACTTGGGAGTAGTTCTAATCACCCCCCCTTGGCCCCTCAAGGAACCCTGATACTTCATGTCAATGAACCTCATGACAGCCTGTGGATTTCAGACAACAGACCATCCAGGCAAGACTAAAATCAAAATCCTTAGTTTCACAGACCTTCCTTCCACATTATTTTCTACTGTAGAATAATTCTTAGTCCATGTGCTGGGGCTACTTAATTTCCACTCTGTTAACACAAGTCATTTAGCCTTGCATGCTTCTCTCAGGACGGGGAGCCACTCTTTTATTTTATCCACTGACAGGTAACTCCAAACAGCTGATCTAAAATGTAATGGTTGTTCAAACATATTTTTCTCACAATACCAAACACAGTATCAAAAGCAGCAATAGAAACACAGTGCCATCCACTCTGGCACGGTGACTCAGTTCTCTCGGACATGTGCTTGGGCTATTGGAAAATCATTCCTGATTAAGCAAAACTACTTTTTATTTGGTGCCTAAGTTTTCTTCGTTTGAATTTGTCTTGGTGCTTACTTAAAGCAAAACATAACAATACATATCCAGTAAGCACTTACCTGCTAGAACTTCACTTTGCAAGCAGAAGACAAGGAAGTACCAGAGGCCTGACTTCATGTTTGCCAGAAGCAGACGCGGTCCTCTCCTCCAGTGAGCCGGGTGACGAGAGAGTGTGTTCTCCGTTGTTTTCTATTTGCTAGAAAGGAAGTGGGTTCTGTGGGAGTTGACAATTGTCACACTTACCATTGAGCCCAGCGGTTGGGTGGGGGGGGGGGGTCTCTTCATTGATCTCAGTGCCTGTATGGGAAGTGTTGCTGATTATGGGGTGAAACACTTAGTCCACAAATTACTGATAATCGTGAAAACAGAAGAAGACTTTACACCTTATTCTGTTTAAAACAGAGCACGTTAGAGAGACAAAGTGTATGTTTTCTGAAGCACTTCTTTCAGAAGCATCTCTGGATCAGAGATAACAGGGTCTGCAAACGCTCACATGATGAATAAGATAGACATTTTGACACATTTCTGTCTTGGCTGTTGCTCTGGAGATGAGAGAGCCTTTGGAACAGAACAGGGCATAAATGCACTTATTGCAGAAACTGAAACAAAAATAAGAAAGAGGAAAATCGTAGAAATATAAGAAATAATATGCACAAGACATTCTTCACAGACTGTAATTTCTAAATGATTAGAGTCTGGTTTAAACTAACTTCAATCCAGCTCTGCGTATTACGGAAGTCTGTAGAAAATAGGGAGTTACATGCATGGTCTCAGAGAAAAGCTGAAAAGCCTGTTTCCGTCCCTGTATCCCTGCAGAGAGACAGCTAGACAGTAACAATGTTAATTAAGTAGCACGTTTCTATGCACTTCAGTGTTCTCTATGAAGGACACACGGATGCAAAATATGTATAAAATAGAATGCAAAACAAAGTGTATTTAGTATGTATGCAGTATGTTGTAAATATAGTTATTATATGTTATTTCCCATGTATTTAAAGAGATTATGATTTATATATATATCACATTATATATGTCTACACTATATATAACATGTTATTTATATATCACACTACATATCTTTGAATATATACTACATATTATATAAACATTGTATATATTATACACATATACACATATATATCATTATATAACATTACATATGCAGCAAATAACATAATGTATAAAATGTATCATATATACTATATATTTTGTGCTATATAAATATATATTATATCTATCATATGTTATGTGTAACTTTTATAGATATGTTACACATTAGTGCATTATGTAATGCATATAGAATGTGATATAAACAAATAATATATACTATGTACATAGATATTTTATGTGTATATGCTATGTATATGTGTATACACGTGAGAGAAACCGAGGCACAGAGCGGTAAAGCACTTGAGATGGCTGAAGTCATCTAGGTAATCAGCGTTTGTGGTAGGATTTGAAGATCTTGGCTCCGAGTCCTCACTTCAGCGAAATGGAACCACTCATGCTCAGGCCTGCCAGCCCTGCCTAGATCTAGGCTGGGCCTCTGGGAAGACTCTGACAGCCTGCAGAGATGTCATCAAGGGAGAAGCAGACATGAGCTGGGTCAGACAACCAAGTGTAAGTCCAAAGCATCCGGGCCCTGAAGCGGCCCAGGACTGGGCTACGGCAATTAGGGATTTTAGAGGGTCCCAAAGGTGAGGAGGTGGTGGTCTTCTGGGTTTTCCTCAGTTGTGTGTTTTCAGGGCCCCTGAGTCTCAGCAGGGGCCGGAAGAAGCCCACAGAGGGTAGAGCTGGCCTGAGCAGCAGGGGCTCCGCCATCAGCCATCAGGATCCCTGGAGCCAGCTGCTGGCTCCTTGCCTTCACCGCGACCTGATAGCAGCGAGAAGAGGCGCCCAGACCCACGTGGCTGTGCTGGAGTGCTTTCTCGGCAGGCAGACAGACAGGCAGAGGACAGGAGCCAACTGTTTATTTTTCTCTTTCTTTCTAACAACATTTTTTTTTTTTGAGACAGCCCACCTGCAGTTCACCTGCAGCCCAAGTGAACTCACTCTGTAGCTCAGGCTGGCCTTAGACTCACAACAATCTTCCTGCCTCAACGTCCAGAGTGCTGGGATTACAGGCGTGAGCCACCACGCCCAGCTTTAGGTAGTGCTGGGAAATAGAACTCGGGGCCTTGAGCTTGCACGGTAAGTGCTTTAACTGCTGTGCCATTCCTCCGGCCCTAACAGTGATTATGTTTACGAGTATAAATTTACGATACACAATCGTTACATTAAACTCGAGAGACTGGCGCACATGCCTGTTGCGTCATCTTCACCTTTGCCGCCCCTCCCCGTTTCCTGCCCTCCTACTACCTCCCACATTCTTCACCAGTTCCACAAATCCATCATCTTCCTGTTTCCTACCCCTTCTCTTGCTTGGCTCTACTCCGGATTTAAGCTCTCAGTTTCTCATTCGAGTTCAAGAAACCATGCAGTATCTAACCTTCTGGGTCTGATTCACTTTGCGAAGCACGATGGTCTCAGGATGCGTCCCTTTTCCTACAAATGAATCGAGTTTGTTTTTCTTTATGGCAGAGTAGTACTCCGTGGTACAGATATACTGCATTTTCTTTATACATTCATCTGTTGAGGAGCATATAGGCCGCCTCTCAGACTTAGCTATTAGGAGCGGCTGCCGCAAACCTGAGTGACTGTTTCTAACCTACTTGTGGCTGAGCACTGGAACCACGCTTGGGGAGGTTTCACCCCCCGGGAACAAGGCTGTCGCACAAGCTGGGGCCACACTGCCGTTTCACAGAGGAATGTGCAGGCCGAGGCCACATCCTGAGCGCGCACCGAGCTCACGCGTGGTGTTCCACGTGCACTCCCACAGCCGCTTCTCCCGGGAGATCGCACTCTTATCGCACATCATCGGAGGAAAATGAGAGTTAGAAAACGCAGTGATTAGCCAGGGTCACAGAGTTGGTGAGCAGGCAGGACAAATTCACACCGTGGAACTCCGAATCCAAGCTCCTCATCACCATAGGACACTCTGGTGCGAGTCCTTGTGCATCTGGCCAGAAATTCCTGATAAAATCCTTTTCTTGATCTTAGATTTTTCATGGAGGAATGATATTTCTGCCCCAGAGGAAGTATTTTTTTTAATTTCTCTTATAAAATTTAGGTACAGTGTTCCCACCTTGAGGGGAGAAAGGCTGATCAAGCCACAGCTGAATTCAGCTTTAGTCCCACTGGTCATTTGAGCTTTTATTTGATAGGAATCTGTTTGCTTTTTCCCATCCATCATGCCTCTCAGTTTCTAGGATATTTGCTAGTAAGTGTAGATCAGGGCTCACTTCTAATGTAAACAGTGTTTTATGTCAAAGTCCTCTCAGTATGATCCTTCCCAGATCATGCCTTCTCAAAAGTCTCAGTTAAGAATACAATTACTTGTGGTTTTAAATATTCAGAATTGCTTTTTTTGTGCCTGGAAAATAAACTGGGCAAAAATTTCCATTCACCCTACAGGAAGTGCTTTTTGTTTGCTCTTATTTTATCTTTTTATTTTTTTTTTTTATTCCATGACTTAAGAAGGTTTTGATTTGTGCATGCAGCTGCCTGGGGTGAGGGTGGGGAATGGAAAGTTTGCTACATTAAAGGTAGAATATTTGTGATTTCTTCCCTCGTGGGGCACCGTAGTGCCTAATGTGGCAAACTCACCATTCTCGAGTTGCACAGGCAAACGTCTCCTTCTTACTTGAAACCTACAGACATTGGCAGGAGTTGAAGAGCTCACACATCTGGGCCATGGACCCCAAAGACTGGGACTTAGCAGGAGGTCTATAAAGTCCAGCCCAGCCTGGGGAACTCAGTGATTTAGTGAGACCCTGTCTGAAAATCAAAATAAAAATGGGTTGGAGAGATAATGTGAAAGTCTTAAGCTTGATTTCCAGTAAAATACACAAACAATTGATCCTGAAAATATCCATGTTTCTCCTAAGCTGGGCTTGCCATTCTGAAATGGACAAACATGGCAGGAAGTGTCCTTACTAACCAAAATTGTTTTAGCTGGACATGTTCATGCATGTCTGTAATCTTAACACTCTGGGAGGATGAGGCAGGAGGATCACAAATTTAAGCCCAACCCGGACAATTTAGTGACTTAGCCTGACCCTGTCTCAAAAAAAAAAAAAAGAGGGAGAGAGAGACAGAAAAAAGAATGGGTCTTAATTACTTTCTCTTGCTGTGACAGAATACCCAACATCTACACTTTAAGGAAGGAAAGATTTATTGAGCTCACAGTTTCAGCAGATCTCACACGCTCCCCTTGCAGCTGGCAATGCTGAAGGCACATGGCAGAGAGAGAGAGAGAGAGAGAGAGAGAGAGAGAGAGAGAGAGAGAGAGGCCCGAGTGCTGTTCACCCCATCGCAGACACAAACCAAATGAGTCTAGAGCAGAGCCAATGAGCTTCTCCAGGCAGAAGCTGGCTGCAACACGTTTCTTCTTTCTTCCTTACTTAAGTCAGGCTGTCAGCTCAGACCCCCACACCCAGGGTAGGTGCCCCTCTCCCATTTTCTGGCTGGAGCAAATAACAAACATCAGAAATCTCTGCCCTGGGCAAACCTCAATCTCAACAAGTTGATACAATCTCTCCAGGTCAAACCCCAAACATCCGCCGCTTCCAGCCAAGCTCTGCCTCCCAACAGCACAGGGTTCCGAATACATGAGGTTTCTGGGGGGGACACTCAAGATCCAAACTAGAGCAGGAAGGAAGAAAGGGAGGAGGGAAGGACGAAGGCTGTAGCTCAGTGTGAAGACCCCAGATCAATCCCCAGTACCTAACAGAAAAAGAAAACTTTCTCTTCCTTCATCTCCTGCATGGAAGGGCACCACCACGCACCCCTCCCTTCTCCCACTAAGATCTAATTACTCTGCGTTGTGGCTCTCTCCTAAGCGTGTGTGCTCCCCCGCTGTGCACCTCCTGGCTTCCTGTGGGGCTCTCCTCTTCAGGAGAGCCTTTTCGAAGTGCAAGTCCTTACTCAGCTCAGCCTCCTCTCTCCTCGCATTTGTTTCTTCTTCCTGCCCTGAATGCTTCTATCACATTGAAGGACGTGGAGTTCGCCGGATTCCCTGAGCTAACTCTTCTTCCAGCCACCAGGAGCCCATCTGGTGACCCCGCTTTGCCCCTTCACCTCCTCAGTCTCCACTATTCTGCAGAAACCCTGGCATCCTGCAGGCCTTTGCTCACACACCCAGCAGTCCACGCGGACTTGCCCCACCCATTTCATTCCCTACCAGCCACTTGCATGGCTAGTGTCCATGTCACGTCTTTCTGTTTTCCCACTACCTCTCTCCGTCTCCCACACCAGGACCCACTGTACAACTGTAATGGCCTGTTCACTTTTGTCAACCGAAATAGGAAAAAAAAAATCAGAGAACGAGTCTCCGTGTGGTTCCTGTGCTGTAACTCCCGTGCTGAACGCGGCCACGCACAGCTTGGTTCTCTGCGTGTGACCCTGGCTCACAGATAACTGTTTCATCATTCTTTCCCAGCCACAGTAACCCGACAACTTTGGGCCAAACATAATAACTTTGCTGGTCTCAGGCATGGGCCTACCGGTGACTGTAACCCTGTCCCCCAGCAAAGGCCCAGCACCTTTAATCCATAGCCTACCTGCCTGCTCTCCAACCTATCATCAGGCAACTCCACTTTGTCCTCGTGGGCCCAGTCCCCAGCCCACAGGCCAGCTAAACAGCCCAGTCCCGGGCCTTCGTGCTGGGTAGTGCACGCACACCACACTTCCATGACTTTTCACCCCTTCTGGGCTCCCTCTTTATCCCCCTTTTTGTCCATGTATCTCTTATGCCATACAACCAGACACGAGGTCAGAGAGGGACCTAGCTCCAGGATCTGCTACCGAAGCCTAAGGTCAGGGGTCAATAAATTTTTACTCCAAGTTCTCGTGTTGCTGGTTTGATTTCTGCCAGACTCCTTTGACCTAACAGTCTCCAAGTAATATTTATTATTGCTACACAGCACAGAAATGAGAATATGTGAACCACACTAAACTGTGCACTTCGTCGAAGAGGTTGCAGCAAAGGGAAATTTTAAAGAATAAAAATGAAGCCAGGCCTGGTAGCATACACCTGTCATCTCTGTAATCTGGGAAGCTGAGACAGGTGGATCTCAAGTTCCAACCCAACCTGGGCAGCTGAGTGAGACCATGATTCAAAAATATGAAAAAGGGGCTGGAGGAACGGCTCAGCGGTAAAAAGTATTTGCCTAGCAAGCGCTAAGCACCCTAGTTCAATCCCCCAATACCACATAAGCTGGGCGTGGTAGTGCACGCCTGAAATCCCAGCACTCAGGAGGCGGAGGCAGGAGGATTACTGTGAGTCCAACACCAGCCTGGGCTCCAAAGTAAATTCAGGACCAGCCTGGACCACAGAGTGAGACCCTGTCTCAGAAAGAAAAAAGAAAGAAAGAAAGAAAGAAAGAAAGAAAGAAAGAAAGAAAGAAAGAGAAAGAAAGAGAGAGAAAGAAAGAAAGAGAGAGAGAGAGAAAGAGAGAGAGAGAGAGAGAGAGAGAGAGAGAGAAGAGCTGGGGATGTAGCTCAGTACAGAGGTCCTGGTGCCACCAAAAAAAAAAAAGCAGGATTACGTTAGCTGTTTTGAAACAATAATCTCTGACAAATTAATGAGAAAAATGGCATCCTCTGAGGCTGAACAGACAGCTAGGGAGACGTGTGTTTCCTGAAGTACTTTGTGCATCAAGCTGTGGTGGCCTCTGTTTAAGTGTGTGGTTCCGACAGCCGTTATTGATCCTGACTCTCAGGCAATCATGTGTAAAAATCTTTCCCTTATTGCCCTTTATTTATTTTGGTAGAGCTGCCACAGATGACTCCATGTTTATTCATATACTTTTCACTTTCCTCTCGCACTCTCTTGCGCTCTCTACTGGACCGAAAGCAGTATGACAAAAAGGATTGTGGGTCTGCAGTCCTTTCTGTATCACCTGACACAGTAAGGAGGAAGGACCCGGTGAATTCTCCCTGTTGGATGAATGAGTGTTGGCTTAAAGGGAACACATTACCTTAAAATGCTCACCAATGACCATTTTGCTTTTTGAAATATAATGTGAGTGGGGAAAATTATCAACACGTGTTTGTATTTCATGTTCAAATTAATTCCATGAGTATGGCAATTCACCATCCTGACTCAGCTCTCATCTGACCATTAGCTCGTCCTTAATCATTAAATGGAAGAACATCCCATTTAAGTGGCCAAGTAAGTCTCACCTGAAGTTATTAATTAATCCATAAAGCTCACAAAAAACTATACACTTCCTTTAAGGTAAAAAATGTAGCACTGTGAAATGTGACATGAGTTGAGTTGATTGACGTTTTTAACAAGTAAACCTTAGCAAAGTCACTTTCAAGGGTAGTATTTATTGCCCAAAACGTCTACTAAATACCTCTCTGAATCCACCATTTCTTCCAGTCTCTCCAGGGTTCTGGCTCCTTCCTTTCAGTTTACAGACCTGTGAGCATCTCCCCAGTCTTTATTTAAGACCCATACACACACCATCCTCAGGCTTGGCAAGCCCTTCTCTCTACTTCTCTCTCGTCTATCTTGGCAAAGAGAAGTCCACACTTAGTTTAGACTTTATTTTTCTCCACTGCCCCTCGGCTCATTCTAAATGGTTTCTGTCTCTTGCTTTCCCTTGAAGTTGCTTTTCCCAAGCTCCCCCTCCGATGAGCTCCACACTGTCAGTGTCGGCAAATATTCTCTTTCTCTCTCTTTACCATACTTGGCCTCTCGGAGCCATGATGCTATACTTTATGTTTGATACTATCCTCACTAGACCTTGAAATGAACCCACCCATTCCTGATCTAAGAGCGCTTCTGCTCAATTTAGGTGACTTTGCATGCCTCTACTCAGATCTATTCTGTAAGAAATGGAAATCTCACTCTCGGAAATAGACCTTTATCTTTCTAATTCAGACACCTCAGTAGACTCCCGTGTGGTCTTTGATGGAGTCAGAATCCTTGCTCTCTTCCTCTCCTTCGCATCTCTCGCCCCATCACTCCACTTGAAACTCTTGGTCAGCTTTTCCAGCTCTTCCGGCCTCTCACATGTTGACACTGGTGTTTCCCAGAGCTCGAGCTTCACTTCTCTGCTTCCTTCATCCTGTATCTTCCTCCTGAGCAATCAAGCCACTTGTTAACTACAAAATTAAATGGGCTATGACATCGACCCCAGTTTTCTTATGTGACTCTCAAGTTATTTCCGGAAATCTTTCCAAGCGTTTAGGATCCTCAGGGCAAAGTTGAAATAAGTTGAAATGAAACACAATCATTCTCAAAGGACTGAAAACTCAAAAGACCTCCAAACTGGGGCAACCCACTCAGGACCCCTCCCAGAGAGTAGAAGTTTTAGCCTTCTAACCTCTGTTTTTAAATAAAGACCTATTGTTCTACCAAGAAAGACCTACAAATTCCTATGCATACGGGACCAGATACGCAGCGCAAGTGCATGAAATGGGTCAGGTGTGGGGCAGTAGCAAGGGGCAGAACCCACCAGGCAAAGCAGTACCCGAAAGAAAGGTGCAGCCCCTCAGTTCCCTCTGTAAAACCACAGGGATTATGACTCCAATGCAGCCATGGTTTCTGGCTTTTCTCAGATACACTTCAGATTCTAGTCTTTGTGAGAAGTATATCAACTTTTAAAATTTACAACTTATTCCAAAAATTTAAATACAGTGTGATGCTGACTTGAGATCTCTACCAGCTACTCTTTCGACAGAGGAGTACTATCCAGAATAGATAAAGAGCTCAAAACAGTTATTTGAAGAGAACAAATAATCCGATCAAAACATGAGCAAATAAACTGAACAAACACTTCTCAAAAAAAAAAAAAAAACCCAACAACAACCACCCATACAGATGGCCACTAAGTATATGCAAAAAACCCAACATCCTTAATCATCAGGAAATGCCAGTCAAAACTACATTGAGATTCCATCTCAGTCTAGTCAGAATGGCTGTTGTCAAGTACACACACACACACACACACACACACACACACACACACACACACAATAAATGATGGTAAAGATGAAGTGAGAAATGTGCCCCTCCACACTGCTGATGGGAATGTAAATTAGTACAGCCACTACAAAAATTGGTACGGAGGTTCCTCAAAAAACTAAACATAGAATTACCATATGACTCAGCTATACCACTCCTTGATACTTAAATGAAGGAATTAAAGACATGCGACAAGGACATTTACACTTCCATGTCTACTCCAGCACAAGTCACAGTCACCAAGATAAGGAACCCACCCAGGTACTGCCAACAGGTGAATGGATTAAGAAAATATGGCCTATTAGCTTTCAGGTACAAGAAGCTTATAGAACACCAACAACCTTAGCCAGCTACAAGACTCGCCTTGACATATTATAATCAAAACCTCAGAAATACAACATACAGAAATAAGATTAAAAGTAGCAAGAGAAAAACAGACATTCTATGAAGGCAAGCCAATTAAAATTACTGCAGATTTCTCATCGCAAACTTTAAAGGCTAGGAGAGCCTGGAGCAAGATCTCTCAAGCTTAGAAGACAGCAAGTGTCAACCAGATTGTTATATCCAGAAAAATTATCCCTGAAAATCAAAGGAGAAGTAAAAAGTTTTCATAACCTAGAATCCCTTAAGAAATTTGTGACCACTAGCCAAGCATTACAGAAAATACTTGAAGGAATTATTGAGAAAAGCAGAGAGACAAGCAGCACCAAAAAACATGGAGGAAAGGAAATACTTAAAAAGAAAGTGTAACAAAAAATATAGATAGATAGATAGATAGATAGATAGATAGATATTTGAATCATTTGATTGGTATCCTTCTAAAACAGTACCAACTGTCTCATAAAATATGTGAATCTTCTCCCATAATTATTATTTTCAATAATATATAAGTTTACAAGACATAATTATATTCAACACGGGGAGTTGGTATAAAATCTTTAAAAATATGTATGCATGAAATGAGGTATAGATAGGTACATAAAAATAAACCAAATATGGCAAAATGTTAATAATTAGTGAAATGTGAGTAAACAATTTATGAAAGTTAAAAAAATCTGAAATAACTAAGCATATCTATCTATTACTTTAGCTGTAGTATACTTATGTGATACATTGTAAAAATGGTGTATTGCAATGGGGTCTACATATGCAATGTGTTATTATTAGCCATAGGAAGAATAAAATCATGTCACCTGCAGGAAATAGATGGAACTAGAGATCTTCCTGTTAAGTAAAATAAGCCAGATGCAGAAAGACGAGCATCATGGTTTTCCCCTCTGTATGGAATCTGAAAGAAAGAGGAGGAGGAGGAGAACAAAGAGAAAAAGAAAGAGAAGAGGAAGAAACTCTTATTAAAAGTAAAGTATTAAGAGGAATGGAGGGAGGGGTAGAACAGGGAGGTAAAAAAGAGATAGTGGGGTGGGATATGGTTAAAATAGGTTTTATATGTGTATAAAAACATTACAATGGAATCAAATATTTCATAAAATTAGTAAGTACTAATGAGTACATATAGTAAAAAATACCTGAAGACAATGTGAAACAACCAAACAAATCTAAAGTAGTTTAACACATCAACTATACATTTTAAATCTTTTCTTTCAGTGGTAACACTTAAAATTTGATGACGTATATATGCACACATACGCATCTACACACAGATACGCAGCCCTAGAAAATCAAGAGACTCCTGTTTTATGCCTGGTCCAGTCACCACCAGCTGTGTGGCCCTGAGAAAGATGCCTAACCTTTCAGAACCGAGTGCACTTATCTGTAAACTCAGAGAATTTCTGTGAGGACTAAATGATGATGTATATGAAAGCTCTTTAATACTACTACATAATAGCAAAAATCTAGTTGTTATGGCTTTAATTTTTATAGCTTTTAAGTAAGTTTTATGTATATACATATTAAATATCACATTTTGATTCAGTTTCAATTTTCAAATACAGGATGGACTGGTGACCCTCTTGCCAAAACCCACGACACAGAATGTTGGCTTTTTTTTTTTTTTTGAGACAAGGTCTCACTCTGTAGCACAGGCTGCTTCTGAACTCACTATGGAGACCAGGCTGGCCTCATACTTCTCCTGCCTCAACCTCTCGAGTACTGGGATTACAGGCATGCACCACCATGCCCAGTTTATGTGGTTCTGGGGAATCAAACTTGGGTACTTAAGCACTTGTCTTAGTGCTTGCTAGGCAAACGCTTTGACCGCTGGGCCGTTCCTCCAGCCCCAGAATGTTGGCTTCCTTTGTGTGATCAGCAAATAAGATTTTATATAACTGATAAATTTTATTTATTTATAGACATAATTGGTGAATTGTAATTAATAGATTTCTAGAATATAAAATGGAAACTTAAAACCGATTAAATTCATTCACTATAAAAGTGGCTCTTGTTCTTTTTCTTTCTTTGCAAGCACCTAAATACAAAAGTAAAACCTCCAAATTCTACCTAAAGCCCAAATGCAGTTCACTCTGGATGCACAGGTGTCTAGCTCACATCATTGGAGTTTGGTGGAAACCACAGAGATAAGTCAAATCATTTTAGGTTTCTTGGGTTATACTTTGTGTGAGTGGATGACACCTACTGGTAGGAACTGGAAATTGGCTTTATCTGTAAGGAAAATATTTGTCTTTCAGGCAAAGAAGAAGGGGAGGAATGAGAGAGAAGAGAAGGGAGGGGACTAAAGGAGAGAAAAAGAAAGGAGAAGAAATGAAGAGAGAGAGAAAAGAAGGGGAGGCAGAGACAGAAAGGAGGGGGAAAGAGAAGGGAAGGAGGAGGGGAGAGAGAGGAGAGGTGAGGAGGGGGAGGGGAGGGGAGGAGAGGATAGGGAAGGGAAAACAGAAGCCACATCCAGCAAAGTCCGACACTGCCAAAAGTGTATGACGGAATCACAGGAGAAAGTCTGATACAGTAAGTATGTATTGACATAGGTATATGAGCTTAGTGTTTAAAATCTTATACCAAATTTATGAAAAATATAGATAACTAAAATGGAAAAAAAGGAATAAGGACCAGAATCTTAGTTTACTAATTAACTAATGAGTGAAATTATAAATACTTATTGTTCCTTTGTGTTTTTCTATGCTTTTGAAATTCTCTCCTGTCTCATTCCAGTGACAAAAATAACAAACATCTGTGTGTGTGTGTGTGTGTGTGCGTGTGTGAGTGTATAATTTTTTTCTTCTTCTTACAGTTTCATAAAATTACCTTATGTGTTGGAGGAAGAATGACAAAAAGTACAAGGGGCAAAAGTGACCAAATAGTATAATAATAAGCTTCATACTGTGGTCATGCAAGGACCTTGTCTGTTTTTTAAGGGTTGTCATTATTCTTTTTCCAAATGAACCTAAGAACGACTGTCAATTTTTCCCAAATTCTCCCTGCCCCACTTCCCCACTACCTAAATTTCATCAGGATTTTGAGTCCGTACAATGGTGTCAAGTGCGCACACCACTACCTTACTATTTGGGCATCCCAGGAGCAGCACACAGACTAGCAACTTGTACCCTGCATAAGCAATTTCACTTCAAAAAGTCAAATGGACGCTTTAACAGATGCAATTCTGTCTTAGTTACTTTTTCATTGTTTTGACTCAATATCCAACACCCACAAATTTAGGAAAGGAAAGGTTTAATTTAGCTCACAGTTTCAGAAGGTCACAATCCACTCAGGGGCAGCCGGCAGCAATAGAAGTAGATGGCAGAGAAAGAGGCGGAGGCAGCTTCTCACGACATCACAAACAGGCAGGCAAGTGGGGACTAGCTGAGACCAGTCCTAGTCCCAGTCCTCGTCCTCCAAGGAAGGCAGGAAGCAGCTTACATGTCCTTCCAGGTCTCCACCCAGTGATCAGCCCCTCCTGCATCCAGGTGTGGAAGGTGTGGCCACTACACACCGTCAATCCTAACTCACCGGCCTTTAATCCTAACTTAACTGTAATCCACCCCTCCAGACTAGGCCCCGATCCACCAACAGCCCGTGGTTCCATAGACAATCCACAACATTAAAATACATGAGACTTTTGGGGGACAGTCCAGAGCCAAACCACAATAAATTCTAAGTGCTCTATCAATATCCAAACGTAAAACATCTCATGCTCCATATCAACGACCACTTTTGTTTCTTAATCACTGTTTCATGTCTTTACTAGACTTCTGTAGCTCTAAGAAATTAACTTACTACAAGTCTCATTCCAAAGTGCCTAATCACTTGAAGGGAGGGGCAGGAGCCTCGCAAAGGCTAGGGGGGTTGACAGAAAATCACACAAGGATCTAAGATAGTAAATGAGTCACTCTTTGAGCTTGTGTTACGTCAAGAAAATCAGAGACTGCTGAGAAGTTTGATGGGGAAGATGAAGGAACAGACCACAGGGCCTTGGAGATCAGGGCAAGTGAAAGACATGATCAAAGACAGAAACCCCGTGTGTTTATGACATGTAAGGAACCCTGGACACAGCCTCTCCCAGTTGACTATTAGTCATTTCCCTGACTGTAGATAACACGGAAGTGCCCATGCCTCTCTGATATTAGCTTTACAGAAGTCATTTGGTGTAGTAACATAAACAAAGTTTTGACGGGTACAGTTATAAAGAAATGGATATTAATTCACACTTTATTATCCAAATAGCCACCTTAAATCTTGAAAACTATTTCATGACAGGTGTCTTACATTAAGTTTATGATGTAGACATTATGAGCCAAAGTTAGAGGTCCAAGCTAAGGGAGGAGCAACTTTCTCAAACAGCAAGCACACTGAACCAAAATCCCCAAGGAATGGGGGTAAAGAGAGAGTAAAAACTGTGGCAAAGTGTCAGAACTATCTTGGAGTTCATCCTTAAAAATACATTTTTATTTAAAAGAAGAGACGATTACTAGTTTTGCCATGTGTTAAATCATATTATAATGTTATATTAATTAGATCACTTTATAGTGAAAAAAATATGGACAATTCAATGGAACTGAATTAGGCACCTGTATATTTAGGAATTTAAGGTTACATAAGTTGTCTTGGTTACTTATTTATTGTTGGAACAAAACACCGAACATCCGTAACTTAAGAGAGGAAGGATTTACTTTAGCTCAGTTTCGGAAAGGCCTGGACAGTCCCTTCACTGGGAGCTGGCAAGGGTGGAAGCACATTTCAGAGGCTGGAGAGGCGCTTAAGGCATTTCAGAGAGAAAGCCAAGAAAGGGAGCAGCAGCTGAGGTCTCGAGACTGGGATGATTTTAAGGCCAGTGCTTTCCCAGGAATAAGTTTTCCACAATGTTTCCTCTTCCTTTCTTTACTCAGTTCAAGATGCCTGTTGGGCCCTCCCCCACACCCAGAGTAGATGCCTCTCCTTCGTTTCCTGGTCCACAAGTCAACAACACAGAAAGCTCTGTCATGGACAACCCCCAATCTCAACGAGTTGACACAAGCCCTCCAGATCAAGGCCAAAGCATATGGCCCTTCCAGCCCAGCCCTTCCTCCCAGCACAGGGTTCCACAGACATCCCACTACACCCAAATACAATAGGGTTCAGTTGCAGATAACAGTCAGAAAAGGATTTGTCACCACATATTGCAAACTTTGCGTGGAAGGGCTAGAGAAACAGGTCTGGGCTTAGCTTCTGGAAACAACCCCCAACCCTTGGACTTACCAGGATTTTATTGCAACCGGCCCCGGTGGCTGGCTCAGCTGCCATCTGTGCTAGGAAAAAGATTCCTTCACCTGATGCAATTTCAAAAACAAAATGTAACATTGGTTCATCAGATTGGCACCAATTTTTTCACTATTAAGTGAGAATGAAGTGATAGGAATAGAACATTTACATTAAGAGATATAAAAATAAGCCTTTCTATATTAGAAATATAGAATTAAAAAATTTAAAACAGAAAATACTGAATTTTTAAAAATGTAAATAATAAACTAATAACTCTAAAAAGAACAATC
Source organism: Ctenodactylus gundi (assembly GCA_004027205.1). Classification (NCBI taxonomy): domain Eukaryota; kingdom Metazoa; phylum Chordata; class Mammalia; order Rodentia; family Ctenodactylidae; genus Ctenodactylus; species Ctenodactylus gundi. Next base: position 552,959 of record PVKB01000544.1, on the reverse strand, counting down.
TCACACATAAACATAGATTTTTTAAAAATTCTAAATTAAGGGGTGGAGGTAGTTGGAGTGCTTAAATACCATATGTAAGGCCCTGAGTTCAATTCCCTAGCACCACATAAACCGGGCATAGTGGCACACACCAATAATCCCAGCACTCAAGAGGTTGAGGCAGAAGGATTGCTGTGAATTTAAGGCCAGCCTATAGTGGTTCAAGAGTAGCCTGGACTACAGAGCTAGACCCTGTCTCAATAAATAAATAAATAATTTTATATTTTAAAAATTGTAAATACTAAGAAAAAATTAGCAAGGAACTTATTAAAGGATTAGTTCACCAAATAGAATTTATTCCTGAAATGAAAGGATTTTTATAGTATGAAATCTTTATGTTACTAACTTAAAGTGACAAAATATATGATTCTTTCAGTAGATGATGAAGAGAATCATCAATCATTTCAACATCTTTGCATGAGAGAGAGCATGGGTACTGGGGATTGATCCCTTACACATGTATGACTTTTAAAAAGAAAAATTCTCTCAATACATGAAAATTGGAAGGCTGAGTCTTATCCAGATGAAAAGGTGCTACCTCACATCACTGGGCAATATCCTGTTTAATAATTATAGAAGAATGAAGGATTTACCTAAGGCCAGAAAGAAAAGATTATCCTTTCTGTTTGTCAATAATCAGAAAGACATTTAGAAGGCACCATTTTTATCTATTCTTTAAAAGAAGAGAAGCTCTTAACAGATATTTTCTCAAATATGATTATTCTACAGAACAAGCTGAAAATGCGTTAGGATTTTAAAAGCTTAGTAAGGTAGCCAAGAACAAAATGAATACTGACAAGCCAGTAGCTTTATTTATGTCAGCAGGAAACAACAATAAACACACACAGGTTAGGTTGAGAGAGAGAGAGAGAGAGAGAGAGAGAGAGATGGAACTCACTGAGGGACAGAGCAAAGGATTTTAAATATGCAGAGGGGCACGCGATGCCTATGAATGGGCAGACGCAGTACTACAATAAGACTCATTCTCTCTCAAATTTATTTATGTATGTAATATTTTCCAATAAAAATTTCAAGTCTGTAAATCTGAACAGATAATGTGAGAGTATTGTGCAAAGACCAACTTCAGAATGACCAAGACCATTAATGGACATGAAGGTAAAGTGACAAGGTGCTGACCCAAACAGTAGGTGTAAGAATTAAGCTGATACAAAATCGAGAAGCAAATTCAAATCACACAGGAATTCAGTAAAATGATAGTTGCATAGAATTTCAAGCCTGTGGGAGCAACATATATTTTTCAGTAAACAAAAAATTAATAATAATTATCCAACCATTTGGAAAAAGTAGAGTTAGGGCCCTCACTCAAATAATATGACAAAATAAATTTATGATCCTGATTTAAATGTAAAAGAGTATAATAAAAGAAGAAAATTTAGATTAGAGAAATATGCTCTATAGGTCACACCTCTAGTTCCAGCTACTCAGGAGGCTGAAGCAAGAGGACCATTTGAGACCAGGAATTTGAGAGTAGTCTGGTAATACAGTAGGACCTCATCTCAAACAAACAATAATAACAATTTTAAAACATATATTTTTACTGCCTAGAAGTATAAACTCCTTCACAGTTATCACCCAGGCATTATCCCTATCTGTATTATATTTTTCAAAACAATGTTCATATGCTAAATAAAGATACTAAAGAAATTTTTGAGAAAAAATACAGATGAATATTTGCCTGATCTCTGGATGAAGTATTTACAAAACTAAAATATAAAGAAAAAATTTTAATCTTTAATTTTTAAAATCAAAAATTTTCAAGTATAAATAGTGTGGAATTAAAACAGTTAGGAAAAATATTTTCAAACATTTGAAGGGTAAAAGATCAATGTGAACAATATATACAATTAATATGAGTCAGTATTTATAAGACAAGCATTCTCATTTAAAGGCTGCAGTAGTTAATTCACACACAAAAATATACAAAATCTACATTAAGGAAGAAAAAGTTTACTCTTTCGCAAAAAGCTATGAGATACAGGAAATCGCAAATTTTCTTCCTACCACCGGGCAAAGATATTTAAATGATATTTTTCAACTTTTGGATGATGTTTAAAAGATATTAAATAAAATCTAATGTTCAAGTTTTGTTAAGAAAATAAGCAGCAGATACTTGTGCCCACTGCTGGTAAAAAGGTACTTAGGCCCTAAATTAGAAATCTATAGCACACCAAGTGGTCTGGTCTTGTGACCACACCACACTTGCTGTTATGATCTGCATCTGGAGGGTCCCCCAAAAGCATCATATATCGTGAGATTGTAGATCACCTATGGATATCATGCATTGTTGGGATGTGGGGCCTAGCTGGAAAGAGCAGATGCCTGGGGCCTAACCTGGAGGGATGTGTGCTGGTTCCAGCCTTCCTCCCTCACTTGGCTTCTATCTACCATGCCAAGAACAGCTTCACCTCATCATCTGCTTCCGCCATTACCAGCTGCCCATAAATGAACAATGACCTTGAGAGACCCAGGCCCGAGCTACAGGCCTGAGCCACACAGACCCCATGACAGGCCTCAGACTCTCCCTAGGACGTTAGTTGACAGGCCTGAGTTTCAGTTCCCTCAGGGTAATGCGCAGTTACAGGAAAAACCACATACCGTCTAAAGAAGGGACTGCTTTCTCAACGTTTGTAACATTCCTGAGGTCGGGGCTCGGTGTCTGGGGACTGTAGATAGTCTTACTCAATGTTAGCTAACCTGTTATTCTGTAACCACCTGTTCTTAAAAAATGTTAGGCCAGAAGTTTTGCCCTGGGCAGGAACAGGAGATATCTCAAATTGGGCCAGAGGCAGTTGCTTTAATGTTAATTAGCTAATCATAATGTAACAAGACCGCACTTGCTAAATATTATCCAATCATGTAATTGCAAAGTCAGAAATCCCCACCCTCTGCTCAAACCAGATAAAAACCCTGCTTCGCCATTGTTCAGGGCTCTCAGATCAGATCCACTGCGTTGGTGAAGACTGAGGGCCCAAGCTTAAGACCGAATACAGACTCCTTGCTTTTGCATGTGTGCGCTGTCTCCTAGCGGCTTTGGGACGTTCACAATCTGGGCATAACAACTGAGTCCCAGCAATGAAAAAGTAACACTTTCCCAGGAAGCCTGATCCACCACCTCATCAGACATTTCCATGCTTCAAGTAGAATCTCAAATGCACACACCTAGGTGCGTCCTCATTATACATTGCGTTAAACTAAACTTCAAACAGCTAAATGATGTTTTTTTAAATGATTGGATGAATTTGTTCCTCGAACTGGTCAGTGTCAGATGGGCAGAGTCTGAACAGTAGTATGTGGAGTACAGACCTATTCCAAATTTGAAAATCTGCCTTGGAGAAAGCCTTTAAATCATATCTATATTCCAAAAGGGAATACTATCAAAGCAAACAGAAAATATAACTGGAATTATTTTGCTAACCCATCTTAAACAGAGAAAGGAAGACCTAGAAGGCATTTAAAGGTAAGCTGAAGGTATTTATTAACTTCTAAATATGCTAATTTTTACCACTTCAATAGTCTTGTTGCTATTAAAACAAAAGTTAATGCAACCCATTCTTGTTACTGGCCTGTGCCTGTATTTTTGTATTATTTCATCACGTGTTATTCTTCGTAAATGACAGGTGGCTTCAATCCCAAGAAAAGGTGCAGCTGACAGCCTATGCAGATTTTTATTTTTTCTCTAATAAATATGTTTTCAACAATGCTCATCCTTATAGGCAACAAAAAATACAGAGCTGACCCCAGATTATATTTTGATAACCAAAAATGTAGAACCCAACATAATACAATTGACTTTAAGATAAGGGACAATATACTAGTCAGAAACCTTCTTTGTAAGTGACAGGAACCCAAAATTGGCTTAAAAGACTTATGAGAAGAAAACGAATTGCTGGGTCATGAAACTAAAAAGTAAATGCAAGAAAATCTACCTCAGGTACAGCAAGATCCAGGAATCTATCATTATTTGTATCTTTTTTTTTTTTTTTTTTTTTTTGCTATTTTTGTATTGGCTTCATTTTAAGACAGGTTCTTCCAAGGATCTTTTTTCTTATAGACTCCTAGCTTTGCGAACTCAACGGTTTATAGATAGCATTACTTCAAGCCTTAGATATGATGTGGCTGATACAGGTCATGAGCTTGTTTTTAAAATAACCCCTGTGTGATGGACTCAAGGAGCTCTGATTGGCTAGACCTGCTCATGTCCAGAAAATCAGCCCTATCCTGACCATAGGAACTTGGAGTGGGAAAAAATAACTCAACAGGAAAATCAAAAGAAAAGAATGTTGGATAGACAAAAACAGCAGCATCTGCGCAAATCTTATAAACATATTAACATTGTGAGTGAAAATTAACATTCCAGGCACCTTAAAAAAATCATCCTGGCAGGGAACAGAATGAAACTTTCAGACTGAAAAATCACTGATGAGTAACAGAAGTTTTCACTAAGTCTTTCCATCATTCAAATCAGAGAATGAGAAAACAAGAGACTGCTGTTCAAGGGTCTTGCCTCCTGCTAAGATCCGTTCCCTCCTGTGTAACAGGAAGTTAGAAGCTCAGAGTGAGAGGACTCTTTCCCACTTTCCTGCTTTATGGGACTGACCCTAGCAGACCACATCAGCTCTCTCAACCAGCAGCTGCCATTTGCCTTAGGTGGGAGAGCTCCGGCCAGAAGCCGAATTGTTTCTTCCCTGGGCTGCCTCTGTTCAAAAGCCCAGCCTGTAAGGGAGCTTGCTCCAAGCTGGAACCACACCTGCAGCTCTGCCTGGCCATTGGGGCACATTCTCTCCCTTTCAGAACCCAATACAAAGGATTCAATACTTAGCTCAGCCCCGAGACAAAACGTAGGCTGAAAGGTTCTGCACCTGCTCCAAAAATGGAATAGGAACATTTATTACCTGCAGGGAGAAAGTTGCAGTTTCCAAGATGGTGCCTCACTTGAACAAAGAAGAAGTAAGGGCTTTATTTATGAGGCCTATACATATTCATATGGGGAGGACACTGCAAACCAGGCACATTCCTGAACTTGGCCAATGGAATTCGTATTTTCAGAAGGAAAGATGGGAGGAGGGAACGCCTCCACCTACATCCAGTCTGCACCTAAGTTGGGGGAAGGATCCTTTGGTTCAGTGGCCTGCAGCCTGTGTTTGTGAACACTCTGACCTTCACTGCCAGAGGAGGCCCTGGATTCCTGCTGTCGGCCACCCTGGGGCGTTTCTCTCTCTCTCTCTCTCTCTCTCTCTCTCTCTCTCTCTCTCTCTCTTTCTTTCTTTCTTTCCTTCTTATTTTTTGCTAGTTTTCTTCATCTCTGCTCACACTCTCCAAATAATCTGTTGATTACACTCTCCACCATTTTGTTATCCTATGATGGCAAGGACATTTAAATTCCATGACTTAATATTGCTGTACTATACAAATGACTGACCGGACTCTTGAGAAAAATGAAGAAGAAAAAACCAGGACAGAGTAAGTTCAATAATGATCAAGATGGTGACAATGAAGAAAAGATCCAGAAAAAAAGACTTTGCGTACCAAAGATGGACTTTTTCATCTCATTATTTTGATTTTACCTTTAAAGTTAAACAAGCATCCCTTCTCCTCCAGTATAGAATAAATGAGATTTCTGCTGCTTTTGGGCTCAATTATGTCCCCATCAAAATTCATACACTGAATTCCCAAGCCAAAATACTTCAGAATGTGACAGTATTTAGATATAGGGCCTTTAAAGAGTCTTTAGACAGAACTAATCCCATGTGACTGGTGTCCTTATTAGAAAAGATTAGGACATAGACATACACAGAGGGAAGGTAGTGAGAGGATGGCCGCACACAAGCAGGGAGGAAAGAACAAACTTAGGCCCTTTGTCTTGGACTTGTGGCCTCCGAAATGGTGAAAAATTTCCATTGCATAGTCCACCCGGTCTGTAGCACTTTGTTGTGGCAGCCTTAGAAATTAATATAGCAGGGCCCAATGGTGTAGTCCTGTAATGCCAGCACTCTAGGAGGCTGAGATAGGAGAACAGCAAGTTCAAACCCAGCTTGGGCAACTCAGTAACTTAGCAAGACCCTGTCTCAATATCATTTAAAAAATAAAAGTAGGAATGTAGCTCAATATGAAAGCCCTGAGCTCAATCCCTAGTGTTGCAAAATAATATTAATCATAATAATAATTAATAATAATGATGATGATGACAATGTACCTACTCCCAAATTCCCGAAGGTAAAGATTTTCCTTTTGAAAAAGGATAAAGGTTTATCTTTCCACAAGACCAAGTTACTCAAGTCAGCCCATTGTTTCATGACGTGACAACACACATAGACATAAATCCTAAGGTTGTTACAGACCTCCAGTTAGGTGGTCTTGGTCACACTAATTGGAACCCAAGTCCCAGACTCTCATCCAGTTGAGATCAGAGCAGACAGAGTCTGATGAAAAGCAAAACAAAAGTTAATGCATAAACATTAATACACAGAAGAAGAAAAAAACTTCGAGGCAATTATGATGGGCTCTCAACGGATGGAATTAAACACTGGCTGCTTCAGGGTTTCGCTTCTTATTCAATAGGGGTCTTTTATGTATTATTCTCTCCTACTTGTTAATTTTTTTTTAACTTTTGTAAATTCAGCTATCTGTTTCTCTGAGGGACATGGGTGGGTTGGAAGAATTCTGACTCTTCCATTCTGGCTTCCTTTAACTGTGTGGTCCAGCTGTGAGAAGGGCGTGTATCTGCCCTTGGACCTCTCCTCTTACCTTGCCTTACTGGCCCTTCCCTACCTTAACTTGCCTATACATTTTGCTGTTTAGCTCCTCCGCATCCCCCTCTGAGAAGATCACTGTTATTATGGCAGCGGGGACACTGAATGCCTAACTGCTTCATGCTGACATGGTAGGCTCTGAGGAGCACTAGCAATGATCCTCTCCTGGAGGAAGGTCTAACAGGCCTTGATAGAAGGAGATATTTATGCATTGTTCCATTTGAAGTACCATCTGCATCTTGATTACTTTTATTCTATTGAAGATAAAATGAGGCAAATTAAAAGTCAAGGTCCAAAAAACAAAGGCACTAGAATCATAGCTAAGGGTCTAGTCAAGAGGAGTAGCCAGGAAGACCAAGTCTAAATCCTTGACCAAGAACTACATGACTTGTATAGTTTTTTTCAAATTCAGGAAGACTTATCAGTCAGCCTTTTAGCTGTATCCCTCAGCATTCTAGACCAATTGCCATAGAAGCAGCACTATCCATCTAGGAACAGGCAAAAGTCTCCCTTTTCTGCATTTAAGAGGTCAAGACAACTCTGATTTTGTAATGTCACTGCTGCCAAGGAGTCAATTTGATTTTTAAGGATTATCACGCTGTGAGATACTTCTCTAGGCTGTCCACTAAGTCAGTGGACAGTCTTTGGTAATAAGAAGGGAAAGAGGGTAGCTGGCTTGGTTCTGTTGTTTTAGGCCAGAGGAACTGTGTAGTACTTTGGGGAAGCTAACATTACATACTTACACATAAGAACACATTTATGCATAAGCAACCTCTCAGCTCCATCTTTTAGTAAGGCTGCCACATATGGCTCTATTTTGGTTTTGACAACTCTCATGTATCCCCTTTTATCTCAGAGAGAATTTTTCTCTGAAGGTATTATAGAAAATTGAGTGTTTTAATGTCCCACATTGTCAGAATTCTGTTCCAGTTATTGGTGTTTCACATAGAGGGGAATTTTTGATGATTTAGAGTCAGTGTCCGATAAAGGAGACAGCTTTCTTCATGATGAGACTGTTGATGAACTACATGGATTCCAGAGAACCTGTGGAGAGACTGCAGAATCTGCATAGCCAAACTGCTGCAGGCTATCTTGGCCCATTTCATAGCCACATCCATTTTCCTCTCCTTTCACATCTGACTTAACAGCCTGTGATAAATCCTTTCAAGTGTAACATTTCTAGGATAACTAAGTGACTCTTTTCAAATGTTAAGCAATGACCTCTGGCTTTCTATCCATCCCGTAGCTAAGAATGATCTTAGATAACACCTGAGGCCTATGGCAGAAGTGTCCCCTCTTCAGGGTGACCTGTCTACCTGCTACTTCCACGAATGTCTTCAAAATGTGTTCTGATAAATCATTTTCTTCTGTTCTAAAACTGTATGTAACTGCTGCTCATTGGAATATGTCATTTGGGAAATCCTAAATGCATGTTCCAGGGTGTGGTCACTCGTATTTGGCTTCAGAATAAACCATCTCTTAAACTCTTTAAGATGAAAGTAATTAAGTAATTTTTTTTCTGTTGACAGTCTTAGCCTCTGTGTCCACATTGAAGCAACAAAGAGGTTTAAAACAAGTAGCTCTTAGGCTCAATGTACCTGGAGTGCATCGATAAGTTTGATTTTCAGAACTGTGGATGAAAATAGACTTAGAACAGCCCCAGTTAGACTTTTGATGAGTTCAGCAATCAACAAGATCATTATAAACAATTTGGTTGCGATACATCGATATGTTACAGCATAGAGTGAGCAGGGTAGCAGAGCCTGCCAGGTGGGCTTACAACTTGGAGACCACCAATCGAGGCCGAAGATGAGGACCCTCCACGTTATGACCTAAAACCACATGACTTGGACAGTTTTTGGTCAAATTTTAGAGAACTGTGTTCCTCCCCATTTTAGACTAATCGAAGCAGAAGCAGAGCTTTGTCCTCTAGGAACAGGCATAGGCCCCCCTATCCTGCAGTTAAGAGGCCAAGACACCCCCAATTTTATAATGCCCGTGCTGCCAACTTATTTAGGCAGTGTATTTGTCCTATCTCTCTCTTTTTATGTAAGGACAAAAAATTTACCATATTAAATCTCCTTTATTATTTGAAATATACTCTTGTCATTTGCATCTGTTTTTATGATCAACACAGGTATTAGAGTATAATACTCACCTAAGATTAGCAATCACAGTAACATCTTCAGAACTGTAACCCTTTTATTGCAGTATATAAGAATTAATGTTTATTTTTACCAAAAAGCATAGTTGTGGCCCTTGACTCTTCTTAGTTGGATAGCTGTAAGACAACAGCTTTTACTTCCATGGCATATTAAAACAGTTACGACTGACTGTTTTATATGAAGGCTTATATTTTTTGTGACTGAGACATGTTAAATATAAAATTACAGAGCAGTGATTTTTATAAACAGATAGAACCTCAAAGCAGATCTTAGCGAGAACCTTAACTTGTTAATATTTATTATTTTGTTAAATATTTAAAACTCAAAACTGCAGAGAAGTACTTCATCTAAAGCAAAATTACTCCTTCAAAGTTAGCTTTACCCTAAGCGTTAAATAGATTGTTGAAAGGACCTTACGACAAGCAGCATTTAAATAAATTTTAGCTCTCTGAAAACTAGAGGTCTTTTGAAATCAAAAGCCTGATAGCAGAAAGCAGAAGCAGCTAATCTAGTTACGTATCCTATGTTAGTATCTCACCTTTGTACTTGGTTAGCATAGGCTAAAGCTTGGAATTTGGCCTCTGTTGTTTAACCATGTGACAGGACATGCAGAGCCACTGTGTTCTTCCATAGCTATTTTTATATCACATTGTTTACAGACCAACAGTATTTTTCTCAGTGTAAGGGGTTGGGGGCTCAAAGGACCCTAGGAGAGGCACCATTTGTGGAAAAAAGCAAAGAAGGCTTAATTCAGTCAGAGCTGGGATTCTAACAGCTGCCAACAGCGGAAGTCTATATCACAGTCCGTTAGAACAAAGAAAAGCCACATGCACTGACTCTGGATTCGCTTCCCTTCCTTTTTACAAAATAAATCTAGTTGTAGGATGATATTAAAATTAACAGATCCCCCTTCCTCTGTTCATTTTCTGACCTCCTAAAGCATTGCCTATACTGAGTCAGGAAGCATTTTAAAGGTATAGGATGAGGAACTTGAAACTAGGCACCTACCAACCATCTAAAAGGAGAGACAAGAAAACTTGAATTATCAACATGACTCAGGCACACCTGTGTTGGTCCGTCTTAGGATCGGGCATCCCCTGCCTGCTTCTGGTTCTCCTTCTTGTCCTGAAGACTCTCTTCCATTCTGTTGTTGGAAACTTCCCACACATACCTATGTACAGGACAGGGAGTCGCCAACCCCACTCTATTTCTGCCTAGTGTCTTAGTTATTTTTTTGATGCTGGGTCAGAATATGCAGCATCCATCTAAGGAAGGAAAGATTTATTTTAGCTCACAGTTTCAGAAGGTCACAGTCCATTCACGAGTGGCTGGCAATGCTGGAAGCACATGGCAGAGATCCATCAGGAGGGAAAGAAATTTTCAGCATGGCAAATAGGAAACCAAGTGAGCAAAAAAGGGCAAAGCTGCCATATATTCTTCCAGGTCTTGTCCCAACAATCCACGCCTTCCTAGTCAGGGCCCAGGGTTCCACTCCTTCTGACCAGACCCCACCCCCTAATGGTACATGGCTCCATAGGTATTCTACAACATCCAAATGGGGAACAGTCCACATCCAAATCTGCCCTTGACTCCCAAAGATTCATCATAACCACCTCCTTATACAAAGTGCATTTAGTCCTTCTCTAAGAGTTGCCAAAGTCTTGACAGTTCCAGCACTGCTAAAAATTCCAAGTCCAAAGTCTCCTCTGAGACTCATGGCAAATGTACTTATATGCCCCTATGAAAGTTTAAATACTTCCAACACACAAAGGCACAAGATAAACAATCCCATTCTGAAAAAGAGGAACAGGAGGAATGAAAGCCATCAGACCAAAGCAAGCACAAACCCAGCAGAGCAAGCTCCGAATGTTACAATTTAATTAAATCCTGTAGCTCTGTGTTCAGCACCCCATGTGAGCTGGGGTGAGATGTGAACTCCCAAGGCTTTGGGCAGCCCACTCATACTGAGTTCTTGAAAAGTTTCGTGGGTTTAAATTCACAATAAAGAATGAGGCTTCACTAGTTCTGCCACTAAGATACATGTGAAACTGATTGTACCGCTATTACCAGCCCCTATCTAGCCTTTTACCCTTTTGAGAGGACGCAGCCCTGGGAACTGGGGTCATACTAGGTACAACTGGGGTTCCACAGAGAACAAGATGACACTCTCTTAACTGGAAACACAGACCTGAGAGTATCTTCTTGTGGGTCTGGAGTCTTCTTTTATATCCCAAACTTGAACTCTCAAAACGTTACAGACTCCAAATCAGGTAACCTAGGTAACCCTCATTGGTACCCGGATCCCAGACTCTTGGCTGATTGGAAACAAGGCAGAGTCTGATGAAGAGCAAAGTAAAAGCAAAGTTTATTAAGGCACAGAAGCCAAAGAGAAAGACAGAAAGACAAAGAAAAGAAAGGAAGGAAGGAAGAAAGAAAGAAAGAAAGAAAAGAAAGAAAGAAAAAGAAACCACAGACTGCTTCAAGATTGGCTTTGTATTAAGAATCTTTTTCCCCATTTTATTGATATGTGTAAGTACAAACTTTAAGGTTTACAAGGAAGTTGAGCATTTTGTGCACATACGTATCTTGTCAAGGTGACAAGGGCTTTCCCACTCTCCTTTTGTCTCTCCCTCTACCCTCCTCCCCTCCCTCCCTCCCTCCCCTACCCACCCTCTTCACTTTGTTTTTCGTCTTAAGTTCCATAGGAGTTGTGATCTGGGATTTTCATATCAGAGAGACCATTCGGTATTTCACCTTCTGCTTCTCTGTTTATGTTGTTGTTTTGGGATCTGTGGCCTGCTAGAACCAAGCCACAACAGGAGGTGAGATGTGGACTCAGTAACAAAGCCTCATCTGTATTTACAGCCGCTTCCCATCACTGACATTGCCACCAGAGCTCTCAGATCAGCACCTACATTAGATTCTCGGACCTTGAACCCTACTGCGAACTGCTCACGTACCAGATTTAAGTTGTGTGCTCCTTATGAAAATCTAATGCTCAATATCTGAAGTGGACCTGCAGCAGTAATGCTAGTGGCATCCACCCAGCATCCATGGAGAAAAATGGTCTCCCTTGAAAACGGCCCCTGGTGCTGAAGAGATTGGGAAGCAGCGCTTTGCAGCGGAGCGGGTGATGCGACAGTGGAGCTGTGGTTCAGTCAGACTTTCTGTTCCGCGAGGCTGAGTGACAGTCTTCTTTAATGAAGGAGTAGAGCTGGACCCCGCTCCCTGGGTTCCTGCCACTGCGGTGGGTGGAGACAGGTGCGGTGCGGCCCACGTGGAGTGTGCCAGTAGCGCCGCTACCAAGGCACAGCGGCGGTTGTTGATTCTGTCCCCTGGGGGCCTGAAATAAAGTAAAGCAATAAGGTCAGTTTTTAGTATTAAGGTGACTGAAAACTTGAAATTAGTTCTATGTACCTAAACGTATTTGAGTAAAGTAGGGAAGGTTATTTAGTATTAGCATTAAAACTGAATTTAAAAAATTTCCAAGGATTTCCTGCTCTAAAACTTCCAACATTTCTTCCTTCCAGAGCCTTCTATGTGTTCCCAAGTGTACCAGTAGGGGGCACTGATGACTCGCACTTATCTCCCAGACCTCACAGCTGTGCAAAAGCTTTTGTTCCTTTTTCAGGGGGGGAAAAAAAAATGAACTGATCTCATAGGCATGCAGGCAAAGCAATGTGAGAACAAGATTTTTCTATATAGCCGCTTTTTTTTTTTTTTAACGGTTTGGCCCAGGCCTGAGAACAAATGTAGTAAGCTCCTGTTTTGCCAACAGAAACAAGGAAGTCCCAGGGAAAAGAGATGGGCAAACAGTGTGATGTAACGGTGCCTGTCCCTTCGTCAAACGCTTTCTTAAGACAATGTCGCGTTTGCACTGGAGGGAATGACTGCTGGGAAGGCTGCACGTCTTGTTGTCGCTCTGCTTTCCGCGGAAGTGGAAGTGCACATTGGCTAAGGAAACCGAGATGTCGTTGGGGGGTTCCGAAATCCCTGCAAAGGCAAAAAGCCAGCCGAGAATGACCTGCACCTCGCATTTTGGCCCCATTCCCGTGTCCCCTGGCTGCAAGCACACTTCATAGTTTTCCCAGCAGGCTTGCAAAAGGAGCAGTGCAGCTGTGCCACTGAGACCAAGAGGAATAACTTCAAATAAAGTGTGCAGCCCACGAAGAAACGAAACAAGGTGGCGCTGGCTGCTGGGAGCAAACCGCGTCCCAAGCGTCCTCTCGGGTTTGTATGACCACCAGAAAAGGACGAACAATTAAGACTCAGGCAACCGCACAGTTGATAAATAGATATTTTATTGATAAATAGATTGTGGGAAAATAGCTTAGTGGTTTGTGGAAATAAAAACTCCAGCCCTTGATGCCCACGGTGGTACCCCCATCTCTAGCTCCCAGATACCTTCCTGCCAGGTAGTCTAGGCCTCCTGGGACCCTCGGGAACACCTGCCCTGCTGGTCAGGCCCTTCAGCCTCTAGGCCTGCTGCCCTAGGGAGGGGCAGCCGCCTCAGTTCCCAGGCCTGCAAGAGCCTTAGCTGCTGTCTTCCTTCCGTCAGGAAGATGGCCTTGTTCCAGACTTTGGGTGCTCCTTGGGGACTCTTTGGCTGGACTGTAGTTTTCTGTTGGGCCTCCAAGTCTCGGCTGCTCTGGCCACTTGAGGCCTTCAGCCTCCCTGTGACACCAGGACCTCTGGAGGGGGCCCAGGACCCTTGGCTGGCTTTGATGGCTGTGTCCTTGGCTTGGCTGCCTCACATGGGGATCTTCTCAATGACCACAGCTGGTCTGCTGGGTGAGGGGGCAAGGTGCCTTCCTCTCCTGCTGGGCTCCCTTCTCTGTGTGTGCATTGCCTAAGAGGGGCTCTTGGGGTCCATCCGCTGCTATTCTTGGCCTTCCAGGGGCCCCTCAGGGTCGGTTTCCCCCAGGGATTCCTCTTTCGCTTGGGGACCTACTTGCAGCTCCCGGTGGTCCCCATGGCCTTGGGGCTGACTGGCCTGGTGAGGAGGCCTAGGATACATGCATTGCTGACCTCGGCCAAGTGCCTTTACCGTTTGACCACTTGGAATTCCAGGTGTTAGCAATCTAAGTCACGCGTTGTTTTGACCTTTTGCGAGTGTTGTTTTGACCGTTTGCGGTTCCAGGTGTTTTTTGTTTTCCACCAGGAGTGGAAACACGTGACTGTTGACTAGTGGGAAGGCAAAGAGGGTATATAAGGGAAGATGTAAACAATAAAGCGTCTTTTGCAGCGTCCCTTGCAAGAGTCCAGTTTTCTTCAATCCGCACTCCCCCTCTCGTGTTCTCGTTGACTGACCGAGCGGGCTCGGTCATACAGCATTAGGTAACACTTGCTTAGAAGCTGCTATTTGCCACATTTCATGTTTAGAGTTTTGTGTATATGATATTATTTTGTTCTTGCAATAGTTCTAGAGGAAAACAAAAATTGTCCTCATGTGTAGATGGGAACAGTTGTTCCAGAAAAATTATTTAACCCACCCAATGACACACAACTAACAAATAGCAGAGGTGGGACTAAAATGTAACATCTGTTAAACTTAAAGGGTTTTCCATGAAATATCACTGTATGACAAGTACAAAAATATACGTAAAAAGCACATGTGTAAAGAATAACATTATTAAGGAGAAAAAAGAGGAATACATCTTAGGTTGGTGTTAAAGGCAAAGATGTGGTAAGGATGTAAAAAGGTGATACATCACACATTTATGTATCCCTGAAAACTAGGTATGTATGTAAATATATGTACATATAAAAAGTTATGAAATTTATGCAAAAGTTATACATAAAAATTAATACATATTTGACAAAAATTCTATATCTATTTCTAATAAATCTCTTAGATTACTTTATTATGATGTTTGCATTCTTCTAATTTTGAATTATTAACAGAAATAATAAGTACATATCATATTTAAGATTAAAATTCTAGGGGCTGGAGGGATGGGTCAGTGGTTAAAGTGCTTATCTAGCAAGTGCTAGTCAAATGCAGAGTACCTGGGTTTGATTCCTCAGCACCTCATAAGCTCGGCGTGGTGGTGCACACCTGTAATCCCAGCACTTGGGAAGCTGAGACAGGAGGATTGCTGTGAGTTCAAGGCCAGCCTGGGATCCATAGTGAGTTCAGGATCAGCCTGGGCTGCAGAGCGAGACCCTGTCTCAAAAATAAATAAATGAATGAAATTTTAGGTCTAGATATGTTCAAGAACAAAGCTAGGAATCCAACTACTTTCTTTGTCATTCAATGTAATTTTTCTGAGAATATGCAATGAGATAAGAAATGCAAGAGGTGAAATCTTCAGAAAAGAAGATTCTAAATTACATATACTGCTGATTATGTTATAAAAGAAATAAGCATAATATTCACTAGTATAACAATTGCTTCATACAGTGCAAGAACCAACCTTGTGCTAGTCAAGGTTCTCTAGAGAAACGGAGCCAATAGGAAGGAGAGAGAAAAAGCTATGGTGAGAGATTTGCTCATGCAATTACAGACATGAAGAAATCCTAGTCTGCCATGTACAAACAGGAGGCCCAGGAAAGCTGGTATACTGTGGCTCACAGTTCCAGCCAAACCCAAAGGCCTGAAAACCAATGAAGTAAGTTCCCACCCAAGCCCAAAGATAGAGAATCAGGACAGATGCCTGAGGGCAGGAGATAGATGTGCCAGTGCAAGTTGAGAGGACAAATTCTCTCTTCTTCTGACTTATATTCTTTTCAGGTCTTCAACTTACTTGATGGTGTCACTGCATGCTGGTGAGGAGGGGTCTTCTTTACTCTGTCTACCCCTTCAAATGCTAGTATCTCTGGAAACATCATCAGGTACACATCCATAAATAGTGTTCTATCTTCTCTCTGGGCATCTATTGGGCCACTCAGGCTGATACATAAAATCATCATCAACTTGGATACCATTTTAAAAACTGTGACAGTGCGCTAAAAATCCAACATTAGGTATACTTTCCTAATTTTATAATTTTCTGTAACCTTACATTGATGTTAACTTTCAGTAACCAGATTGTGAAACTCTGTTATAACTCAGATTGCCAATATACTAAAGTAACTCCATTTTTTGGTGATCAAGCTACTCAGGCTATGTGTTCATTGTGTTTGCTGTGTTAAGTTAGAATTTATAAGTCAGTTTGCTGTGAGTTCATCTTGTGAGGCCTCACCCACCTTACCTTGAAGCCTTGCTTGTGCACTTATCAGGATGTCTCTGAAGTCCTATGATAAGGACTTAGGCTTAACCTCTTCGTCCCTTGTCTCCATGACAACCTGCCGAGAGTCATATATTTCACGAGAATCACATAGTTCGTGAGAGTCACTTATTTCAAGTTAGGAACAGCCCCCTGAAAGTCAAATGTTGCCCACCAAAGGTAATGACTAAATGTCAGATTGTAATTGGTTGCTTTGTAATAACAGGAGAGCCAGCCAAGAATGATGGCTAGGCATCAGGTTATGATTGGTCATTAGGTATGATGTACATAGTGTTGTAAAATTGTCTGTATAAACTTTGTGTAAAACTTGCTCGGTCTGCTCTCTGAAGACTCACCCAGAGTCCAGAGACAGTTCATCCACTGGTCATAATAGCATCTTGGCTGTATAAAAAAAACAAACAAAAAACCTTACCTTGCCCCAGATGGCATTTGGTGGCCTCTAAATTCTGACCTATAACAAAAACAGCAAAAGGTTTTGGCACCATTTTACCAACCCCCTCCACAATCTAACATCTACTGGTTTCTTACCCACTCCACCCCCAGATTTCAGTACTATTATACTTCCTTAAGCCCCAAAATGATGATCATCCTCCTTTCCATACCCATATTCATAGTTTATTTTTCTCCTTGGTAGAAGAAAACCAAATATACCTAATTGGCACTAATTTTAATGTGGATAATCATTAAAATTCTTTCATCCCAAATGTTTTACATATGTTATTATTAGTTAACATTATTTTAGATTAATTTCAGGTACACAGTAAAATTGAGCAGAAAATATAGTTCCCATATACCACTGTCCCTACAAAGGCACAACTTCCCTCACTATCAGCATCCCTCACCAGAATAGTGCATTTGTCACAACTGATGAGTCTGCACAGTTGTGTTGCTTTCACACACAGTCCGTGGTTTACAAGAGGGCTCCTACCATTATAGTGTCATATAGAATAGCTTCCCCTAAAAATTAATTCCCCTGAAACTCCTCCATGTTCCTTCTCCTTGCTTTTTCTTTCCCCTACATCCCTGGAAACAACTAGTGTTTTTATTACCACTATAGTTTCACCTTTTTCTAGAATGTCATGTAATTAGAACCATACAGTAGGTTCATACTGGCTTATTTATTTCACTTAGCAATATTCACTTAAAATCACTTTACTTTTTTCATGACTTCATATCTTTTCTCTCTTTAATGCTGAACGAAATTCTGTTTTCTGGAGGTACTGCAGTTTATCCATTGACCTTCTGAAGGACATCTTGGCTGATGAGTAATTATAGTTTGTACTCAGAATACCAGAACACTGATAGAAGTACAAGTTGTAAAGGTCACACTAAAGACATTTCAAATGGGAAGAAGGACACTATTGGCAACTGGACCAGAATCCATGTATATTATGCTCTGGTAGAAAATTTGAATAAATCTTTTCCGGGCCCTGAGACTTTTCAGGAGACAGAGGTTAACAGCTTTGAACTGGTCATTCTGACCGAAGAAATTTCAAGACATTTCAAGCCCAACACTGCTTTTAACTAGAACTACACTGAAAAAATAGGGAAAAATCACAAAGACAAAAGACGTGAAAAGTTTCCAGTTTTGCCAGGAAGAAAGAGATTACAAAGTTGGGGCAAAAGAGAATAGAGTTGCTTAAAAGACTAGCAATAAAAAGAAGTTAAGTACTTTGCATCAGGACAATAGGAAAGATGTCTTGAAAACACTTCAGGAATTGCCCAGACTCCATCCTTTGAAGGATCAAAGTTTTAAAAGACTTTGCTTTGAAAAGAGAGCTCCAGGGAACTCAGCTTATACAGGGCCACCTAGGAAAGTGAATTCCCAAATTCAATCATGCAAGCACTCTGAGACTCCTGCAACCAGGTCCAAGAGGGCCAGTCTAATGCTCTAGCAGGTAGCAGACTTTTGCATTTTTCATATGGTGCTGGTTTCAAGCTTGCAGAATGCAAGAGTTGTTGGTTTGTGGAGACTTCAAAGAAGAGCTCAAAAGAAGGCCTTGACAGTCTGGCAGCGTGCCCCTGTAAAGACAGTGCATACAGCTGTAAGAGTGCCACTGGAAGTTCACTGGAGCTCCTAAGAATCTGGGGATATCAGGAACTTAGCTTGGCTACTGAAGAAAGCAATGGGCACTGAGCAGAATCAGCTCAATAGAGAAGCCATCACACTTGTATCTGACAGTGCCATAGAGGCAGAGCTGCCAAGGCCTCTTGGAGTTAATATCTCATCACAGCTTACCCTGGGTGCTGGACATGGAACTATGAGACTTAATGTTTTCCCTGATGAGTTTAAGTTTACTTTTACTTTGGTCCCAGTTCTTTCTAGCCCCCCATTTCTTCTTTTCAGAGTGGAAATTTTTACCCTGTGTCACTCTATATTGGGAGTGTTCAACTTTCCTTTTGTAGGGGCTCACAGATAGAACTAGCTTTGAGTCTCAGAGGAGAGTTTGGACTTGGGCTCCTCAACAGTGTTAGAACTGTTAGGACTTTGGTCACTCTTAGAGACAAACTAAATGCATTTTCCATAATGAGATGGATAGCAGTCTTCTGAAGGCCAACATATAATGTTATGATTTGGATATGCAAGGTCCCTCGAAGTTTCATATGTTTGGCAGGTGATGAGATCATTGAGGGTAATTGAATTAGGATTAACCTGTTGGTTTCACATGCTTTTAGAAGTTGGGACCTAGTTGGAGAGGTTGATCTCTGAGAGAGCAGCCTGAAAGGATGTGTTCTGGCCTCCAGCTCTTCTTTTTTGTCTCTCTCTGCTTCCTGTCACCACGCTTTCACCTCAACTAGAGAAGCTCTACTTGGAGCTGCTTCTTATCATGGACTGTAAGAGAAGATTTCATTGGAAGAAAAAATCTTACTGCTTTGAATCAGTTTGGGGCTTCTAGCCTGGACCATCTCTAATGTCACCAGGTCCCAGCACTCATGAATCTGTTAACACAGATGAGTTTAGTCAAACAACAGCACTTGTTGAAATCAGGAGGGCAGGAGTGTTGTGTCAGAAAACTAAATCATAATATCCTTCACTAGAACTAAGAGGGCTTTCAGAGATGGGCTGTAACTTTTCTCAGCTCACTAGATTTATCTTCAGAGTTGACTTTTCAGAGTTAAGCCCCAAGGTAGACAATTTGATGCTATGGAAAGATCGATAGACTAGGTGAGGAAAATGGGCTTCTAATGCTCACTGAGTTACTTTGCACAACATGACTAACCTCTGTGGGCCTTCATTGTTTTTCTTTTACAAATAAAAAGTGAAGGTATTTTTGGCTCAAAAACAGAAAAGTGGAGCACATTCAGGGCAAAAGAGACCCTGCTGAGATTCTAAGTCCAATTCTATGCAAACATATAGCTCTGCAGGCTCTCTTGTCCATAGGATGTTTACTATCTTTTATTATTATGAAACTTATAATCGTGAAATTACTGAAGTTAAAAAAATAACAATCTCTGTCTCAAAAAAAAATTAGAGCTGGGGGCATAGGTCATCAGTTAAAGTGCTTGCTTAACACGTGTAAGGCCCTGGGTTCAATTCTCCAGCACCACATAAGCCAGGCTTGGTGGCACACACATGGTAATACCAGCACTCAGGAGGCTGAAGTAAAAGGATTGGCATGAGTCCAAGGTCAGCCTTGGCTACATAATGACTTCAAGACCAGCCTGGACTACTGAGCAAAACTGTCTCAAAAAAAGAAAAAATAAGATAAGTAAAAGAGGGAAGGATGAAAGAAAGAGAGAGAGAATGAAGAAAAAACTAAGGGCTAGAGATACAGTTCAATTAGAAAGCCCTAGGTTCAATTTTCAGAGCTTACAGAAAAAATAAAAATTTAAATTAAAAAATGGATTAATTTCAATGGTAGATACACTTATCCAAACTCAAAATGTAGAACATCAAGATGTAATAATAATGTAAATTCTTCAGTTGTGACAAATGCACACGAATTACAGGAAAGGCTGGGCATGTGAAAAGACAAAGGGAATACAGAAACTTTTCATTCACGTTTGTTTTGAATCTAATGCTGCTTACAAAAACAGTTTAATAGAAATTACTTTTAAAGTACTTCAAACATTGAAGGAATCATAAAGTAAAATATTTTTGAATTAAATAGTTCAAGCTACAGTACTATTTGCACAGCAATATAAAAACCATATAGGCATTTTGAAGAGAACGTCAAAATGTTTTGAACGCTGCGAACAGCTTCTCTCCTACTGGCCTCTGCCACTTGCTTCCACCATTGCCAACCACCCATGAATGGACTGAGATCTTTGGAAACTGTGAGCTGAAATAAAAAATTTTCCTTCTGAAAGTTGTGAATATTGATTATCGTGTCCTAGCAACAAAAAAGGTAACTAAGATAAAAATTGGTTGTGAGACTGAGGTCATTAATATGACTTTACCTGACCATGTGGTTTAGAAGCCTTTGGAACTGGGTTGTGGGAGAAGTTTGCAAAGGATTGGAACCGGGCTCAGTGGAAGACTATAGTTGAAACTCAGGCCAGATTGCTGATAGAAATGTAGAAGATGTATCAGAGTGCTGCTGATGTAAGTGAAACCTCAACAGGGTTCAGATGGAAAAGAGAATTCTATTAGCAATTGGTCTAGAATCTATGCATGCTATGCTCTGGCAAAAATTATGTCAGCGTATTACCCCTGTCCTGAGATTTTGGCTAAAACTGCAATTAACAGTATTGGACTATTTAACCAGGTGGGTGAAAATTTGAAACATCCAAATAGTCAAGCTTTCACGTGGTTGTCTTCGATTCTTTTAGGCAGCTCTACACTAAAACACAGGAGAAAATGTCAGAGGAAAAGAAGTAAAAATGTTGCAATTTTGCCAGAAAGAATGTGACTATAAAATTGGGGCCAAAAAAGGCACATGGTTATTGAAGAGATTAGCATTAAAAGGAGGGTGAGTACTCTGCACCAGGACAACAGGAATGATGTCCTACAGGTATCCCAGGAATCAGAAAGACCCCACACTTTGCCAACTGAGAGGTGCAAAGGTAAAAGAATTTTCTCTGAAAAGAGTGCCTCAGGGCATCTTGCAGGGCCAAATAGAAAAAAGAGTGTCAGAGTTTAGCTATGCAGGCATAATCCACTTAGTGCTGGTTTCACAGGCACTCAGAATGCAAGAGGTGTAGGGTCATAGAAGCTGTCACTCAGATGTCATAAGAAGGCCCTGAAGGCCAGGCAGTGTGTCCCTGGGAGAGCAAGGCATGAAGTTGTGAAGGTAAAGCCAAAAGTTCAGTGGAAACTCCAAAAACTTGGAGATACCAGGAACATGGATCATCTACTGAGGAAAGCTACATTTTCTGAGAGTGGAGCTAGCTCAAAATATAAGCCATGGAGACTGCAGTTAAAGGCAATGCCGCAGGGGCAAGGGTACCTAAAGCCTTTGGAGCTCACTTCCCACCACAGCTTTAACTGATCACAGAGCTGAAGGATTTAATGGAAGTACAAGATTTAACATTTGTCTTGTTGACTTTCATTTGTGTTTTTGACCAATTGCTTTTTATCTTCCCATTTCTCTTTTTGAAGTGGGAATTTTACCCTGTGCCACTGTATGTCAGAAGTGTTTAACTTTTCTTTGAGCTTCATGGGAACTCACCGCTAAGAGTTTTCCTTGGTCTCAGAGACTTTGGATTTGAACATTTTAGCAGTGTTGAAGGTATTGAGACTTTGGCAGCTTTTAGAGATGGAATAAATGCATTTGCATAAAGAGCTGGGCATGAGTCTTTTGGGAGCCAGTGGTGGAATATGATGGTTTGGATCTGAATGTCCCCCAAAACCCACACGTTTGGAGGTTGATTCAATCATGGGATTTATTCATTGTTTTCCTGTACTGTTAAAAGGTGGGGATGGTTGAAAGGGCTGAGTCATTATGTCTTGACCCAGAAAGGGAGGATTACTGGAACATGACCTGGAAGTGTATGTGCTAGCTCTGCCCTTCCTCATTTGCTCGGCTTCCTGTACACTAGGCTATGCACGTTTCTCCTCAGGTAGGCCTCTGCCAGACCCTTCCACTAGTGAGTATACTAGAAGATAACACGTTTTTTAAAACAATGAAGATCCTAGAAGATGATACCATGACAAATTAATAGGAAAGAATATGTGACACCAAAGAAGTAGGAAGAATACATTCTCAAAATAATGATAGTTTTTTTCTTACATTGAGTTAAAATGTACTATGTAAACTGCGTTTATCTCATTTTACTAAGGACAATTGAAGCCCAGCATTTGAAAATCACTAGACTACTCCACTGAGTGTAAGAAAGTACAAAGAAAAGGCCAAAGCATCATAGTTAGAGGATGGTTCTGTAGAGCTATGTAGGAAATACTCTGATACAGTGGAAGAAATCTTCCTTATTTGTACCCCCATCAAAAAGTCAGTGCCTTTGATCCAGACCCAGGGATGCAGTATGTAATCCCAGCACTTTAGTAAATACAGGCAGAGGGGCCCCAAGTGGAATCCTAGCCTGCATGACTTAGTAAGACGTTGTCTCAAAAGGAAAAATTAAAATTGGGCCAGAGATAAAGCTTAGTATAAAGGCCCTGGGCTCAATCCCTAGTACCACTAATTAACTAACTAACTAGCTAAATTAAATAATAAATAAATAAATAGTAACCATTTGGCCCAAAAAACTTTTTTCATGCTTTCAGTAGATACAACTAACCTTTATTATATCTACTCATACTTTTGTAGATCCTCCAATATACTCTACGTGTTTGATCATGCCATCTGCAGAGTATACTTTTTAATCTGCATGTCTTTGTTTCCTTCTCTTGTTTAGTCACCTGAGCTAAAGTTTTTAGAACACTGATCAGAAGTGGTAATGAAAGACAACCTTGTCTTGTTCCTATTATTAGAACAAGAAGATTTTCATGCTTTTACCAATAAGTATGTTAGCAATGACTATTTTACACATAACATTTATCAGATAGAGGTATTTTCTTTTCATATACAGTTTGTACAGTTTTTTTAAAGTATGTACTAGTATTAAATCTTGACAGATACTTTTTCTGTGTCCACTGAAATGATCATTTGACCTTTCAATACAGTGCATTGCATTGATTAATTTTTCTATATTAAACCAACCTTGCATTCCTTAAAATAAATTTTATTTGGTCCTCATGCATTATACTTCTTATGTACTATTACTAGATTCAGTTTGCAAGGGGTTTTTTCAGGACTTTTTACATTCAAGAAATATTCATCTGGAGTTTTGTTGTGATATCTGTCTAGTTTTGGCATCAGGTTAATTAGCCTCATAAAGAAGTTAGAACATATTCTTTAACAGATATTGAAGTGAATATAATAGGCAGAAAGTTTTCAAATGAAATAGAAAAATTCAAATAAATTTCTACATTATTAAAAGTTTACCGGCATGATAAATTTTGTAGAGTACATGATAAATATGTTTGTTTTCATAAAATAAGAATTTTACATAATTGGTAGATACATGATACAAGCTAGACACAAAGAAATGACCACTATAGCACAGAAAATAACAAGCACAATGTGATGACTAATCTAAAATGGGGAAAACCTTAGGTTTAGCAATAAAACCCCACAATTGATTATTTGTTATTTATTGACTATAATTATTTTCAAGTTAACTGTATAAAAAATACAAAATTTTTTACTCTATAGTCATTGTTCAGTCGTCTTCAAAGAATTCTTGTGGCGCAGGTTGTTAATTGTCCTTCATAAAATTTAGCTCAATGTATCACCATGCATCCAAAGACTACATTTTTCAGGCTTTTTTGCTGCCAGTACAGCTGTGTGACTGGATTCTGGCCAACAGGAAGAGGTGAGAGAAGATAATGTGAAATTTATAGTTTATGGCTTTTAAAAAACAGGAACACAGCTCTTGCTCCTTCCAGCATCTGCTTGTTGCCTGATAAAGTCATGTTAGAAGCTAATAGCCACCTTAGACCGCAAGATGGAAGCCATGAGTTGAGCATAACAGAACAATATGAAGCCCCGGGCCCCAACATTCTTAATCTCTCTGAGTCATTTCGCTCAGATCATTCAAAGTGAGACAGAAACAAATTTCCATCTCATATATATACTGCTATTTTGGCCTTTGGTACTGCAGCCAAATTAGAAGTATAACTAGCAATCTTTGTATGCAATTAAAGAAAAAAATATTAGCACACTGTTGAAGTCTATTATTTTTCTCTAACCAACTGTAGTTAAAAATATATTGCTACTTAAAAATAAATAAACCAAAAAATATAATTAATATCTTTTGTAGAATATTACTTTAGTTGAACTTTCCTTCTTTCTTTTTTCTCACTGTTTCTTAAACACAGTCCTCTTGTCCACCAAAATTACTTTTGTCAGGATCAACAATGACTTCCAAATAATAATTGACAATTAACTCTCTACCTTCCTTGCACTTGGCCTGTCAGTCTCGGATGCACCTGTGTGCGTCTCTCCTCAGAAGCTCTTCTCTGTTTACAGGGCCCCTTACTCTCCTTGATGTCCTCCATTCTTACTTGCTATTCTTTTTCTTTTGTCTGTTCTCTAACAACCCTACTGCAGAGAGTGTGCCTCAGTTCTTAGAAGTCAAATTTTACTTACATTCATTTCTTTTGTTCTCTTATCCGGTCTCATAGCTCTGAATAGTGTATAGACACAACTTCACAACTTCATCTTCAGCCTACAAGAATGAAAACCATTTGAAGGCAGGAATTTTTTTTATTGTATCTTTTTCATGCTTGAAAGAGAGGGGAAGAAAGGGCTGAGGAGTAAAAATAGTCAAGATGTGATATTTATTTGTACAAGTTGCCCAAGATAAATGCAATTATTAAACAACACAACATATACTGAAAATAAAACATGGAAGCAACAGAAGCATCTTCATACTTGTGCATATGTATGCACACACACACACAGAATGACTGTCTGACATGTATTGGTACAACGAACACATTGTTTGTTTAATGAATTAATAACTAAAAGCTTAGCTTCATAACTAACTTAATGCATTAATATTTACTTTCTCCTTGAAAGTCTAATGAGAAGGCAAGAAATACATCTTTTCTTAACACAGACAGCAGATGCAAAATAATTTCAACTCTGAATTTCTGGTGGCAGAGCCAGGTTGTGTTTCACTGTCACTGCTCCTACCAGCTATGTAGAGGGGTAATGACAGTGGCCTCGGTTAGTTGTAGGAATTTATAGCACTGAAGAATCTGAAATGATATGCCAAGTCAATAACAGCCTCAGAGAAAATCAGTGCCTATTGGTATTCAGTTATTCATGTCTGTGCATCCAAATACCCAACACAAACTCTTTTAGGCCCATAAACAAAGCTCAAAGACCACACTTTCAAAGGCTGTTTACAAAGTCTGCTTTGATTCTGAGTGTAGTTAACAATCAATTATATTCAATGGAATATTAGGGCACTCAGAAAAGAAAACACTGTCTAATTAGAAGTATTATCAGTTAGATGCAAGCTCAATTATTCTCAATAAAACCCATACTTATCTAAAACTCGATGGGAATGTTTCCCTTTAAGAGATATCTTAATAGTGTGTACAAGTTTAATCTCTTGTACATTGAATAGCCTCTAAGGGTGAGCCTTAGGAGAAGTTTCTATATGTTAGTGTGTTTGTACATGTGATGTTTGTGCTCAGGAGAGCACGTCTGTCTGTGTTCTGAAAATAGTCTGTTTAGATCTCCAGAGAGAATAAAAAAAAGTGAATTATCACCTGAAAAATCTGTTTGTAAATATATAAAACAATGCTTAGGAAGAAAATACTTCCTACCTGGAAACCTGAATTCTGAAAAATTGTATTTACAGAGTCTATAACTGACAGATCAGCCCTTACACCATGAGTCTCTGGTGCATGTGTGTACTGCCAGTGCTTCAGTTTGGCAATGTAGGCCTACTTCCCACATCTCAGATAAAAACAGGGGAGACAAAGAGAGGTAGACCCAGTAGACTGCCTACCCACACAACAGCCATTGCCTCCACCTTCCTTCTAACAGAACCTGGGTTTTGTCCAGACATCGCCTCCATCCTCCATGTAACTCCGGCAAATTGGCCCCCTTCTCACCTTCAGAGGTAGATCCTGATTCACTTAAGCCAGAAGACAGCATTTTTTTCTATAAAGGGCTCGATAGCAGATATTTTAGGATGTAACTGTAAAGTTACATAGGTCTCTGATATGTATTTCTGTGGAATTTTGTGTTTGTTTGTTCATTTGTTTGTTTGTCAGCAGGACTGGTAATTGAACCCAAACCTTCACATTGAACTACATCCCCAGCCCCTTTTTTTAAAAAATTAATTTTTATTTTAAGACAGTTCCTAGCTAAGTCACCAAGTTTCTCAGGCTGAATTGAACTTGTGATCATCCTGCCTCCGCCTATGACAGTACTGGGATTACAGCTCCTCACTTAGTTTGTTTCTGTTTTTTAAATTACTTTTAAAATGTAAACACTTTTTTTTTTCAATCTCACTGGTTACATGAGAACAGACCGTTGACTAGATTCAGCCCATAGATTATAGCTTGTCAAATCCACTGTCTAACCAATCATACTAGCACCTGTCTCTCTCATCAACGGCTGTTTTAAAAGAGGACATGCGTTCTGATTCTGTCCTTGATATGGGGGAAATCTATTGAAGACTTGGGGAACATTTTCTCAAATCTCCAATCCTCTAGGGATTATTGAAGCCATCTTACATTTGGCCGACTCAGGGAGGAGCCAGGGCAAGGAGATGCAAAGGAAACTGAAACCAACAACCATGACTATACCCTGCCTGGAACCTGCTCTGCCTTTGAACAGCCTGCTATGTGAGGTCATTGATTCAAGGTCTTACTGTAATGCCTAGACTGTTTATGAGCTCCTGAGTTCAAGTGATCCTCCTACCTCAGCTTCTCAGACAGAGGCATGATGCCATGCTAATAATGCATATTACTGTTTAAGCAAATTAGAATTCATTTTGTAGTTACCTACGACCCAAGGCATTATAATTGATCCAGCAAACAAGGAGATCAGAACTGATGGGAGGAAGGTGTGACCATTAGGGAGATTATGTCAATTTAAGGCAATTAGTAACCACGCCTGAATTAGGGTTTAGGAAACATGCCTAGATTAGACAATTAGGAACCAGCCTGGATTAGGCAGCTAGGAACCAGCCTGGGTTAAAATGTGAGTGATCTGTGAGCCAGTTAGTGAGGGAAGATGTGGCAGGCCCAGCTGAGAACTAGAACTGCACAAAAGGAAGGAAGAAGGAAGATTTTGTAGCTCTTTCCTCTGAGGAAAGACTGGACTTGATAGGACTTGGCTTCTTCTTTGTGGTGTCATGAGGAGCTTTCTCAACCTCTGCCTGTGCCATGTCTTTCCAGTGCTGCTGGCCTCCCCTGAGTGGACTGAGACCTGAAACTCTGAGAGAAAATTAACCTATTTTCCCCTATGTTTGTGGTGTAGGGTATTGAGTCTCAGCAATGAAAAAGTAACTAAGACAGAAGGTACCAAGAAAATGACAGGAGAGGTTTCATCAGACCCCGGTTGCCTGGTCCTTCTCTTTTTCCTCTTCATTCCTGTCTCAGATTTCAATGTATAAAGATGATCTGAATGAATGTTAACTAATTCAATAGGGTTCAAAGTTGCAGATCGGTAGGATGAATAAATGTAGAGTAAAATAAGTTGGAAATACAATGTGAACACAAGATTTAAAACATTGTGTTGTACACTAGGGTATTCTAAGAGAGGAGATGTAAGATGTTCTTATCATACATGCACATGACACATATACAATGGTTATGCAAGATAATAAGCATGTTCTTGTGTTTCTCTATAGAAAAGAGTTCTGTGCACAGCAGAACATTATACTGTATATTCTAAATATATACAATAAAAAACTAAATGCAATAAAACCACTGAAGTTAAGAAGTAAATGAGACATTTGGGATAATTTGGTATGATTTCTTCACATGGAGCATGAACGAGAAAAAGAGAGTACGGAGAGAAAGAAGTAGTTTCTAACCACACAGATATTTGGTGGTAAAGATGGGACTAGAAACTATGTTTTGGTTCCAAGTCTGTACAATAGAGCAAGTGCTCTACACCATGTACATTATGTGCACTATATGCTTTTTAACAGTGCTTATCATTAAAATCTAAAAACCAAGATTGCCCCGACATATAAAATAAAAGATACTGTGGCATCTAGGCACAAAAGCATGGTACCCATGCACTGGAATTCTCAGGGAGAGAGCCAGAGAGAGAGAGAGAGAGAGAGAGAGAGAGAGAGAGTTAGCAGTTGTCTCATGTAATTATGCAGGTGAATGAGTTCCAGTATCTGAGCTGAAGTTTCCATTTAGATCCAAAGGCAAGGAAGAAAACTATTCCCGATTGAAAGGCACGGGGCAGAGGAAATTCTCACTTATGTGGGAAAGACTCAGCCTTTTTGATGTATCTGGGACTTAAACAGATTGAATGAAGTCCACTCACATTAGGGAAGGCAACCCACTTTAATTGTTGACTGATTAAAAAGTTAATTTCATCCAAGAAACTCCCTCACAGCCACATACACAATAATGTTTGGCGAAATATCTGGACACTACATGACACAGTCATGTAAAAACTTAAAATTAACCATCATGATGTGTTGTCATGGGATGGACGGGTCTGAGTACTGGAGGCACAGTTGCACACACAGCCTCTAATGTACATGTCTTTGACAATTGCTTCTGGCCTTGAAGCTAGGAAAGATCTAGGCACTAAGAAAAGACTGAAGCGCCAGGAGAAGAAGGAATGCCAAGCGAAGGTCCTCTTGCTGAACTTGTTGAGTTGGGCGAAGAAGGTGGATTAATTAGCGTTAAAGAAGATAACCCACAGTTAGAGAACGGTTTGAAATATAAATGTTGTCAGATGAAATTTAAGAAAAAACCAAAAGGCAAGACATAGGCTTAGGGACTTCTGTAATAAAAAGGATTTTGAAAAGGCAGAAATGCTCATAGTATTATCTCTTTGTGGTTTTTCTAGAAAGCAGGAGACCTTAAGTCTCAGTAACCAGGAGAAACTCTGCTTTCGCCCAAGCCTGGTGAACACAAATGGGAGAAAAGAAGTCATACTGAAAACAAAGTAGAGGAAAGTACTGTTCCTTGCGGATTGGAATTCTGGCCATCCACAGGGTCTCTGCTGGTAGTTGGAAAGATTTTGGAACCCTTCCATCAACAGACTAGACCTATGATTGAGGCTTATTGGCATTGACACCTCAGACCCTATAAAGAGCTCAAAAATTAAAATAACAAGAAGAAAAAGCAAAAAGACTTTCTGTGGAAGTCACGAAGAGTAGCAAGATTACAAAAGAATTGAAGTAATGTCAGCACTTTCTCGTGAGAAGTGAAAGACAGATGAGGAACTGACTATTTTGAGAAATCAAGACAGGCCCCAAGAAAACAAGGATTCCAATCATGGACTTACATAAAATTTTCTCTGGAACTTTTGGGTGATCAACAAATTATGCTTTGCAATTTTATTGCCCAGCCTGCATGTTCAGTGAATGTTCAGACTATGGCGTGGATTACATCGCCTAGAGAAGCCAATCAGAGGCAGGAAGAAGATTTAGCCACTGCCTGAGAATGTGATTCTATAGCCTATGCAAGCACTAACGTTAGAAAGAACACCCAGTAATACCACAATTGGAACACACCTGAGTAGCAATATCCTGTTTTTAAAGACTAAAGAGAAGTCAGTTAATTACCACCGTTTGGAGGTCAAATCTGCTTGCACTCTTCTATGTTAAAAGTCTTCTTCCTTTCAAATAATGCTCCTGGAAACTTCTGGAAGTATGCCCCTTGACCTCCATCCTACCTGAGAATTCACACTTCACCTTATGCCAGATCAACAGAAGAAAGATCCAATGTCTGATTTTCCAGGCCATAGAAATGGTACCTTGTTCTAGTATCCTCTTTTGAATTATGATGAGGGGGAAGAAGATTGAAAGGGAAAGATTAGGAATTGGAAGGTAAATAAAAGACAGAAGTAAAAAAAATAAGACTTTTATCTAATTTTCTTTCCTTTTTTCTTTTCAGGGTACAAAAATATAGAGAAAAAATTACAGAGCAAATGTGTTTCATCAATGGAAATTTCTCCAGAAATCCCATTGGTAGCAAACGAGACAGCTTCACATGAGAACAGACAGCTGGGAAAGTGGTGAACTTCTGAAAATGGGCTAGGCATAGACACTCACTGATTTCCCTAAAGCCCATGTCTCTAATGTGTTATAGAATTTGGAATTCCTGTATTTACCAAAAAATAAAAAAGAAAGAAAGAAAGAAAGGAAGAAAGAAAGAAAGAAAGAAAGAAAGAGAAAAGAAAAGGAAAGGAAAAGAAAGGAAAAGCAAAGACATCAAGACATCGGGGAGAGGCTAAGTTCATAGCCCTCAGCAGGAGAGGAGGTGTGTGCTGCTTGTGCTTAGGACAAGCTGAGTCCAGTGGATTCTAGCCTTGAGTTAACGACATTTCTGTCACCTGATACTTGGCTAGCCAAGCATCAGCTGACAGTGAATTGATGTAATCCTCTGTCAACAATATGAAAGTACTAACTGACAAAGGGGGACCACCTATATCCTTGGGGCCAAGTGAGTATTTGGAGATAGAAGTTAAAGATGTTGAGGCAAAGAAAACTGAATGAAGGGAGTCTCCGTGTACATGTGTGATGCATGCATAGTCACATAAACAATGTCCCCAGGCCATATGTTTCGGAACAGGAAACATTTTAGGCAGCATGTAGACTATAACTATTACACTCTCACTTCCCTTGACAGACCATTCCCATTTTAAGGAATTTTCTTATACTAAAAAGTTGGAGACTTTCTGGTCACATTCCTCCCCTAAGGGGTAAAAGAGTACAGTTACTTCCTGGTCTAAGCTGGAGTACTGTTCAGAAAAGAGATGGTCACCAGAGTGGAGAGACGTGAACCCAGTCCATGCCTTAGTGACCTGGGACAAAGAACAAAGTCTCTGGAAGGTTTACTTGGCTCCAAAGATCTGTGCTGGTCAGACTTTCACCCAGGGAATCTCCAAGCCTCTGAGCCTCCCCGCTTCACAGCCATCTCCTCCCTGCACCCATGTGTGGCTGTTAACGTGGGTTTTCCCTGAATCCAAGCGCCCATGACTTAGTACCCTGTACCCCTCTTTTAATACGTCCCATGTGTAAAAGCTGAGAAACCAGAGCTATAATGGCCTTCGTTACCTCTCACATCTTAAGAGACAACCTAACAGCTTCTCTGTGTTCAGCGTCCATGGTAGTATAAAATGAGATTATCTTTCTTTAAAATTTGCCAAGCTGCCCCTGGTGATATAGGCCTATAATCCCAACATTCTGGGAGGCTGAGGCAGGAGGATTATAAGTTTGAGCCCAACATGTACAATTTAGCAACTTTGCAATACCATGTCTCAAAATCAAATATAAAAATGAGGTAGGAAAATAGCTCAATGTGAAGGCCCTGCACTCGATCCCCAGTACCACAGAAAAAATAAAAAATAAAAAACCTAAAATACTGCCAACTTCAAATTCTAACATGAATCGCTTTAATGGTGACACCTAGAACACCAAGAGGGAAAGCAGAAATATTTCTGTCTCCATTTTATTCTACAATTAGCAATGACAGGAAATTTTCAATTGTATATGGCAACTTGCTCTGATCTTGTATTTTATCTGTGATTCTCAGCTTTTGTTGCCTTTGTAATTATGTGGAGAACTTTTAAAGTGTCCTGTTCTAGTGGTTCGGATCCAGTAAGTCTGCACTGGGACCCAAACAACAATTTTTTTTTCAGAGATCCTTTAGGTGATTGTAATGAACAGATTAAGAACCACTGCTAGCTCCATCAACAGTGCTTTTCTGAGCCCATTTTTACCATCAGAATTCTATGTTTATCTCTGAACATGCACGTACATATCTTGCCTGTCACGTACTCTTCACAGTTGATTTTGAAAGGCTGGATGACTCATTTCATAAATCAAAAAAAGCCCAAAATCCATTTTAGGTAGGTCTGAAAAGCTACAGTTTTTATCCCCTCACATTTAAAAAGTGCATTAGGTCACTTTCCTGATGTAGCACTTAATGTATCTCATTGGATCCTCATCACAACCCTGAGGAAAACTAGTTAGATATCATTCTTCTTATCTTAAAGAAGAAAAACCCAATGTCTAAAGAAAAATACATGTGGTTTTCCCTGTTTCCCTGGGATCATGTGAAAGGAAGTGGCAGAGTCACGTTCTCCATCCAATCCTATTGAGCTGACACTGTTTTCTATTATGCTTTTCCTAGATTTGGAATGGAGCCTGAGAGTCTGTGTTTCTAATCTGCCTTTGAAAGAAAGAAAGAAAGAAAGAAAGAAAGAAAGAAAGAAAGAAAGAAAGAAACCAATGCTGCTAGCCAATGAACAATAATATATTGTGAGTAGCAAAATTATAAAAAGTCACAAAATACATCTCTTCAAACAGAGCTTCACTGTCTTCTCCTGAGACAACACACATGCTCTGAAGCAAACCATCAGATCCTTGGCTGGGCTCTCTGGCTGGAGTATGTGTTATTCTTTTGGCAGCCAAATTGTCACTGGGCTCATGTCTGGAAGCAGATCAAGGGTTGGAGTTGCAGCGGCTACTGGCTGCAATTCTCTCTCTCTCCCTGCTGAGCTTCTGGTTCGCTCAGGCCAGCCGGCTAGGACCCATGGGACCACTAAGCCATCTGGCCGTGCAGCTGGTCTGGGCTTCTGAGTCTGAGAACACAATGGTGATCCACGTCATGTAATCTAAGTCCTTAGATGACATCTTCTGTTCCTGGAAATAGACTGTCAGAGAAGAGTTGGTTATAATGACAGAAGGTTTTGTCCTTGTAATCTATAAATATAGTGGTGTGCTGGTATTGATGAAGATGTTCTTTATTCACTTTGCTCTAATTCTTAAATTAGCCAAATTATTAAATATGTATGTAGCATATAGGAACTTCCTAAAAGAACCAGGACCAGGGACTCCAAAGATGGGTTTATTTCAATTTTCAGCATGAACTAGACAATTTGGAGCAAAACTGTCAATGTATCCATCCTTTCAAATATTAGATGATGAAACTGCATGTATTCCATTAGTCTTTTTGACACTAATATCCTCTGGGTAAGTGGTTTTACCTTCGTAAAAAGAAAGAAAAGCTATTTTAGAGAAACTTCCCTCTTCTTTCTGTTCACCTCTTTTTCGCAAAATATACCGTACTCAAGTCATTTGAACATTGCCTCCTATACTATGGGGCCATTCCACCCCACTCTATCATTTTTAACAGCTATGCAGGTCTGTACCATCTAATTTTAGATATTAACACTGAGAATGCACAGCTATGCCTGCATATGCAGAGAGCATCTTAATCTCTCAGAATTTGGATTCTCCTTTCTTCCTCATCCTCTTTGTCTCCCTCCTCCCTCCTCCCTCCTGCTGGCATTCTGATGAGTATGTACATTTGTATCTATAGGGTGAATAGAGGGACATTTTGAAACAATCATTTTTTTTGCTTCCTTCCTTTATGCCCTTTCAATTCCTTCTGTTCCTTCCTAATGCCTTCATAACTTACCTCTGTTCCTCATCCTCTTAGGGGAAAACATGGAATTATGCCCTCTAGCCTTTCTGCCTGTGTTTAACAAAAGTCCTTCACATTAGAGAGAAACTCAAAGAGCCTGAGGGGAGAAAAAATTACCTCTGACTCTATAGAGAATCCTCCTCTGTCCCCCAGGGGTAAAGGCGAGGAGCAGAGGAGAACTGCACTTCATTCTTTGAGTGCCCACCCCCTAGAAGGCAGTGAGTCCTCAAAGAAGGAAGACTATAGGCTGCCCATAAGCCAGTGGGACCAGATGATACTTATTCAAGATCCCCCTGTCTCAAGCTGAGCATGGGGGAAACTGAGAACCACCAATCCTGAAGCGTAAAGAAGACAGAAATATGGACATAGACAGGTGTCAGAGGTCCTGGCAGTCCCCTAACCCAGTGTCTTAATATTGCACAAGATCCAGAAATATGACACAATCCTGGGGAGGCATGGGGAAATCCCAAAAAGGACTGAGGTTAAGATTTCTTTCCACTAGCCCAGCAGAATAAAGCTTGCAGTCAGAAATTAAAATCTGAGGTTTAGTTACTAAAATGAAGAAAATTGTTAAATGCACATCCCTTAGCACGAGTCATACCTGCTCTATCTTGGAGGGATGTTGTTTTGGCATTTCCCTGCATAAGCAGCTCCAGTTGGAATCCATTTTATAACTTGGGAGAATCCATTGATTGTTTAATTATTATTATTTCTTGCCAGCTGAGTGTCCTTGAAGCCCCTGGAGCAATGCATGTAGTACAGCAGCCTCTTTGAACGCATCGACTGAGGGGCTGGCCAGCTGAATGACCAGCATACATAATGAAGCACTGAAACAACTCCATTCCTTTGTTTGATTGTGCTAACTGGAATGCAGAAAGACAGAAAACTTTTCAAGTCCATAAAATGTGAGTTAAGAGTGAACTCTTAATCAGAGCTTCTTTCTAGACCCATTTCGTCAGATGACTCCAAAGATCCAGCCTAAAAGATTCCAATCCCTTTCCCTGGAGTTCTAACCCTGGAAGGCAGACAGCTGCTGTGTGTGGTTTTACAAGAACTGTAAAGGCATTAACAGTTTTGAAGCCCTAGGACCTCTGTGAAATCTGGGTTCTATGTTTCTAAGTGAGAAAGTCACCCTTGGCCACTGTGCTACCACCAAGCATGCCAGGGTGTTAACCAAAATTGAAAACAGCCTTTCAAAAGCACCAGGTCCTCATTACTTTTCTCATTATAGTTCGTGTTGCTAAAAATATTCTTTTGATACTTTGGAAGAGGAGGCATTATACTGAGCAACAGATGAATAACAACACATTTCCCCACTGGAGGCTCAGGATGGGCTTAGAGAAGGCATCAGGTGAGCCCAGGGTGGCAGCCATCTTGAATCCTGTCTGTGGGCCAAGCTCTCTGCTCCCTGCTGAGACACACTTCAAAGGATGGTTTCTGCATCTCTTCTTGATTTCATATTTCAGATCCTTAGCAGTCATTGTTTTAAGCTACTGCCTTTCCACTCACCCACAAGTCCTGTTTTGTCACTTTCTTTCAAAAGAATATTTTTTAAATGGAGCTTAAAATTTGAGATACAGAACAAGAGTACAGGGAAGACATGATTTCTATACTCAGTGACAAATGGCAAATGTGATATTGAGGTAAGAGAGGAATAAGAGAGGAGACAAGAATATTTATACTTTTTAAAATTGCAGTTTTTGACGAAGTTTGTAGCTTCAAGACATTGGCCCAATTTGGAAAAAAATGCCAAGGGGTCTTAATGAGCCTGTAAGTGGACTCTGGAACTGAGCTTTTCACCTGAAAATTGTGCTTCTTTCTATCAACATCCTCAGAAGTTGCACTGTTAAGAAAAAAGTATGTCTTATCTTCAAACACATATAAATGGTGTGCACTGTAACCCAGCCCACCAAATGGGGAAATTCTACAGATGGAGATAACCTATCACAGGGACACCCCCAACCCCTGCTCTTATCACCTGTGGCAGGTGTCACCTGGCAATGGTATCATCTTTGCCCCAGAAGGGGCCGTGGCCTTTCATCTGCAAATTGGATGCCCTGTTTCTATGGATTCATAAATCTCGCAGACAGCCACCACCAAACACCCATAAATATATTCAGATCTGACCATAGAGTATGCCTCTATTTCCATCTCATGAGGGCTTGCACTCTATTTGAGTTTTAAATTTTTGTCTAATATTTCCCAAAGATCTTACTGAAAATAATCCCTGGACAGCGTAGGCCTGGAGTCCCATGTCTCTTTCAGAGACCACTTGGATCGTGTCCTATGACAATACTGGAGCTTATCTGAGATCTATCCTGAATGCCTGACAGTAATGCTTCCCCTGTTGTTCCAAATCCTAACTATCTTAGGCTAAATGGACAGATGCTTTACTGGTTACTACAGTCACTGAACCCGAAGCAGAAAGCATGGACGAGTGAAATCAGTTTTACTTCCTTCAGCTAGTAGAATGTCAAGAGCACTGCAGACTCTAAATGACAAACAAGAAATTCATATCTCCTCTTTTCAAAGACAGAGACTTAAAGAGTCAAAACCACAGGCCCATGATTCCTAGTAAATTAGAAACAGGTAGCAACATTATGAGGGTAGGATAGAAATTTTCTCAGCCTACCAGTCTAGATCTCTTCCACAAGTTTATTTAGATCACTTGAAATTGAACAGTTTTATCTCTGAAATGCTCCTATTCCCCTGGGCACCCTTAAATCACATAGTTTGGAACTGTCTGTATGATACTTGCTCCCAATTCTGAACCCTAATTGCAAAGAAAAAATTCTGCCATGCCTTTCCTCTGGCCTAACCTGTTTGCCCATCACTTGGGTCTCTTCCAGCATGGAGCCAGTCTATCTAGTTCTTCACCTTAGCCAGTTGACAACAGGCAAAGTACTTGACCACTCTGCACCTCAGTTTTCTCACCTCACAAGTGAGAGTAATAATAGCTCTCATGTGATCTTATATGAAGATAAAACAAATAACTCAATACTAAGGGTTTAAAATTTTTAGTGCATATTAAGCCTTAAATATTTCTAATTATTTCCCTGAAGACTCTAATGGATTTCTCTTAAACACACAAATGTACATGCATACACCGTATCTTGCCAATTTTATTTTTAATAAGTATATAAAGAGTACCTTAGAGCCAATAAGCTAATTCCGTGTTCTTTCGTACCTTCCCTTGTGTGATGAACCCGCCATAATTTTCCCTGGCTTCCTTGGACAGAACAGTATTTGTGAGTGACCCTACTTCCCTATAGCTTCTTTATCAAACAATCAATGGGAAACTCAGCTGGTCCCAGTGGCACAGGCCTGGAATCCTCTTACTCTCAGAGACTGAGGCAGGAGGATTACAAGTTTGAGCACAGCCTGAGGAACTTAGTAAATTAGTGAGACTCTGTCTCAAAATCAAAAATAAAACAATTGTCTAGGTGTATTGCTCATTGCAAAGGCCCTGGGTTCAATTCCCAGCACCAGTAATAATAATATAATAATTTTTTTTAAATAAGAAAGCTCACCGGTGTCACCATTGAATCTGACCTTAGCCCCATTGACTTGCAGGCGGTTCCTCCATTCTCAATTTGAGGAAGTCCTCTGTGCCAACAATCAACAAGGGGAGAAAATGGTGGCTCTGCAGCTGTACAGAGACAGCTTGGGCTCTTCCACTAGATGCAGGATATTTTCTTTGGTAGAAGCTGTCCCAGGGAATCTCAACGTGTGATTAATCTCAACAAAACTGACCAGTACTACTCTCTTCTCTCTATGCCTCTTCTCTTACACTAGAATTGAAACCAGACAGACTGTCAATTTCTAGCACACACTTCTACATCTCCAACTAAAAGTGGTTGTTAAAATAAATGGAAAAAATTATAAATTTGGGTGCAGGTATTACAGCTTCAGGTTAACCTTAGAACCAAGCTTGTTCCCACTCAATGAGCTGCTATCCCATTGAATGGTGTCCTATAGATACCCAGTGCATGCTTTCTGCAAGTTCTCAGATACTTCATCCTAGGTAGCCAATTCATTTCTGACAAATGTTTGATAGTATTTTTTTTTTAGCATAGCCTACATCTCAGATGTTTCTGATCCTGAAATCAGAGCAGTTCACCTTAGAACTACATACAGACTTTCAGAGCTGTAAACATTTACTTCATTCTAACCACTTCTTGAGCAGCCCAGAATTATCAAATGATTCCCCTTGCTTGCTCCCTTCAACATTCCTTGCCTCACTAGGCCCCATCTCAGTTCTTCTCTTCCTCCTCACAAGATCTCATGCCTTTGTTTCTTCTCCATGCTTCCCATTTCCAAACCTGACATTACTTAATGGCCATGGAAGGTAAAATGCCAGATTTTGTGTAAACTTCTTAGGGAACAGATACTAAGAAGAATGTTTGTGCACCATGTTTTCATTAAGTATAATGAAGTCCTTGCTCTATTAGCATTGTCTTCAGTACTGTTGGGGATACAGCCAAAATGCAAGACACAGACTTGACCTTGGGGGGGGGGGTTGTAATTATTATTATTCCTCTTCTTTATACACAATGACTCTCACTCTTCTATGTTCTGAGAAAAATGATTAATGAGTCCTAAATGAGGATATTATGCCCTAATTTTAGTGGATACTAACTAATTTCTCACTTTCACAGCCCCAGACTCAGCAAAAGCATTAGGTATCTCCAAAAATAAGTGAGGCTTTGAATAAGAAAGACTTCAAATCGTATGATAGGGTCGCATAGCACAAGCGAAGTAGTAGCTTTTCTCGAAATTGTGAATTTGAAGTCCTGCTGCAAATTTGTGATAAATGGAGCAAGTTAAGCTATGCATCCTTTACAATAAAGAACTTGCATCTGTATCTTGTTCTTTATTGAGTGCCAAAATGCCATTCTACTGGTTCCATAAACCTATCATTTAACTTGGCTCTGTCTTCAGCAGTCTGAATGGTGTTGTCTCATCTAGACGATGTGTTTATTCATGTAGCTGTAGTGGTTCTTGTTATTAGAACTGTGTTTTTTAGACAAATATAATGTCTGGAAGGAAAGAAAATACACAGAAAAAAATAAGTATATATGTGTTTGTGTGTGTGTGCATGTGTATGATGCTTTTTGCTCTCTGCACCAATATCAGATGCATCATATAACTCAGAATATAGTTATAGAAGGAGACTTCAAGTGACTATTAGACCATCCAAGAGTCAATCTAAGTGGAAGAGTTTTAGCTTCACATCACTCAAGCATTCATAGCCATCCATAAGATGTCTCTTCCCATTGGAAAGGGAGATTAATGCTTCTGCTCATCTTACAATACTAAATGTAGCCAGATAGATCCTCCCTCTTTAAAAAAGGAAGGTTTTGGGTAGAATCTTTAGTATACAAGTTCTGATTCAAGGCATCCATTTGTAGTGTGAAGACCCTAGAATTTTAAGTGGCAGTGTGGAAAGCAATTATAAAGCGCTTCCTGTAAAACCTTTCAATGAAAATGAAGAGAAGTGTTCTTGGGTTAATGTTACAGTTTGATGTGGAAAAGCCATATTAGCTGCTCCTAGGAGAAGAGAGTTTATCTACATGGTTTCTGGAGTTCCTTCGTGCTCTAGTTGAAAGATTCCATTCTAATAACGTGAGTGCGTTTTTAAAAAGTACTGCAGTGACCAGATTTGCTAAGAAGATAAAATGAAGCAAATCTGAGTATGAGTGAAGCCGTCTGTCAATCATACTGTAATTCTACAGGTGAAACAGAAAGAGGGCTCCTGAGAAATGGTTGGCCACAGAGCGCAACACCTCACGAAGATTCTTGCCGGTGAAACCTTCTTGCTTGGCTGAGAAGGTCTCATTTGCTGAGCTTTCACAGAGGTAGAAGTATGGACTCAGCACTTTGCAAAGCCAATTGGCAGTTTCAGTCGTGTCACTTACAAGAAGAATTTGATAAACTATTCAGAAATGAATTGTGCTCCTTTCCTCTGTGATTAGCATACCTCACCAAGCCCTCTGACTGTTCCAACTGTGCAGTCGTGAGTCTGATTTGTCGTTATGTATTCAGTTCTTTCCAGGTAGCAAAGCACTGAGGTCTGAGGGGAGAAGACTGACTATTAACAATGAAATGACTTGCCGTTTACTCAGTGACAAAAATTCATGTTCTTGAAAGAATGATCTCAGAAGAGAGCCTGTAGCACAAGTTTTATTTTCTCATTTTAATGGAAACAATTATATTAATATTAATGTTCCTTATTATGTTATAGTGATGGTACCACAATACTAGGAAGGCAAAAATAGATGGAACAGGTGAAAATATCCCATGGGAAAGTCTGAACCTAATATGGCTCTGCTTCTTAACCAAGTTAATTAACACTCCTTCAGGGGTGGGCTGGGGCTCAGAGTCAGCCATATGTGTTATCCAGACTCTCCTTTCTAGAGAGTGTTAACCTTTCCAATTCCTTCTTGTGAACCAATTATAAAACCAAAATAGCAATTGTAGAAAAAATCCTGCTGTAGAGATGAACTCTTTCCTCTAGGCTTCATCACTTAACTACAGTTGAAAGAGTCTAACATCAAAATACAGGACACCTATTCAATGATCATTTTATAACTAAAATGGCTGAATATCCTCCTTTATAACCAACATTTGGTGCTCATGAAGACACAACCATAGGCTGCCTTTCTGAGAATGACTGCTCCTCAAATCATACACCAGAAATACGTGTGAATTTTGCCCTCTAACTAACCCTGTTCTCTAGCTTAAACCAAAAGCAGCTCAGCTTCCAGCCTTTTGAAGGACTCCTTTACTAGAATTCTGTGCTTGAGATTTGCTCTTAAATATGCAGAATTCCCGATGACATCTTATTCTTATATCAGGGGTGCTCAGTGATGAGGATCTCTAAGGAACCGCCTTGGCCTCTATGTAGATTGCACCCTGCTTGTACCTCCCAGATTTGCTCAGTTTGAGTGACACTAAGTATCCTAGGCCTTTTACTGGTGTGCCTACACATAGCTGGGCATTTGTCACCTAGTATTTCTGTAATGTGTCTTTCCTCCAAGAACACAATTCTCTGAACTTATTCTAAATACAAATGTATCTTGTTTATAACTGAAAATCTCTGCAGCTTATTGAGATCACTTCAAAACCTACTGGGAACTCTGTGGGCTGTCCTATCCTAAAGGGCTTGGGGATGAAGATTGAACAACTCCACAAAGCTATCAGGGAGGAAATGGAGATTCAGAGGCGTAAAAGGGCAATTCCAAAGGCACATGTATTAGTTAAAATCTCAGCACCTAATTGAGCATATTTCAGATGAATCTACCAAAAAAAAAAAACTTGAATGAAAAATACTTAGAGATAGGTAGACAGGAATAACAGAAACAGTGAATTCCGAGACCTTCCAAGACCAGCAATAGCAGAAATTCCTTACCTCACCTACAGCTGACAGAAAAAAGGGAAAAAGAGGGACCACAGCCTACTGACAGCAAGAAAAGAGGAAAACCCAACTGACCACAGCTGTGGCCAAGAAAGGACACAACCACTGTCCTGCATGCTGCATTAATGCAGGTACAAAAGGAAGAGGTGTCTCGCTTGCTCTCTCTTCTCACTGTTTCACTTTCTCCCTCTCATTCGTGCTTTCTGTGACTGTTAAAGGGATTATGTTATGTTGAAGGGATTAGGAAACATACCCAGGAGAGAACTTATTGGGCTGGGTGTGAGCTCCTATGGGCCAGTGAATGAGGAAAGAACACCCACCCGGGATGTGAGTGGTGCAACTGGCAGCTTGAACTAAATAAGAAAAAGGAAGAAGAAAGATTGTGACAGCTTTTCCTGGGAAACCTCTCACCCTCGCCATCAATTGTCTACAGACATCAACTTGCGCCTGTGTGTACATATGCCACCAATCTTCAGCCTCTAATCTTTGCCATTGTTCTTGAACAACCAATATCTGCAGCAGACTCACCACCTATCCTGCAATCCCTGAGGGTTGCTC
This sequence comes from Ctenodactylus gundi, assembly GCA_004027205.1. NCBI lineage: Eukaryota > Metazoa > Chordata > Mammalia > Rodentia > Ctenodactylidae > Ctenodactylus > Ctenodactylus gundi. The sequence continues at coordinate 511,185 of PVKB01000544.1, read as the reverse complement.
TAACTCACGTCTGAACAGCCATTGGACCCTCCAGCTGTTTCTTGCACATGCAGGCCATCATTTGGAACTGTCTCTCTCCTCAAACTTGTAAGCCCTCCCAAAAAATTCCTTATTCTTATCATTTTGTCAATTCGGCCTCTAGTAGAACCCTAACCAATATACTTTCCTCTCTACTCTCTATGAGTGGGTTGCCAGAAGACAGGCAGGAAGGTAATATGGTCCACTCAGGTTAGTTTCTGGATAGAAAAGAGAGAATGAGTCTGGAGGGGAAAGGGAAATGAACCAGTGAATCTAATAAACGGAGTTATTTAGCCTCTATGAATATCTCCATTTTAGCCAGATAGGCCTTATTACAGAGGATCTTGTTGGCTTAACACATATCTCTTGAAGGAGGAATGTAGGAAAAAGAAAAGAAAAGGCAAATAGGAGAAAGGTAGAGCTATTGTGTACCAGGCACTGTACCAACTAATATAACGGGTCACAAAGAAATAAGGAAAGCGTTCTGTGGTAGATTATGCAGTGTTCTATGTAATATAGCACTTAGTCCATGGCAGGCCTGCTGTAAGCCCTTCATTTATGCTAACTCATTCCATCTGTGACCACACATTCTAGGTTCTAGGCAAGGACACTGAGGTGGAGAGTGTTAATCAAAATAAGCCCCGATCATTTACTGCACAGGTCATGCTTTAACCACAACTCCACAATACACAGACTCCATACAATAAAAGGAGCCCTTGGGGAATTTGTTATGTATTTGGAAGGATATGAAAATTAATGCGTGAAAACTTAATTATGTAAGATAAACAATGGCAAATTGCCTACTGGAAGAGCACTAAAAAAAAAATTGACTCCACGGATGAGGAGCTCATCATGGCTGAGGCAGTCAGGGAAGAGCTCAGGGTAACTATTAAACAGCTCCTGGACCAGGTAAGGGCTCCACAACACCACACACTTGATGGACCAAGGCTAGAGCAGAATCTACAACTCCTAGCTCTCTAACAGGAACAACCACCCCTTGCCCTTTACAGCTCTCTAAGGCTCTCCAGAGTGTCCTCGGGGAAGGACTCCAGCTCACAAGATTTATTGAAGAAACAAAATGTCACGCAATTGCTTTGGCCAGCCTCCTGCCTTCCATCCAGGGCACAGTATATGGTGTTTTGACAAATGAAGCAACTCTTCTATGCTCATATTCTAGGTTCCCTGGGCAGGCCAGTGACCAGTAATGTTATAGAACTGAACATGGACATAAATCTATGAATAAAAAAATATTCAAACAACACAATATAAACTAACCTTATTCATTAAGCATTTGTTCCTTTATAATTACTCCTAAATATAAGTCAGACTGAGTCTGGGGCAGATGATTATATTTAATTTCTCACCTATCTTATGCATATGCAGTACTTAATAAAAATATTGAAGATTTTTCAGTCAAAGAGCAAAGCAAACAATTCTTTTACATTGTACTTAAATTTGGCCTTGAAGGGAATAAACATCACATTTGGCTTTATGAAATTGCTATGTGGTTTTCAATCAGGTTTCTGTTATGTTCTTCAAACAGAAAAATCAACCTCTATCTAATTAAATACTTATAAATTTCCACAGATGGTCACGGAATACTATAGAGACTAGTGGATAAAGATGTTGTCACATGTTTTCCAATTCATGACTTAAAATTCTGTTTCTACCATGTTCTTTTTTATTAAAAATTTCCAGTGACTATTGTTTTTCCAGAGTATGATTATAAAATAATCCTCTCAGTTTCGCTAGGCAAACAAGACGTCTGATTTGAAACATTTTGTATGCTAGGCAGCCAAGTTAGACAGAAATAGTTCAGCTGCTACAGAATAAAGGAAATAATGTCAGAACGGTTACCAAAAGTCATACCAATCAACACTAGTTGGATCCTAGTGCATAAAACACCACAGAAGATAGCAGCATTTTGAGTGTGGAACAGTGGACTCCATTTCCAGAAGAGCCAGGAAACTCTTGGTGTGTTGGTCTATGCTCACAAATGCAACCTAATTCTCCTCCTACCTGAGAAGATGCCAACGTGCCGAAAGGCACACTGCAGAAATTCTGGGTTTACAATTTCATGAAAAGAGCCCAGATTGGGCTGAATTCAATTCCATCTCTCCACTTACTATGATAAGATCTTGGAAAAATTATTTGACAAAAATAGAAATAACATCTTCTTCTTTAATAAAAGTCGGGCTGAAAAATACGAAGACGCTATGCCGACAGTGGGCTCAGTCTAAGAAAAGACAAGGAAGGCCATGCACATTGATACTGCAGACAGTAAAGGCTAAGGGGTAAAGGGCCAGATGCAACAGGAATAGCCGTGTCTGAGGTTTAGGAAGGCTTTACAAAGAAGGGACATTCGAGCTGAGGCCGAGAAAAGGTGGAAGTGGTCAAAATCTCTGAAGTTATCAATTACATCCTGAGCATCAGCTGTGGTTACTCTCCATGGTTCCCTAGAAAACTCTGACTGGGATTAACGGCCCGGCGGTTGGTTCCACACTCAATCTAAGGCAATACCAGGCAAGATCCCCAGGAAAATGCAGACCTTCTGCCCTAGGCAGTTCAACGGGATGTTGGTCTCGGGTTCATTCCGCACTATTCTCACTCTCCCTGACACGGCCTCACCTCTACCTCAGGTGTGACCCTCTTCTCCGCATCTGCAAGGGTCAATGAGAATCCTAATGTAAGCCAAATGACCCATCCGAAGGCCAGGAGCATTCTGATTTGGGGTATCTCCTACCCTACCTTTTGTTGCAATGGCACTCACCTGCCAGATTTAACTTTTGTGGACGGTGAAACAACCTGATTGGAGTATGAAGCTAACACGAGTCTCAGATGTAGTCCAGAGGAATGATCCCTGTCCTGCAGGTGCTAGGTCTCAGCTAGGTCCTGAGTCCAGCCCTGCACCATCCCGTGCTCTGATTCCTTCTCTTACCTACCAGCCGATGGTGAGAATCCAGCAAGCTTGCTCTGAGCCAGTTACACTGTGACAGAATCTAATACCCTCTCCCTGACTGTGAGTCAATGCCCGACATTAGAAGAAAACTAATGCCAATCCCTCCTCTGTAGTGTGTTCCACGGAGCCCTAGGACTGAATGCTCCAGAAACCTCACAAAGCACATCAAATCCATCCTTTATCTGACAATCCTTCACACTTTGAACAGAGCCCTTAGTCTAGCCTTGATCCTCTCCTGTCAGACACAAATCGCAAACACTGAAAGCACTCAAATTGGCACAAGTTCATTCTACTCAGTTTTGCACATTCTTAAAGTACTCAGACTTTCTTTGCAATAGTTCCTGATGCTTCCAATTCCGCACCCCCCCCCCCATATTCAGCCTTAATTTCATCTTTGGAAAGAATACAGGCTTTAGAAATAAACATCAACTGTTTTTTGTGGTACTGGGGTTCAAGCTAGGGCCTTCACATTGAGCTACATCTCTAGTGCATTTAATTTTAAGACTGATAGGATCTTGCTAAATCACTAAGTTTTTTAGTCTGGGACTGAATTTGTGATCCTCCTACCTCAGCTTCTCAGAGTACTGGAATTACAAACATATACCAATGGTCCCAGTTTACAAATCAGTCTCAATCCTGATGTTGACACTTACTAGCCATGTGGTTCGGGGCAAGTTATAAAACCTTTCTGAATCTCAGTTTTCTCATCTGAAAATGGAGACAATGTCACACATTTCAACTGAGAAGTTGGGGAACTGCTTTAGCCCAGAGACCTCCCCACTTAGGCAACACGTTAAGCCCATCAGTGGGTTTCTTTCCCCTTTGCATTCAGAGTAGCATTTTCATGAACTTTCTTGAGTGCAGCAGCTTCCTCGGAAGGACAGAAATCCATGAGAGTTCTAATCTGACTTCATGTAACCAACCGTTCTGTCTGTCATGCCCAGCTATGGTTAAAACTAGCTTTGATATGCCAGGAGCAAAAAGATGCTCACAGGAGACTAGAAGTGATATTTGAGTTGCCAGCTCACTTCAAAGAAGAAAAGCAAAGCCACTCTCAAGAAGATAACGAAAATAAGCAAAAAGTGAGAGGAAGGCAGTATGGCCTAAAATATTGTCAAGGCGAAGCAAGAAAAGAAAGTGTCCTTCAGAAAAGTTCTGTGGGCAAGATAGGGTTTGTATTGTTTTCTAAAATTTGCAATGACCCCTGAAACATACTTCCTACAATTCTTCCCAGAGAATGCCTTCTCTTTTTGTTCCAAAAGATATTGCTTTGTGTGGCTAACATCATGTTTCTGAAACACAGTGGTTGCTGTGGTAACCTGATTGTGTGTGATTAAAAAGAGCACAGATCATCTCAATGGTTGCTACCAGAGACTTTCAGCAGAAGTGTTCCATAGGCTGTGCTGACAGCCTATGGGCAATGGTCACCTTGTATTTTCCCTGGCAGCATCTCTCTGGAAGATTGTTGAAGACAGGTTGAATCATCTGACTTTTTTTTTTTTTTTTTGCTAGTGCCATGAAAGATTAAAGAAGAGATAGGTAAGAGGAGCCCACACCAAGCAAGCATTGGTAACGATGATGATAACAGCAAGGTTTATTTAATGGAGCATTTAGAGTAGAAGTGTGTGAAGAAGACGATTCTCTGGCAGCAGCCTGGAGTAGCAGCAATGATGTAGAATCAGTTGAAAGGGCATTCCTGGACAGAAAGACACTTGGTGTTATCCACTCTGTTTTCTTGAAGAGAAAAATCCAGAAAACTCTTTTCTCAGCCTGATTCAAATTGTACTTTGTTCTGTGAACTTAGGCATGTTTCCTGCTTTCTCTGATCTTATTTTCTTCAAAAAAGTGAAGACAATGTACAAGGTCCCTTTTCTAATCGTACTCATCTGTAATGTAGGGTCCTGAAACCTGGGCTTTGGAAAACTTGGCCCAAAGACCACTAAGATTATGAAACCCTCAGGCCTGCCTCCAGATCCTATAAAGCAGCTCAAGGTTGAGGAACTTGCAGGTTTCTCAAAATGCTCCAGATGATAATAGTGCACAGTAAATGTAAGAAGTCCACAAAATAGTGTACCCATGACAGCAGAGATGTCCAGAAAGAGTTTGAATGTCACACTCCTTGCTATATATACCACAGTGGGTGGAACTCTTAAAGAAGAAAAGAAAGCCCTGCTTAGGAGACAGTTGCTTCTTCTGTAGGTCCCATTAACTCCCTGTGACAGAGCCTCAATCCCAGATGCACCTAAGAGTGAGCATGGGAGATTATGTTAAAGTTGGAACAGTAGTGACAGATGCAAGAGCTCTTGCCCAGAAACTTCTAACAAGGGCTCTCCAGCATACTTCTTATTCTTACTGCATTGGAGGCGCAAACTTTCCTGCTGACGGAGTTGTCAAATTCAACTATTGAGACTCATGAGTTTTGTTTTGCCTTTTGATTTTTTGTGGAGTTTTTGGCTGGATCTAGGAAACTCCCTACCAACTTCTGTTGCAACATATGATTAAAAAAAAAAAAAAACATAAAAGAGGAAAGAAACTTCTTTCCTTTCCATCAACATGGCACGTCATACTTGTGGATTGACCAGAAGAAAATTCACCTGAGATGTGAAATATGTACATATTGCACGTATATGTACATGTATATATAGTAAAACATATATATATATATATATATATATATATATATATATATATATATATATATATAAACAGAACCTCTCTGGAGGCAAATTCATGACTCTGAGTACAAAGGAGAAGTGAAGTGATAGAAGTAACTTTCCAGAGAAAGTCATTGTCCCTGGTGCTTTGGAACCTCCCAAAGAATAACTTAAACTTGTAAATTATCAGACTTATTATGTGTCATTTCTCCATTTAACAAGACACATCATCATTTTGCAAGTTTGGCTCCCTCAGTTAAATTAAATGTGTATCAACAGTGACTATAAAAGAAGGTTCAGTGTAAGTATGAAAATAGTTTTAGCAACAACCCATAGCTCAAAAGAGAGAAAGAGAGTGAATAAAAATGAGAATTCACACAAAGAAAGAGAGAGAGATTAGAAGTATTTTGAGGTTAAAAGTAGAATTGGTGGTACAGGGTAGCCAGCTGGAGTTCACATTCCTAAATCTGGAAGGTCTAAGCCAAAAGATGACAGACTATACAGAGTTTTTCCAATCACAAGACCCATGCACTCCCCCTGACAGAGGCCACCTAGGAAAGCTCAGGAGATGCATGGAAGACAGTTGACCTTCCCATTGTCCCAGGTGTCCTTGCCACCCCTTCCCTTAACTGTTCAATCCAGTTACTTGATGATCTACTGTATGCCTAAAGCTGTGATAAGTCCCATTTGGGGATAGTCCCAGTCAAACCAGGCAGAAAGAACATGCACACTTGAAGTGATTAGAATTGAAACTGAGGAGAGAGGCGAAACAGAAGAAAAATCCAAGGGAGCTTACGGCACCATCAGGTGGTGGAGGAAGCAAAATTTGAGACTGATTTTAATGGATGTGAGGATGGGAAGTAAGACACCAGAAGGTGAGAAATAGGGAAATGGAAAGTATCAGGAATGAGGGCGCCATGTTGGAAACAGAGATGAGCAGACGCTTGTTGGGAGTATGTAAAACACGTTATCTGCAGTCCCTGCTCTCCCACTGTCCACAGTCATACCTGGGATAAGTGACGCAGGGAAGAGAGAGGCGCCCTGCTGGGAATATAATAGAGTGTCCTATGTGTGGAGTTACAGAGTTCCTCATAATCACTACTGCTACCACCTTTTCTTGGGCTATTCAAAAGACAGCTGGCCTCATTTAATCTGGAAGGACAGACTTGTTTGTTCTGAGCCTCCTTTAATTCTGAGGCAGCTTGATCGGGGATCAGATCAACTTGCCTGGCCCGGAGCTCTACTTTCTCTCTCATCTATAGGTACTCATCCCAACCTCCAGCTTTCTATGCTTAGGGCTGGAATTGAGGAGGGAGAGCATATCACCTTCTAGCGACTTAGGAAATATTCAAAGGAAAAAAAAAACAAGCTCCACTTAAATGCACATGGTCTTTGGGCTTCCTCAGGATCTTGTTCCCAGGAATGGAAATGACAAGAAAGCTTACAACGCCATGAGAGATTGGGTCCTCTGATTCGGGAGCAATGCAGCTCTCTGAGTACTGCAGGTGAAGTTTCTGCCCTCATAAACGAAAGAAGGACTAGAAAAATCTTCCATTTACTGCCCGTCCTATTTGCTTTATCTTTCTAGGAAACGTACGTTGCAGTCTTTTTGTCCAATTTTTCTACCATAGAGGAAGCTTCTCTGAGCTAAGCAGTATTTTGTTTCTATAAGAAACAAGGCCTTCTCTTCCGATTAGACCTGCTTCCAACTATGATACAGAGTGACCTCTCTAAATATTCAGAATATTAGAAATAGTATCAGCCAGGCCTAGTAGTTTCAGCACTCTGGGATGCTATGGCAGGAAGACTGCAAGTTCAAACCAAGTCTGGGTAACTTAGCAATATAGCGGGACTCTGCGTCAAAATCAAACTAAAACTGGGATGGAGTTGTAGTTCAATGTGAAACCTTGGGTTGGAACTCTGGTACCAGAAAAGAAGAGAAAGAAAGAAAAGAAAAATATCCTACTATTCACTGGAACTCCTGAACTGCATGCTTCTTTGTGGTTGCCAAACAAAGGCCAAGAGAGTAAGGAGCATCCTCATCCTCATAGAAGAGCTCATGCTGAGTAATAATCATTCCTTTCTTTTAAATACCTATTCATTTGCACTTAGAAAACCTTTATGAAATGTTTAGTTTATGGTGTTGTCTCATCTGTTTGTTAGGAATTTCTTGGGAGAGAAAGAAGAAAGAAGGAAGGAAGGAGAGAAAGAAAGAAAAAGAGAGAGAAGGTGAGTGCGAAAGACAGAAAGGAGCATACATTAGTAAGAAGAAGAGAGAACCAGAGAGACTGAAACAGGGACTGAGACAGACGAAGTAAGCTAAGCAGCAGTTCTCAAAACTTGATAGGTATAAGAAACAATAGAGAATTTCTCAAAAACACAATGTTCTCAACCCACCACTGAAAGATTCTTGTTCAGAGCCAGGCCTGGAAGCTCAGGCCTATAATCCCATCACTCTGGGAAGCTGAGGCAGAAAGATTGCAAGTTCCATCCCAGCCTGAGCAACTTCGTGACTTAGGGAGATCATCTCAATATCATAAACTAAAAAATGTGCTGGGGTTGTAGCTCAGTGAGAAGGTCCTGACTCAACCCCTAGTTTTAAAAAAAATCTGGTTCAAGACCTCAGCAGTAAATACTTGATCAGTGTTTTTAATAAGTAATCAAGTATATTCAGTTCAGGTGGTCCATGACCACAGTAGAATCACTGCACAAGACAGCAACAGGATGTGGAGGTCAAGAATAAGAAACCTTAAGTGGAAACCACCGAAGCTGACACCATACATTGGGTAACCAAGAATTAGGAGATCTCATTGGGCCGGGCCTAGGTCTTGTTAGCTGATTGGCAATATTGGAAAACAGGTATGTTTTCTCTAGATTTTCAAAAGTGTCCATTTGTAAACCACTGAGAAAAGCTCCACTGACCACAAAGGCCAATTAAAATGGCTGCAAAGGGCACCAAGGAACGGCACTGGAATTGCCATGTCAACCATAATCTGTGTGAATCAAGCTAAGAAAGCTACCGGTAGAAAGATCGGGGAGAGAGATGGGTTAAAGAGCAAGCTCTGTTATTTTTAAAAGAACTATTGTGTCTGTGTTAACTCATACTATATCCCAAATATAAGATAGTAAAAAGTAGGCAGATAGACTCTTTCCAGGAAGGACTCATGAGCATGCTTTGGTCTTTTGTGCTTCTCCAACTTATGTCCAGTATTTCTAACACTGCAGACTCCACAAACTGCCGAGTGAATCAATCAAAACCAAAACCAAACACTACGATCCAAGGGTGATAAAGACGACTTCAGAAACTACTGCCAAAGATGTTTATTTAATTAAAAATATTATACACTTTTTTTCATTTTCATAGAAAATATTGAGTTAAAAAACACCAACAGTTGTAGTTTTCAGAAACATTGATGCACCCCATTCTGGTACCTGCTGCTTTCTTCTGTTGGTGACATTAACCATGTATGTAAGGGCCCACGCCCATGAACCTGGAGTTTCCTAGACAGTGGTACCTACAGGTCTTCTGGAGTGAGTCCAGATCTTGGCAACAGTACTCCATCAAGTTAACGCATATGCCTCCAGCTTCAACTTTCTGGCAGGTCATAGCCCAAAGCTCATGTCTACATCAATTCTTTGTGACTCCATGCAGCGAGGACATGACAACCTCATTTAGTTTCCAAACCAGTCAGCCAACGACCTTGCAATCCACTTGATATATTAGTGTCCTGAATTCATCCACAAAACTTCCCCAGAAGCCACAGTGGAAAGACACTGCCCTATAGTGTTTATATTCAAATCATCTGCACAGACACAAAAGCTTGTGTGACACCACTATGCGTAATAATATTTTTAAAAATACATATTGGTACAATACAACCTTCAAAATCACTGACTAACCCGTAGCCATATGAATAGTTTTTAAAATATTCATGTAATTATACATCCATTAAGAAAAATAATACACTATAAAAAATGTAAAAGATCATTTCAGCCATACACATTTCACAGGTAAATACAAAGTGTGCATAATATCATCTTCACCTCCACACTCTTCCTCTCGTTTGGACTGCATTGTTCCCTAACACATTTCTTCCTTGACCCTGCCTCCTAATGCTGTGTCCTCCTGTCGCTCCCAAGTGACGCTTTTACTAACTGACTCTAATGTGACAGAAACCCCCCAGCTCCGTTTTCTTGCTCCTTTGCTTTAAATTGCAGCATGCTTAATTTGAGTTCTGTGTCCAGATTAGAGAGATAAATTTCCCCCCAAATGCACAAACTGAGAGGAACAGGAGTTCAAATTGCCTCCGCTCTTAAAAGTAGAAATACGGTCTTTCTTCTTTACAATGTTCAATTGATGGGAATAAAATAAGGTTGGAATTGCTTTTCACATTCTGGCTCTGTGGGGGGCATTTTCACATAGACGCCAGTTGTAAGAGGGCTTCTTTTCTTTAGCTGTCAGACACAAAAAGAAACAGTAATTTTTATTGACGAATACAGCAGCTGCTTCTAGCCATAACAAAACCCAGCAAACACTGGGCCCCCATACCAATGGAAACAAATGTTCACAACACACTAAATTATAAACTCCACGATATTTTCTTGGTGGCACTAACTATTAAGTTTCTTTTTAGATAAATAATTCTGTAATTTGAGCATAAAATGGTAACATTTTTTTCTTAACTGAAAGACAGGAGAAAGAGAGTTTGAGAAAACTTCACATCAAACACTCAGAGTAGCACAATGACTGACTGGGCCTTGTCTGGGGAGGAACAAGATTAGTCGATAACCAACATCAGTTGTCCTCTCCATCAGCCCTGTTTTCATCTCCACTACCTGTACAGTTCTTGCTGCTTTCCATCTGTCTGCTTTAGTTCCCAGTCTAGCCTGAGGTCTAGATGGCTAATCTGTGTAGTCACCTACAGCAAGTGACATACAAAGACCCACATAACATAACATAACAAGACTGTCAGTTGAGTAGAGACTCTTTTAATTATGTGTTCTATGTGTGAGAGTGGCAGAAAAACAAAGAGAAAGAGAGAAGGAGGGAAGGAGAGGGAGGAAGAGATGAAGGGAAGAGTAGAAGAAGAAAGGTAGGCTTGGGCTGGCAACACCAACGTTAGGCAAACGTGGCTGACAGAGACTGTTAAGAGGCCTAGTACCATACCCCCCCCTCTCTCTCTCTCCCTCCCTCCCTCCCTCCTACTACTCTCTCTCTCTCTCTCTCTCTCTCTCTCTCTCTCTCTCTCTCATCACTAACTGTAATAAATGGAAATGAGGACTTTGATTTACTGGGCTGGCTGGGCATGGAGCAAGATGCCTCAGTCAAGTAGACTGGATAATAGGGACAGGCACCATGAGACAGCTGCAACCTGGCCAAGAAAGGCACAAAGGTCGCACCAAGAGATAGTTTCCAGGTGACGTGGAAAGACATTCCAGAGGAGAATAAGAGTCTTGTCCAGGTGATTCTCGCTAGCAGCATTTTGCCCAATCTAAGCCTATGTTTCAGAGTTCCTGCTTAAGTACAATGGTAACGAAGGTAAAGAACAAAACAGATGCTCCATGTTGTTCAAACAGTTACTCAAACTGAAACTCCGTTCAGGAGCACACAAACATTCAATGTCAAACACATTCATGCCCAATATGAGTCATCCCGAAACCCCAAAGGCCAGTGCTTAGTGTTCTAGCGTATTCTTTACCCCTGCCCTTTCTCCTCTCTACGTATTGCTTTATCTCAAAAAAAAAAAAAAAAAAATTAAACTTGACACCATCACTTGGTCAGTAGGTATGACTAAAGGTGACCCCATCAAACAGAGGACAGGGTCAGCATCATACTCACCATTTTGCTCAAAGAAACAGCTGTGATGAGGAAGCTGTAAAAAAACAGCCCCGAACTAATCGCTGCTAGGACCCAGAGGAGGAAGTCGGGATCCGGGCATGGTTCTGGATCTGCGGAGGAAACAGCAGAGCCTGCCTAAGAGCGATTTCAGCTTTTGGGCCTCCATTCCCCCACTGGTGAAAAAAAAAAAAAAGGAGAAGTTGGAGCTTCCAGACCTAGCTGCTCAGCCTGAAGTGGCATTGGCCACCCACAGAGAAGTTTGGCTATTTGAGACGATTTTCCCAGGTGTCTTATCAAAGGCACAAGGCAAATTTTATGCCGGTTATTATAATGAGTGAGTGCCCAACCTGGTAGGAGAGAAAACACCTTCCCCAATTCCTCTTATTTCATCCCCAGAGGCTATTTAGGTCACTACCCATACTAAGCAAAGCTACTGTGTGGTGGAGGACGATAGTTTTAAAAATTCATCTCATGAGATAAAAGAGCGAAATTATTCCTCTGCAAAGATAGTAGTGCGAAGGGTGTCAACTTAGTGGAACAGCTTTGCTCACCAATGACATAAATCTGGGTCCCGTTGCCCATGCCCACGAAGTAGGGTGGAGGGTACATGAGCTCCACTTTGCAGATGTAGAGCCCAGTGTCCATGGCCCTCAGCCCTTGCATGGTGAGGTTCACTCTATTTGCACCAGAGGTGCCCAGGCAGCCCGAGTTATCTGGGAAGGTCAGCTCACTCTCCACCGTGTATGTCGTGGCACAGACTTCAGTCACATGGCTGGATGCCTGTCGCAGCACTGTCACCCGAACCTCAGTAGCATTGTGCGAAGATGTGTACTCACACTGGAAGCTGGCGACACCCCGGTTGCTGGCCAGCACCACTGCAGGCTGGGCCACATGCATAGCTGACAAGGAAACGCCAAGGGAAATTTGGTGAGCTGGGGCACAGCAATGCCAAGTCTAGGCAACACCTCTCACCGACGGAGATTACATTTGATGGGCCTCCATCTCCACCTTCCCTCTCCTAGGGCCCTTCACACCATGTCCCGACCCTTCCCTTCCATCCAGTCCAGCTCCCTTCCATCTGTGAACTGTGCTTCAGATATGTTCTTCACTAGGAAACAGTTTCCTGAAGACTGGTACAGGAGGAATCACACTGAGGTGACAAATACAAGACCAAAATGTGAGATTTTGGCAAATCACCCCCTCCCCTCATTTTCTCATGTATGGAAAGAGAGGGTTAGATCACGTGATATCAAAGTGCCTGCCAACTCTAGGGTTGTACTAGAACTATGTCACTCAGGTACTATAATGAATAATCGGGGAAATTCTAGAGTTTGAGAAACACAGGCCTGCCCAACCCCTCAAAACATAGCTCAGGAAATCTTCCCACTTACCTGACTGGCCCTGTACCTCAACCACCCAGGTCTCACAAAGTCTTGGCTCCTAGCACTGGCCACCCCATTCCCTGGCATTGCTGTTGTAGAATGGCACACGTTGTTAGAAGGGGAAGCCGCAGAGCCAAGGGCACCAGGTCGCTTCCTCTCGGGGTTGAGGCAACCCTGCTGTTAACTTTGTGGGCTTCCCCTGCCTCCTCCACCACCCCTTCCTCCTTCACTTGAATACTCTCATGCTTCTTTGTTCTTTCTTTTTTTTCTCTGGCTTCTACAAGATGAGAGAGGCCACCCTGCATTCAAAGAGTACTAAACCATTCAAAAACCGGTAGACTTCTGTCAAATGATCTTCTCATAATCAAACTGGCCCCTATATAGTTAATATTGCAAGTGACACCTGAAATTTAGATTGAACAAGGTCGCTTATCTGCTTAAACTCTTGATGCTTTATTAACATTGTTGAAAAAATAAATGTGATAAATAACATTTAGTGTCCTCCACAATCTGATTCTAATCTACCATTGAGTTTGTAGAATACCCCTTTCTACCTATAAAACATCCTATGCTAGAGATGGTAATCCCTTCCTCTGAGAACTCATCCTGGCAACATCTGTCCTCTATGGCAGCCATCACAGTCATGGCTGTTCCAGCTGCTGTACGGAGTGAGACAATAATCTCCTTCCCAGACTTCACTGCTGCTTATCAGAGATGCCCTCTGAACATTGTTTGCACTGCAGTAACTCTTATGAGGTATTTAAAAGAGTTTGGCTCCATATTAACATTTTCAGGGTGGTTAATTGGACTGCCCCATCTTCGCTTGTAAATTTCTGAAAGCAAGCAGTCACAGACAGTGCCCAAATGCACGCTCACCTGTCCTCACTGTCCTGACTCTAAGCCTAGGAAGGGCCAAAGGCCTTGCCTTCCTCCTTTGCCCTCACGCTCATCGCCACTAAATCTGGTCACAAAGCTTTTCAGTATCTGCCGTGGGAGGATCCTAGTTACAGGTTGAAAAAAATTTCTTAAGAAGGAAGCTAGAATACTGCTAAGGGGATTAGTATTTTCATGTTCGAAGAATGTAAAATAAGAAAATGTGAATGATTGTTTTTTCTCCCGGAAAGATTAAATCATAAAATGTCATTTGAACACCTACTTCATATAAACCACACACTTTCTTAACTAAGAAAGTCCAGAGAAAGATATGTTGAGATTCAGTAGACGTGTTCCTCATTTAAAGCTATATAGCAACCTGGTATCAGGCTCTGGAGAGCTTTATTACTCCTAAAAACTGAGGGTCTATATCTGAAGTCTTATGCCATACAGACTGATAGCTTCCTTCCTTTGTTTTTTTCTTTCTTTCCTTCCTTTTTTTTGCTTTATTTCTTCAAACTATTTCATATTTGAAAGTCTTAACTAAATAGTATATAGGATTAAGAGACGCTTAAAACCTTGAACTGAATAAAGAAGGCCTTCTTTCCACAAGCTAACCAATTAGCATATAGAGTTAAGGAATCAGAGAGCCTTAAAACTTTGAATTGTGTAGAAAGGAAGCCCTGTCCTTGACTATTTAAGTCAGTTTTTCAAGAGGGAAGTCTTGAATTCACCCTGATACCAAGCCCGACTGCAGGATAGCTCTTTCATCTTAAATCACTCAACTTCATAGTATTTTCTTCCATTGTTGCACAAGTGTCTGAAATTTGTGTCTCTCAAACCAACTGACACTTACTAAAACCCCGGCACCCTGCTGTGAGCTCTGTCCTTGCTTATTTGCTGCTGCCAGCTGCCCTGGTTCACTTGGAATATAGAGCCCTCCAAACCGGGGCATTAGAGACTTACCTTTGACTTCTATCTTTGCTATAAATTAAATCACTGCCCCGAACTTCTGAGAGAAAGAAAACACAGGTGGGAGAAACATCTCCTTCGCCTTTATGCTCCTAAAGTCTCCACTCACCTTTGGAGAAGACAGGGATGAAGAGAAGAGAAAAGAGGGCAGAGCAGGGCCAGGTCTTGGAAGACAGCTGCAGCTGTGCCTCACACCGCTGGAACCCCAGGCAAGCCATGGCCTCCCAGGAACCCGGCCGGGCCTTCAGGAAACAGAGCGAAACCTTTCGGGATCCTGAAGCTTTGAAAAGTGTTTGAACCCACACAGATTCAAGGACTTTATATAGACAGCTTTGATCCCGGGTATGGACTACACATGAGCACCCACAGAGGGCACCTGAATAGAAAGCCTTTTTGTTTTGGTTTTACGAGAAAGGAAGCCGTGGGTTTAGCTGTTACGTCGAAAAGACAACCTCAAACACTCAAGAGTAAAACTGAACAAAACAAGCCAGTCCAGAGATGGAAAATGTACTCAATTTGAAACTAAAGTTTCATGTCCACTTTGAGGATCAGGATAACTAAGGGAAGACTTGGAGAAATTCCTGGAGTGCAGGGGTCTTCTTTTGCCCCGGTTTTATTCAGTCTTTTACCGCTCAGTTCATTTCATTGACGTCCCCCAAGTTGCCACCCTGCCACACTCTGAGCCCTGAGGCTGAAGGCAGCTGTGGCTGTCCTTCATAAGGGGTCTCCTACTCAGGAGACCCCTTCTTCTAAGACCCTCTTGGTGGGCTTTGTGAGGGAGAGATTATCCTGCCTAACTCTCCTTAGCCTTGCATTGACAGAAGATACCAAAATCACAAGATATAAGCCAAAAAAGAGGCAGGGAAAAAATCTCTGGTTTTACAAATAAGAAAAGTATTCACAGACTCCTGAAAGCCTTAACAAACACAAAGCAGAGTCAGAGGAGGTCCAGAAAAAGTCAAACAAAGTGATCCAAGAGCTTAAATATTTCCAAAGGTGGATAGAAACTCTTCTTTTTCTAATAAGAATTTCTTTTAACCAGAAAAATCCAAAACCTATGAATTCTTAGATTTATGTAAGTTGTAGACAGGACAAAGGCTCATCTAATAAGTATTAATATTTAGCATAGTAACTTATTTAAAATATTTAAGTATTCTATATTCAGGTATATTAAATGTTGGAATACTAAATATATTAAACATTTATAATACATTGCTTAGCACAGTTTATATCAAGGATGCTGGATACTCCTCCAAACTGGAGAGTTTTCATACACTACAATGAGGAAAGTAACATTCACTGAGAGCCTGTAATGTGATAGAATTGTGTGCACTTAGGATTGGACAGTTCCATCGATGCTTATGGGGCCTCTGGAAGCCTGGCAACAGGACAGAGACGTGCAGCATGGGATACAACATTTGTCTGCATGGGTCCTTCCCAGGCCTCCTGTGGTCCTTACACCTCAGCAGAGACTCCACAAAGCAGGGACTTGTTGCTTCCCTTGTTAGCCCTTCTTCCGGCCCTCAGATGTCCTTTGAATGTCATTGCCCCAACTTAATCCTTTCAGGTCATTTTACCCAAGCTTCCTTTTTTTTAATCCTACTATCTTAATCTCTCTTTTTTCTCATCCTCTAGGAGTTGGCTAAGCTGTTAGCTTCTTCAGGAAGCCCCTCATGATCTGCCACTTTTCTGTATTCCCCAAGCAGCTCATAGAAGTCTTCAAACTCCAACTCAAATGGCAACGAGCAATGAGAATCCAATGGCCAGTGACTAAGCATCAGGGCCCAGACTGGGCATTGGAGATTTAAAAAGCAATAAATACATAAATAAATAAATAAGTAAATAAATAAATAAATAAAAACATTACATCCCTGTTCTTGGGGGAGCCCACAGTGATGGTGGGGGTAGATGGCTGAACCACGGTGACTGTCGAGTCAGATAATGTTACAATAAAAGTATGGCACGAGCCATAGAAGAGTAAAAGCCATTGGTTCCACCTGAGGGAGGAAACCTGAGCCATTACTGAGAAGACAACAGGGTGGGTGTTCAGGCAAAAGAACAGCAGGTGCCAAGGCTGGAGTCAACAAAGGCAGCAAGAAGCCCGGGCCAGCACCTGAAAGCCAATGCCCGTCCCAGGGAGGGCCAATGAGGCGCAAAATGCAAAGTGGCAACACTGAGTTCACGTTTCAGGAAAATTTCTCCTTGCACGGAAAGAAGGCTCAAAAGGTCCGGGCCAAGCAGAAATTAGATATCCCCAGGAAAACCAGGCCAGAGGCTGTCACAACACCTCAGGCAGAAGAACTTGGAAAGCTTTTCCTAGATCGAGCCAGATACTAAATAGATTGTGATTTGCAGACAGTGTGATCTCTCCTGTCACGAATCAACATAAACAAATGGCTATGGTTGCTCTCTTAATAAAACTTTATTTACAAAAATAAATGAAGGATGGATTTGGCCTGAGGGTCATGAGTTATCATCTGCTGACCTAAACCAAAATAATGAGAATTATGAAGACAGGGGTCTCAAGGAACTAACCTATCATACAGGCATCCAGGGAATGAAGGGAGAAAATCAGGATGATACAAGATTTAAAGCTTTGGGGGAGGATTTTGTGATGGTATCAGGAATTGTTCAAATGTTGATCCATTTCTCTCATTCAAGTCTCATAGCAACCATAAAAGATAAATGCTCTAATTTTCCCCATTTCATAAGGAAGGAATCCAAAGCATTGAAAGTTAAGATGACTTATCCTATTCCCTGTAGGAACCAACAGAAGCAAGAACTGAAGCCTGTGATGCTCCTAATCACTACAGTAAAGATTTTGAAGTCAAAGAGAACTGGATTGGAATCCTAATATGAAGGCCAGCTATCTATTGCCTTATGGCTGACAGCCCTGTGTCCTTCAGATAATTATATCTCCTTCTCAAAGTTACTGTAAGGATTAAATGAGATGTTGCATGTTGCCATGTATGAAAGTCCTCTTTTGATAACTGACCATCAAATATGAGTCTTTTTTTTTTGAGTGACTGAGAAGACAGAGATAAAATTTCCCAGAATAAAGGACATAGAAAGAGTCGGATATGAGGTGAAAATGCTGACTTCGAGTTGGGCATGCTGAGTTTATGGGATCTGTGGAGAGACCCAAATGCCGTTGTTGCTAGAAATCCAGAGCACAGAAGGAGACCCAACTGAAAGATGTTAGCCTAGGCATCAAGGAGATAATGAGAAAAACTTCATAGGCCATGGCACAAAGTGAGAGTTCTGTAAACATTTGTTAAATGAATAAAAAATAGTCTAATATAAGAAAAAATGAGGGTTATAACAAGAACTGTCAAGGAAACTTTACCAGGTTCCCTACTCAGGCTTTTATTAAACTCTTTATACCATAGCAAGAACATTTTATGGTTATAAAAATCATGGGGTAAAATAATAGTGGTTAAAAAAGACAAATTCTCACATATCCTCAATATATTACAAGATAATTACAAAGCTGGGGTAAGATCCTTATGAACCAGCAGATACTCCCTAATTCAGCTGAAGATCACCCAGGGAGGAGCAATCAGATGTGCTGTGCCTCCAGACACGATAATGACACGCCCTAATAAGGACACGATACCTCTGAAGCATTGTTGCCAATATCACTTGGGCTGAATCTAATTGCAAAGAAATACCTAGCGAATCCATGGTCAGTAAAACTTCCTTCAAACAATAAGAATGTCATGAAATGTCATAAAAGGAAAAGCCTGTGAAACTGTTCTATATTAAGGAGGAACAGACGTAATGATGATTCAGCATACAATCCTCAAATGTACACCTTAATAAGACCCTTGGAGAAACCTGGCATTTGAACTACATTAATAGCACTATCCTCTTGTTCTATTTCCTGTATCCAGTCACTGTGTTACGTAGAGGAGCATTTTTGTTTTTAGCTGATGGATGCTTAAGCATCCCAGGCTTAAATATCAGAACTTCGCCAAGCAACTCACAAATGTTTCAACAAAGATATGTGTGTTGACAACAAAAGAATAAAACAACAGTGGTGAAATTTTAACCATGGAGGAATGTAAGCAAAGAATATACATATACATTCACTGTGCTAGTCTTAAAAATTCTTCAGAAGCTTGAGATTTTCAAATAAAAAGGTTGGAAGTAAAATTTTTAAGGTCAGCTATTAATATGGTAAGCACAGTTTTAACAAGCCAACTGAAATCCAGAGAAAGCAGGTATCTTGCCTAAGGTTGTTCTCTATCCCCTACCCCATGAGCCTTGCTCTGCCCATGAGATGGGCCTCAGTGGTCCACACTTCCTGAATTCCCTGGTAGACTGGTTCTGGGAGGGCTCAGCTAATCAAGTTCAGAAAGCACCATGGGATAGGTGTTTTTGTTTCTTCCCGGCTGTCTCCCCCAGGCAGGGTCCTGGACCTACAGGAGCCTCACCTCCCCATAAATACAAGTGTCTTCAGGTGATACCCAACTGCACACACAGTCTTCCTTCCATGTTCCATGAAGACAATTCTTACCAAGATCTGGCAGCACTTTCTTACCCTGGTCCTTTTAGTCTGTGGGGTACTATCAGCTTCCACTGTTGCTAGTGCCTGGATGCATCATTTCTCCCAAACACATACCTTCCTTAACATCTCTCAGTATAGCCCTGTCATTGAACCTCTTATTTGATCCACCTGATTCCTGTTGGAAACTCTACTGATCCAGCCTTACACCTGACAAGTGACAAAAGCTGAATTTAAATCTTTATGTTATTCCCACCCAGTTCTTAATTTTCCCTGTAAGTTCATGTACAACAAATTATACCATATAGGCTTGTATAATTACTCATGTGCCATTGCCTCTCCTCCACAATTCTGTTTCTACTACACTTGCTGCTGTAACACACAATTGCGCCTAACCAAGGGACTCCTTTGCACAGAGCAGGAATGACAATTTCTGTATTTCAATTTAGCGCCAAAGGCTTTTTTTTTTTTGCATTTTATTGTAAGCTCTGGTAGAAGGCAACAATTAAGAAGACAATTAGACAGCTGATAAACACTAATAAGCCCAGCAGAGGGGATAAGATTATGGTTAGAATTAGATAGATGGCAGCTCAAATCTTGGCTCTGTTGCTCCCAAATGTGCAATTACAGGTCGTATCTTGAACTTCCCTGACTCTCACCTTCTTCACCTATAAATATGTGTCAAATTATGATACTATCATTTGTCTGGTACTCGAAATTGAACTCAGGGACTAGTACAGAGCTACCATCCAAGTCCCTTTTTGTTGTATATTTGAGGTAAGTTCTCTTTAAGTTGCCCAAGCTGGGCGACTCCTGCTTCAGCCTCCCAAAGTGCTGGGACCAGACCAGGCTATGATAAATGTCTTGCAGGATTATTGTAATGATTTAATGACTATGCCAGCCAATAAATTGTTGTTCCTTAAAAATTAGTACTATTAGCTTATATATTAAGTGCAAAGTTAAAATTCCAAGCTTTGATAGTTATAGGGCCCTCTTTTTTATTGCCTTCTCTACTGGATAGTCTATTAGACTAAAATCAAGTACTATCCTAATATTCATATACTTACTGAATTTCTACCCTTCTATGTCTTCAGCCACATTTAAAACAAAACAGCTTCTTTTTTCACCTGAGTACAAAAACTCACTACTCTGTAATCTAAGAATTACATATTGCAAGCTTGCCAGGTATCATTCAGAGATTGGGTAGTCAAATGTCAGAGGGTACCACATCCTTGGATACTTTCATTACAGATTCGGAAGGGGAAAAATTAACGTTGTTATTTACTTTTTATCACTCCAGTTTAAAAAAGGGGGGTTGTGGTAGGTGGTAAAGGAAATGAAAAGAATTGGCTAAAATTAGGACTAGGGGATTCACTGTGATTTCACTTACTCACTATCTTCCTATATCCTAATAGCTTGAGCAAACCCCAGATTGGCTTTATAGTACTCTTGGTGGTTATTGGACTTGAAAGATCGCTCGAGATTTGCATAATTCACAGTGGTGCCTACTGTCAAGTTTTTTCACAATTCCAGTTGAGATACGGTTTGGGTAGGGTAACTGGATTGTTAAATTCAACTTTTCAGATACTTTAACATGTCTCTTAAAAAACAAAAAACTCCTATTATTCTTTCTTCAACAAGTACAGCCCTCCTCCTCCCCCCACCCCCCGCCCAAAAAAGATACTTTTGTTGAAAGATTTGCACCTGGCATTGACTGTGGTAGGTACACACTGCAAAACATCCTTTGCTTGATGGTTTCAGATGTAATGGGAAGAATGAAAAGTCTAATATTTGCATAGTGTGCAGTTTCAGGACAACCCATTACGTTGAGCTTATAATCATGCCTAATTAAGGTTATATATTCTGTGTTTTTGAGCTAATGAGCTCATCACGTACAGCTCCTTTCACAACTGACTTCAAAGGAAAAAGAAAATCATCCACCAGAGCAAGTGATTGCCGAGGAAGAATCTATCGATCACCTCACTTCGAGAGAGAGTTAAAGAGAAAGGAAATGATATGCAAAGTGGCTGGAAAGAAATGTTGGCTTATTACCACTAAGGGTGAAAATACAGGCTGGGCAAGCTAACTACTAGGTGAATTTTCAGTCGCTGGGTAACCATAATCTGCCTCATGAAGTCAACCAAAAATGGATGCTTCTGAGCTTTGGGCATTCTGTCCATCTCTCAGTGAGGAAGCAGAGCTGTTTCCTGCTATTTCTTCAGTTTACATGGTCCCCTCATTGGGGGCGAAGTGGACTGGGTTATCAGGGGAGAAAGGTTTTATTTGCTCGTCTGGATGACAACATGAAGTGCAGAGGCTGCTTCTATGAAAGTTAATCCTTGCAGGTCAGCGCTTCACTTATGGAGAGATCAAAACAAAAATTTTTGGTTGAATAAACCGTGAGACAGCTGTAGTCACAGAGCAATTCAAAGAAAGAATCTGTGCTCTAGTTGCCCAAGTTCCTTATTATATGTGATTAAACTGTTTAAATATCTTATCTCCTTTCATGGGTAGTGGCTTGAAAGTATTTTTCTGCTTCTAGACATTATCGCCTGTTTCTCACTCTCCCTAGCTTCTCACTTGTAAACATAAAATTAAATGTGCACACTGCTTTTCCTTAATCCTGAAGCCCTGTTGCGCCACAACAGGCCATGAATAAACGTAGGTAAGTAGCACTAGCAGCTTTTTCAAGTGCCGAGCACAGATAATTTTAAAACAAGTGACCGTGTTAATTTGTAAATTGGGAAACTGCTGCTGAGAAAGTAGCTGATTTTTCCAGGGTAGATCTCATTTCTTTACAGCTAAGAAGTAGATGCCAGAAAGTGCACATAGTTCTATGTTTAACTTACCATGAACCAAACTCACGTCACCCATACAGTACAGTGTGTACCTTGTTCCCATTTAAATGAAATAACTCAGTCCATTTCCATTTTACAAAAGGGGTAACTTCTCAAGTCGCCAAACGCAGGGAAGAGATAATGAATACCTAGTGCAAGGAAGAGGTGACAAATGTAACCAAAAATGTTCTTTAACACTGAATGAAACACCCACCCACCCACACTGCATCTGTGAAGCGTAGTACTGGAACTGCCAAGTACTTGATGGATCTTGTTTCTTGCATGGCATCTGTGGCTGGCATAACCTCAGCCTCAGGCACTTACTTCAGCTTCCTGGTTGCACAGACAATCACTGTTTTCATATTTTGAGCTGTAGTATGACAGGCCCTGCTACATTTGAATGTTCGCAGGCTCTGAACCCTTTCACACTTCCAGTTCATAAGAAACTGCGAAGCTCACACCGTGAGCAAAGAGAAGGAGCATCTTGGCAGCTTTGCTGTGTGAATGACATAGCTGTGGCGGTGGAGAACGGTGTCTCGGACAGTGAAGAGCATGGTGTGCTTGCACAGCCTGTTGCAGAGCCCTAAGGCTAGAAGGAATGTTAGGGAGCTCTGCTCTCTCATTTGGCAGACAAGGAAGCAAAGGTTACTTAGGAAAGTGGCCCATCCAAATCACACACAGAGGCTGTGAGCGGCAGAAACACAGGGGAGTCTGAGGGCTCTTGACTCCAGTTTAATCTTCATCTTCTCATTCTTCTTTTACCATCATTCACCATTTTCCCAATGACTTATTAAACTAACTTACTTCTGGCTCTAATTTACCACCCATTTACAACTTGAAACCGGCTCCACCAAACACAAATCGACAAATTAGAATATATAATCATAGCAACACTAGAGATAATAGCTAAAAGTGGAAACATCTTCAGCACCCATCCGCTGACAAATGCATAAACAAGGTGTGGTCTAGCCGTACAGTAGAGTATCATTCAGCCAAACAAAAAAGATTAAAGAAGCATGCTACAACATGGATGAACCTTAGAAGCATTGTGCTGATGGTAAGAAACCAGGCACAGAAAGCACACATTGCTTGGTTGCATTAATGTGGGAAACGTAGTATACACAAGTCTGTAGAGAGAAAAGCAGGTTATTAATTACCAGGCCTGAAAGGAGGCTAGAATGGGGAATGACTACTTGATGGGTATGAGATTTATTTTTTTACTGATGAAAATACTCTGGAATTAAAATGTAGTGATGATTGCATGATATTATGAATATATTAAATGTATACTTTAGAAAAGCTAAATTATAAACTTTGTGCTACATATAAATGATTAAATAATAAACTTAATGCTTTATGGACTTTACCACAAGCAAACAAAAAATCATGGTCAGGATGACAGACTATCAGACCAACAGACTTTAAGATAGTGAATCTTAAAACTATATCATTGGCCCTACTTAACATATTGATCATATGTTTCTCTCTCCTTTGAATATGATCTAAACAAAACTTGTAGCTGAGTTCTACTTCTCTCTAAGTATAAAAGGAATGAACTAGCAAACATATTCTTAACAGGCTGAGGCAAGGGGGAAATTCTGGTTATTTCTCATCATCCACAATTCTGACCACACATCACACAGAAACATCACCAGCCAGAATCAAATTCTGAAATATGGGCACAATTTTCTAGCAGGTTACTCAGTTGTGGAGTAACTAAATGAGATGGAAGGAGGCCATGTTAGGAAACTTTGGGTCAATGAACTGTATTATCCAAGTGTACTTTAGAAGAATCTAATTCAGAAACAGCTGATTGCGTTTAGCAGTTTTCCCAAGCAGGCCCCATTCCAGGGATTTTGTTCCAAGGGCAAACCCTCTGGCCCAGCACTTCATTTGTAATCAGGAAATGAAATAATTGCACATACGCAGTCACTTGAGGGTGAGCTGAAGGCAGAAAGAGTAATGCATGGTAGCTAAAACCAAAGGCTTTAGATTTTGTTCGGCATATGTAGAGAAAATAGTGTCTACACTCTACTAAGGGATCACGTTGCTGCAATGACATTGTCCACTTAGAAATCCATTGGTTAGATTTTGTTATTTCTCAACACTATTTGTACTCAATCTGATCACCTAAAGTTCTTGCCACATGTAAAATTTGAGCTTTGCAACTCTGACCGTCTCTGTTCCATTGGTTAAGAGATGCTGACAAACAGAATATATCTAAAACATTTGTTTTCTGTCTTCTCAAAATATAAGCAGGTCAAGAAGCTTTGGTCAACTATAAGCCCTGAATTTCAACCTTTGGATTAGATAGACAATGGGAGCAGAAGCACAAATACTTTATTAATAATTAACTCATGCCTTAAAAAATAAGGTAAGAGAATCTTACAAATTCTAGTGACCAAGTTGTTCAACAAATGCAAATTTTTCTTCTGATTTTCCTTGCAATCAGTGTTTCCAGTTGAGAAAATAAACCACTTCCAAAAAGGTATTTTCACTTCATGTAAACAAAAAAGTTGGAAAGTCTGATCCATTTTTAAAAATTAAAGTGAATGTATGTACACAATTATATCCGGAAACATATTGACAGTATTTAATACTATGTTTGTCTTCTTATTTTACCTATCAGTATTTCCCTATTTATCAATGTATTATTTTGTGGCTATAAAAATTAAATCTTTGTAATGTCTAAGTAGGCATGAGTTCAGCTGTACTCTATTATTTTTGATTTTGGAAAAATTTAGAGGTAAGAGACGGTCTCATGTAGAGATTCAAAGCTTAAGATAGGTCTGTTCAAGAGCTCTAGTTTCCAAACTATCAACCAAAGAAGCAATGTCTCCAACACAAAATATAAGAACAGCTTCTCTGCTTTTGTTACCTCATAGTGACTGCAATAATCTGTACATATGTCTTGTGTTAATTTTCCTAGAATACTATAAAAATTATACACATTTAAAAGTGTATTCTTTTCCCAAAACATAAATAGAATTATTGAGTATGGTTAACTTGATATGCAAATAAGTATATTATGTGACCAATAAAGACATGAGATATGAGTGAGCCAAATTTTTTAACCTTCATTAAGATACAGTTTATATACAAAATTGCATGATTTAATGTGCACGTCTTGACAAATTTGGCCACTTACATGCAATTGTCACATTGTTGCAGCAACCAAGATATTAAACATATACATCACGGGGAGATGTTTTCAGAAAATAAAAGGAGGAAATTTTATTTAATGTATTCTGAGCCTCCCAGAACCTAGCTAACTGAGATTTTGAATATGGAAACCACAACTTCAGGTCCTTCTCTTACTGGTTTGGGCCAAAAACAACAACAAAAAGACCAACAACAACAACCCCCCCCACACACACACACACACAAAACAAAACTTGACTTTCACAGGTAGGTGGATTTGCATCAGCTACATTTTTTGCATTTATGTCTTTGGCGTCTAACTTTACATAAATCAGACAACATATACCAATCTGGCCAGACAAACAAGGTGAGCCTTTGAAGGACCAGGGACAGAAGCTATCTGAATCACATATCATAAAATTTCTACAAATGTCCATATTCAGTACTATCAATTAGTGGGTAGAAAATTGAAGGACCCGTCTAAGATAATTTTAGATTAATTGTGAAGCTGATTTCCTCTGTGTCAGAACAATATACCAACTAAGGATTTTTTCTCTCTGGGCTACAGGATTATATATTCCAAGAATCATGACCATACCATCCTCTTCTCTGGCAGGATAAAAGCACAGAAAGCCCTGTCAGCTACCCAAGATTTTCATAACACTGTAACATTCAGAGACACGCCCAGTGTAACAAGGAGAATCGTAGGAAAGGGCAAACATGGCTGACTCCCCACAGTTCAGTATAGCTAAAAAACAAGCCCTCAGCTGTAAAAGATTTCATTGCTTCCTCTTCTTATGACCATGAGCATAAGTCTGCAAATCTAAATAACCCTAGCACTTCATTTTGGAAGACCATATTTTCCAACAATACTATCATTATTCAGAAAATCATTGGGATTTCCATTTTTGGAATTACTCTTAATTTTTATGAAAAAGAAAAAGATGATGTCCTATCACTATAGGGTCAAGTCTTGGTTTTGATACAAAATGTAAAACACCCGATCAAGTTACCATCTTTGTTGTAGCTCCAGTGGCACAATCAGTGCGTGGTATTTATCGAATTCACATTCCAATGACAAATGAGTAGTGATTTTGAAAGTGTTGGAAAGATTGTACTACAAGTCTTTATATCCCAAGATTTTTTGAAGGGCTGAGTAATCACATCTGGTAATATAAGCAGGGGGCATGAAGCTATCCACATGAGATGGTAAGAAGACAGAGGAGGGGGGTTTTCTCAGTACCACTGCTTGTGCAGGCCATCACACAGCATTAGGCCCTGTGAGGTCATAGTTAGGATTACTCCAAACCTTTACAAAGCATGATCCACACATCAGCCCTGGAACCCAAAACACAGAGATTGCATACAGGTAGGAGAGTAAAGGACAAGAAGTAGAAACCTGGCACATAGTAACCTGATTTTTCTTCCTTGAGAATCTCTGCCCAGACCGACAATCCCAGGTTCTAGGTCAGAGAGATGGGGCTCAGTTCAGGGTTTCCGGTCTTGGAGGAAAAGATTGACCAGAGTAAGACAGCCAAAATGGCCACAGTAGAAACTCAGACAAACTGGACCAGGAAAATCTGAGCCTTACCTGAATATAGAGAAAGTCCAGTGGCCATTCCCCAAGGTCGGGAGCATTGCCAGAGTCCAGTGGCCATTCCCTAAGGTCGGGAGCATTGCCAGAGTCCAGTGGTCTATAACTTACTAGGCCCAAGTCTTAGATAGTAACTTATGCTAAGCCTCATTCAGTGATAAAGTACTGATGTTTTAAAACCTTTATAACTTCTCCTGGTATGAAGGTAAAAACAGAGACTTCAGGTGAAGATGGGGGAGCCAACATATTTGGGAACACAGATGAAAGAAACCGATCAAGACAGAGATGAGACATGAAAGCCTGCCTAGAAGCCGAGACTGCTCTCTGAAGAGATCATCACCACAGAGAAAATTTGATGTGTTTATTTTAGAGTATCTGTCCCTTCATTATGTTGGCAATGCTCATAGAGAAAAAAAAAATGCCACATGTCCTTTCCTTTGAGTTCACTGTCCTTAGAAAGGTTCTATGATATCCCAGGGATTTCTGGGACTTGCCTCTTTCTTTAAACTCAACTATTCAAGGTTAGTAGGGTTGAAACCAGACCGTGGTTTTCAAAGAGTAGACAAATTGAGACAAGACTATATTTTAAACTCCCCCACACACTGGTTTCATTACGGTCTTGAAACCCAAGTCAATTTTACAAAAAAAGTTCATTAAACTAGGCTTGATTCTGAATACATATGACCCAATTAGAACTTAAAGTTGGAGTGAATTCAGCTTTAATTTGAGATGTACTACTAACAGTAGAAGTGAAACTAAATGTGTGCCTATGTGCATGAGCTGAAGAGAAGGAAAAAATTATTATTAAGCGTTAAGTTTACCGAACCAAATCTATGAGCAATGAGTGGACACAACTGGTAAGAAGATATTTCCCGATCTAAAAACCCAGAAGCTTAATTCTAAAATAGCTTTTCTTATTAAGTTCAAACTTTCCAAGAACATTTGCCCTTTATCTGAAACTGAACCATGAGAAATTTCAAATTAAAAGTCATTGCAAACTGCATTGCATGATAACTGTATTCTCACTATGGAACTATGGACAGTAATCATTATCAGTTGCATGATCTCAAGGCAAGATACAAAAAGCCACTGGGGCCAGAAAAAGATAAAGAGTGAGAGGAATGAAAGAAAAAGGAAAGAAGGAAGGAAGGAAGAAGGGAGGAAGAGAGGGAGAGAGAGAGACAGAGACAGAGAGAGAGAGAGAGAGAAGAAATAAAGTCATATATCCTCAGGGCAAGTCAGTTTTGACATTTGGAAACAGGATATTGTTAATTTTATTCTGAATGCTTCTCAGAAATATCATTTTCATTTATGTAGCATTTGCTATCTGTACCATTCCAAGAGAGCTCTATTTTCTAAGGAATCACAGAGTAAATGGGTCTGTATTAATACCCAGTTCCTACTGTTGTTATCTCTCCCAGCCAGAGTTTCTCAACCTCAGAACATTTAGAGCCAAAATAAAATTAAACATGCAAGAATTTCATTAGAAGAAAGGTCGGGGGGGGGGGGGGGGGAAATGAGAACTTAGTGCAAGGCAAAAGGGGCATCAGACCATGAGGTGAATTTGACCTTCAAGCGAAGAGTACTGGCAAGGAAGGTTGTGTGGAGGCATTCTAGACTCCTCTATGGTCTGAAACATTTGGTAAGACTGTTGGAGTCCTTGAACTGAGCTGGACCATCTGTAACAGGCTTATTTTGGAATTCCTGACATTGTCACTGGCCGGGAGCTACCCAGAAGCCAGACCTCCTCCTAAGCAGGACACCATAGTCTGAGTGATTGGGTTTCCCTAAAATTTGTGTTTTGAAAACTAATCTCCAATGAGTGGAGCCTTTGGGAAGATTAGGTCATACAGGATGGTACCCTTATGTAGAGACAGAGAGTTAGTAGAAGAGAGAGTACCCTTATTAAAGTGACCCCAGAGAGCTTCTTTATCCCCTCTACTATGTGAGAACACAAGAAGAGGATGGCCATTGATATCCTGGGAGTAGGCCCTCACCACACACCAAAGCGCAGAGAGCACTGATCTGGAATTTCTTAGACTCTAGAATTGTAAGAAATAAATATTGTTCATAAGCCACATTGTCTATATAACTCTGTTACAGCAGCCTAAGCAGATTAAGACAGGACAATGGATGTCAGAGTGCATCCCACTTTAGTCACACCTTTGAAAGATCATGTGGCACCCTCTGAGTTTGTCTATCTCTTGTGTATACAGTGATGGGTCCTGTTGCATACACAGTCTATGGATCTCATGACATAAGCCCATTCCAATACCTTCTCCAATGAAGTTAAATGCTATTCAGACTGAGTCTATGTATGTGAATCGGGAATTCTGTAAGTATCTGGATAGTAGTGTTGATATGATATTCTGTCAGCAGAAAAAGCAAATATCTCCATAGACAAGGTATATTTTCTCCTGATGATAAACCGCTGATCCAAGGTTAGAAGATTGACAGGTCCCAGTGTAGTGGATTTACCACGAAGAGGCCAGTTGGTCTCCTCAATGAATAGTGCTATATGAAAGAGAGGCTCAGTGCTCCTAGCAATTTGGACACTCGTAAATAGTGGTAACCAGATATGCTTGGGCAAATGAAAGCTCAGGCTAGTGGGACACTACATCATATCCATCTCTTCTACTCTATTTATGTGACAATGAATACCAGCTCCAATTCCAATACCTGGGACCAGTTCCAGGTTGAGCAATGAAGTCTGTCAAATGTTATTTGGTGAAACCATCTTGTTGATTTGGCTATTTGGTGCCTTATCTCCTTATCACCGAGACAAAATGCCTAACACTCACAACTTAAGAGAGGAAAGGTTCAATGACTTAGTCCATAGTTGATTGGCTCCAAGCCAGAAAGAGCTTGATGGAGGGGCTAGAGGACAGTTGCTCATCCCATGGCGCCAGGGAGCAAAGGATAAAGAGAGGAGCTGGGGACACGAATACATTCTTCCAACTGAGCCCCACAGAGCTGGCCTGTCGTCTTAGCACTCTGGGAGGCAGAGGCAGGAGGATTTGCCCAGACTAGGCAATTTTAGCTACTTGGTGAGACCCTGCCTCAAAATAAAAAATTAAAAGAAAAGAAAGGAGAGGGGTTAGGGATGTAGCTCAGAATGAAGGCCCTGGGCTTGATCTCTACCTCCCCCTCACCCCTCCCCTGAAAATACACCCTTTCAAGTCATAGCCCCCAGTGACCATGATCCACCCCTTTTGACCAGGCTCCACCTTCAAATATGATACTTTTGGGGACAATTTAAATCTAAACCATAACATGCTTCTTCCATGTGTGATAAAAAAAAATGTTGGCACTTCATGTTCAGTTCACCAATCTAGCCACCAGACTCCACCCTAAACTTTTTTTTCCTGTAATCTTCCAGTCCTTTTCCTTCCAGGCCATTAGCCAGATCCACAGGTCAATCTGCATGCCTATGTCAGGCCACTTCTCCTTCTACACAAATGGATGACTAGGTACATAGCTCATATCTATTACCATTAGGAAGATATTTTTCTGCACTGTATTTTAGTACCATCCTCTAAATAAAGGTATAATGAGTCTACTGCCCAACTTCCATTTTGTACCCAAGTACCAATCCACTCATAAACAAAACTCTGGGATTATCCTCCAATTCAGTTGCTCAATTGAAATACACAACTGGAATGCCATATTTAATCATAAGTGCAAACTGAGGGAAAGGCTGTCTTTCTTACATATGTGGTCTTCCATCTGTGACATGGTGCTACTGGCCACCTGTTCATACCCTTCAGTTTTTCTTAGGTTCAATGCAAAATCTCGCATTTCCATCTTATACTGGTAGACTGCTTCTGAGTCCAGATAACTTTATATTTGGTAGTTCCAATATAGCCCTTTTTATACTGACAGTTACAGATACACAATCACTTGGAGTATGCGCTCAAGAGATCTTCCTCTGTCCCGGCTTGGTAATAACTCAAGAGAATTTCTCAAAGGATATATCATTTCCCATTGCAAATAGCATTATCTTGTTCAGGTTTGCATCGTGGTTGTGCTACTGGCATTTACCATGCATTCCACACTGCATCTTTCTCCACTATAGCTGGGCTCAGCATCACAGGTCATCTGAGTCACAAGGCAGGCTGACTAGACTGCATGCTGCGCTTGCTGCAGTGCCTATTCCTGTCCGGAACTGTACTCAAGCTAGCAGTCTTCCTTGTCACCGGCAACACTGCACAGAAGTATTCTTAGATATGAGGTGTATTACCTCCAAGATTCACAAAGGCCTGCGAGGGGCATTTGCTTTTTCGTGTGTATGTGTGTTAGCGAATATAAGACACAACTATTTTTCTTTTGTTTTTGAGTGGATAACCCAGAACATCATGACCCTTGGCCCTCCCTGAAAGTCTTTACTAATTCTAAACCTTCCCACCCACTACAGCACATAAGGTTCCTCAAAACACAGTGTAACGAGAAATTCTTCCTTGACCTGTACAGGCATCACAATGTTGTGATGATTGATGTGATATTCCAAGGGATGTTAGACAATCTAGATCTCTTCAGGTTACACTGTAACAGACAGTGGGATAAACGTAGACGTAGGGCAAAAATGTAAATGGATATTGCTGTCCATTCGTGTCAATGCAAATTGTTTCTGGTCTTGTTTTCCATTCAAAACAGAAAAGAACACATTCACTAAATCAATGGCTGCATACCAAAAGCCTAGAGCCTATACCTGGGAGAACAGCTGCACTTGAGAGCTACTGCTTTATGAAGTCTATGACAGCTTACAGGGCTCCCAGAGTCCATCCAGATTTTAGTAGACAAGTAAAATTAAATGGATATGTAACAGACATCATCACACCTGCATCTTTCAAGCCTTCCATAATGGCATTAATCTCTACCATCCCCTCACCCCAAGTTATAACATTTTTGGATTTATAATCTTAAATGGAGCAAGAAGAGAGATAGATAATTTTAAATGTTTCTATTTGCCCTTAGTTCTTTGATAGCTCTTTTTCCACGAGACTGGAAACCTTTATGGAAGTTATTATCAAAATACAATTTTAAAAATATACATGTATACTTAATTCCAATTGTGACTGGGACTGGAAAAATACATGAGTCATCCAAGATTCCATTTGTTACCTACCCTAAACGTTGATACAACTCAGACCCCATTCCGTTAACTTTAAATGTAACTGCTCTTTCCTCTCTCTCTCGCTTTCGAGTCAGTGGTCATAATTTTCTTGCGGAAAGACTGAAAGAAGTGCCACGGTGTATTCTTCCTATAGTGAAGAGTCCTCAATCCTAGAGAGCTGGTCATCTGATCAGCCTGTGAGTTCTAGATCTGTAGATTGAGCCAGGTCCAGGAATTGAACAAAGTGTTGTGACTTTTATTGGGACAATTGTCCTTAGCCTCCTGATCACCCACTCTTTATTTTTTCTTAAAGGCAGTCCCTTGGATTCTCAGGTCTCCATCACCCTCACCAGTATTAACTAACCCAGCTCTGTAACTTCTCTCCTCTAATAGCCCCTGACCTGTGAAGGAGAAAGCTACTGGGACGGTGACGTGCCTCTCAGACCACATTCCTCTTGCTCTCAGTGAATGATGTTTCCTCTGGTTCTTCTCATGGAATATTAACCTATTTTGAATCTTCTGGTTTCATGTAATATATGCATTCCAGCATACCTACTTTTTTCAACATTTTATTCTTTCACTACCAGAGTCCAAGGAAACTCAGGCATTTCCACTTCATGAGTGTTGTTGATTGCTTCATCCGGATTCCTAACAGCCACCTAGCAGTGAGTTTGCCCCATTCCCAACAACTTTCAAGGGTGTCAAATTACATGTCTCAAAAAAAGTGCCCTAAGTCATTAGTAATGACTCAATGATTTCTTCTTTATCTAACCTCACATTCCAGTCCCTATGGATAAGCATCCTCAAAATCCAACCCCAGGAATATTATCTGTCTCTTTGACAGTTCTTGCTGGCTAAGTATCATAATTATTACTTAATTTATCAGGAGGTCCAGCATGACTTCAGTCATAGTACAAAGGGTTTAACCCCCCATTATTGGCTAGGCAGGCATCAGCAGCAGAAGACGTTGGGCAGACTCCTGGATGTGGGACCTGTTGTGGGGATGGGATTTCAACAGCATCTTTCACCACCATAGAATTCTTAGTACAGAAGGAGAGGCACCTCTGCAAGCCCAAAAGTTTTGGGGAAGTAAAAGAATCAACATCCTTGGGCACCTTCAGATATCCTCATTTAATGCTCTGTATTTTTCCACCATGGAAATTAATAGAATTTATCTACATACATAACATTTTGCTCTGAACTCATCATCCCTGGAGTGATTTGCTGTTGGCATTCCTTGGCCTTTGGGTGTGGAGATGTTCTTACAAGACAGTTTCTAGTTTGTCCTACTAGAACTCTAAATATTTTACCAGATAAATATTAATATTAATAATAAATATTAATTCTGATTCCAATCCTATGCATTCACATGGTGTTCTTGCAGCTTCCCTAGACAAGAAACCATAATTTTCCTAATATACATGTCCTATATGGGACTCACAGCCATTCATGGTTGGTAAATTTATTTGAGAAACTAAGTACCTTTTACTTTTAAAGATTAATCTTACTTGTTGAATTAATGATTAATCTGTAGGTTTTTAAAAAAACAGTTTCCAGCAGTAGGAACACAACTCAAAAATTGTAAGACTTTAGATATACATGTATGAAGTCTTAAACAAATTGCACCCATTTACATATCCAGCAGCCGTTCATAGATTTTACAATTTTTTGGCGTATCTTTTAAATTATCTATTAATTTCATAAATGTAAAAGTTTTCTTATGATTTTAGTCTGTTTCCATTTATTAGTTTTGATTCATTAAACAAAGTCTAAGTGATAAAACAGCACTGGCAGCCTGTAGTGCTGGTGAGTGTGCAATGATCCCAACATTCCACAGAGGGCTGGAGGATGGAGGCCCAGCCGCATTCTTCTGGAGTTTTCTCTCCGATCTTTGGTCATACCAATCTACCAACTTACCAGGCTGGTCAGAAACGTCAGTCTTGTTGCAATAAATGAACCTAGTAAATACCTACTTTTTGCATGAAGAATTTTCCCCTCTTCCTGTTCCTTCATCTCTAGTCAAGAAACGTGACCACTCTCCTTCCACACTTTCTGTGTCTTCTGGCTATTTCCATCAGCATCCACGGCCCTTCATTGCCTTGATTAATTTGTAGATATTTTCCTCATATTCTATGCCGCAAGCTCAGACACCATATCATTTTTATCTTTAGTCATCAGCATTTTAAACAGTAAATGTACACACAAAAAAATTAAAATGTTTCAGGATTATGTCTGAGAGTAGGAAGAAAGTACCACAGCTTCACATTCATTTTTGTTTTCTTCTCTGCCCCCTTTGCATTTTTTTTAGCTTTTCAACCAACACAATCACATGTCCATTCATAGTGGCTTCTTAAAGGCAACAACAGAGCTTTCCCCCAACTTATAAATAATATGGGTCAGTATGTTTTGAGGGTTTCAGACAAGTATCAAAAAATCACAATGAAAGTTCCAATAATCAAGCAAGTAGATTATCATGGAGTATCACACGAAGGAAAAATGGATACCAAATTCGAACTTTCCATGTTAATCTAGACACAGTCCTGCTTCCACAAGGAGGCTAGCAGGAATATTGCTAAGATTCACACCTGCTCTTCGGGGTGTGTGGCTTCCAACCTTATGACTATCGACAGCACTTGCTGAGCTTTCGTAAGGAGAAACCCTTCGATGGTTTCCAGATGTCCATGAAAACAGACTTCATTGGATTTGGGCTGATTCTCAATGGATTAAGAAAGGGTCTTTTTATTTTTTTAAAGATTTGTGCGTCACAGCCCTTTAGCTCTAGGTGAGAGCAATCCTGAAGTGAACTTATAACTCCCATGAATGCATGCACAATCCTGATTACACAGCACGCATCTCACTGGTGTGTTCCCCCACTCCCAGAAGAGCAGAAGCTTCACAGAGAACGTGGCACGTGAGAGAGAGGCTCCAGGAGGGAAACCTGCGCCCTCTGCCCACATGCACCCTCCCCCGGCTCTATGTCCTCACTCTGGTCCAGAAGAGACATAAGCTTGAGTGTGGGCGATTATTTCACATTAGAAACGCGTGAGAAATTGGATGTGCTGGAAGCAATTCAAGCAAAAAAAAAATAAATAAATAAAACAATTGTGAGAGGAAAATGTTGAAGACATGTTAAAACATAATAATCTAGAATCCCTGTGGCTTTGCCAAGACAGAAAAAGAAAAGAAAACATATTTTTTTTATTTCTGCATTTGCATCATCTGAAGTAACTGGGCCTCACGCACCAGCAGAGTTCAATTTAAAAGAAGCTGCTTCCTGGGGCCTCAGGCACCAGTAGGGTTGAATTTGAAGGAAGTTGTACCTCCTTATTCTTTGTATAGTTCATAAAATTGTTAAGGTTAGTGCAACTTTGTCTATACAACAGAAGAGAGTTTCGAAGCCAAGTTTGGTCAGGAGAGAGGTGAAAGGCACAAAATCTCTGCTACCGCCTTTTCACCCTAACTCAGCACATACAGCTGAGTTCAAGGTGTTTCCTTATGAAAGTTGCCTGAGTAACTTTTGTTCCTGTCCCCCCCCCCCTTTTTTTTTTTTTTTTTTGCTCATTTGTTTAGAATTTTTTGTTATTTGTTTGCTTGTTTGTTGGTTGGTTGGTTGGTTGGTTGCTGGGCTGGTTGGTGTTTGTTTTGTTTTGTTTCTGGTCCTGGAAGAAAAGAGGCTGATCAAAATTGGACATAAAATTTCAGAGAATGTTCACATAATATAAACTTGCCTGAACAACACTAAAACGTACGCTCACCAATTCCTACTTTTGTTATCAGGAATTTCTACTCACTGTGTGCCATTTAATTAGGCCTAGAAAGAAGCACTGTGATGGTTAACCTCACTCATAATGTTGGGAAAAGAGGCAACAGGAAAAACTGGCCATGAGCAACACTTGCAACAGCTGCTGTGTCTATATTCATCCATAGAATATGGGGAGTGGATCAGATGAACTTGATTTTTCTACACATAAAGATGGAAAAAGACTGATGACTTTGAAAACAAAGAATGAATCACAATCAAAAGAAAGCAGTGTAAAGAAGAAAGGGGCAGAGGAGCATTCCATCAAAAAGTTATGTACAAAAAATGTATTTCATAAATCAAAGGGATATATAGAAAGAACACTTATATTCATCTTATTCTATTATAAAATCCATGAACATTAACTATAGAAATATTAGGAAAGTCATATAAGCAATAAAATCCCTATATCCATAAATATTATGCTAATAAAATGACAAGAAATGAATCTCAGACTGTAAACAGAGGAATTTATCAGTCTTATTCACCACTGACAATTCAATGAATGTTCTTTAGGTGAATAAATTTTAAAAATATATATTACATGTATCTATACATAGGAAATGGAACTATCTCATACACAACATTTTGCACTTGAGAATATATTACATATATGTTTCTCTGTCAATATATAACAATCTAGAGCTCTTGATTGCTGTATTTCATGACACAGGCATATGATAATGTGCACAACTCTGTCTGAGTCCCTGGGTGGAGGCCTTTCGCCCTTATTCACCATCAGGACTATTTCTTATTTCTTTGTCCTTCCTTTTCCCTTGAAGCTCAAGAAGCATTATGGTTTCCTGAACAACTTAATTTTTAAAAAAGACCTCTGAACCCCACTCCCTTCCAATCAGAAACTGAATTCATTGGACTGCATGACTGAACAAGGTCATTGCAAATTATTTTTTAGAATTGCAAATGATTCCTCTACAGGAAAGTGGGGAGACAGCACTGTGAGAATCACCATTTTGTCAAACTGCAGGATATTTTGGGCATGTTTTCACTCCTCCTCATTTCTTGCAACCCTCTACCCTCTGGAAGCCCTGACCTTGTTTGGAGAGGAATATAAAAAAGTCTATCGCCACATGCTAGAGATCCAAAATAAGGCTTGCTGCTTACAGAATGTATTTAATCAGTCAAAAAGGCGCAAGTTGTAGATTACCATCTCTACTGGTTCTGCAAAGCAGTCAGGTGTTTCAGACAAACAGCGACAGAAGGACCCCTCTCAGAGTCCTAATAAAATTTTGTCCTCGATTAACCGGTTTTCAATCTGAGAGGTGTGTGTGTGTGTGTGTGTGTGTGTGTGTGTGGTGTATTGTATGTGTTCCATTATCCCTTACTCCCAGGTAACCCGCAGAAAGACCCAAATGCAAGTAGGTTCAGAAGTTCTGTTGTTGTCCAGTTGTTTTGCCTTCTCCCTGTCTGGTCATTTCAACACTGCCTGGTGCCCATGTTTGCTGTGGTCCTGGCAGGTGTCTCCACACCACTTCCAAAGTCCTTGCGTAGCCTCCTCTTAACAGTCACTCTGTTAGCAAAAATCTCTGTGCAGATGTGTATCTTCCAAGCATGAGTAGCAACCATGACAAAGCGGGAACTGATCCCTACTCCAAGCATAGTGATGGTGCCGGAACCATGAAGCAGAGGAGCAGGAACCAAGACCTCCGCTACCTTCACCTCTGCCCAGAATGGCTGCAGCAGCCCGTGATTATTGTCTTTGCCTCAAGTTTACCTGAGACTGGTGTGAATCTGACCACGTGAGATTCCCTCCAAACCCCATCCCCGGCTCTCCATTATACTTAGCATAAAGTCTAAACATTTGAGACTGAACATCAAGCCGATCTAGCCATTGATGTATCTTCAGACTGCCTTCCCTCTTTTCCCATCAGCCCTTCCCCAACACACACACACGCGCACAGTTGCTGTGAGTACCAGTCTTAACCACTTTCCATGCCAGAGGTGTTGAAACAAAGGTGAGAAAATGGTTTACCAGGATGCAAAAAAGCCTGAATTAGAAGATGATTGGGGAGATCATTAGGCAAGTTCTCAGGCCCACTTCACTCTGGACTGGCTTCAGAGTGGGCAATACATTCTGTAAATGAGCAGTTTTATCCCAGACTTAATAAACATATAGATTTGTTCTGAAGGTATGTAAAGTTTAGCAGAGGATTAACGGCCTACAGCCCAGGTACCAAAACAAAACAGAGGTGGTGTAGGATCCTAGTCCCACTTGGGACCTTCCTTTCCCCACAGGACCCTCATTCACTTGCCCTTTATCTCCCTTTCAAACGCTTTGTTCACACTAGGATCAGTCCTTAGGATCAGACTCAACCTCCTCCCCACCTCTGCAACTGCACCAGGATTCACATTCTCCGAAAACCACACTTGAGATTTCCCTGAACCCTGTGCAACATTTGCCAATGCATGTTTAGTGCACAAAAACAGTCTTCTTTGGGGGTGAGATTTATTTCACAGGGGTTCCTCCACACGTAAGAATAACTTTTTTTCTTCTTAATAAAATTTCTGAAATTAAATCGTTTCTTATTAATTTTCTTTCTTCCAAAAGCAGACAGTAAAAAATAAGATCAGTGTATCAAGATACCAGCTGCACTGCTAACCTGCCATCTGCTGTGGTCTCTTTCCTCTTTTCAGTATCTAAGGATGATTGTGTTTCTCTTAGCATTTGTATTTGATGGAGTTTGTCAGCAGTCTTACGTTACTGTTATTCATTTTGGCTTAAATTCATCGCTGTACTTTCCACATTGCACAGCACATGGCACTTAACCGAACTATTCGAAGTTTTGCCATATGTTTTAATTTATATAAATCTGATACATTTTGCGAATGAATTAGAACATCTTGGTGAGGATACAATTAGCATTTTCTGAACTCATGTTTAAGGTGATGACCTCCCAATTTTGAAAGATGAACAACTTACTTCACCCAGAAATTATCATTACCAAGATTTTAAGTTTTTTCTTTGCTTTTACCAATTTAAACATCTGGGGACGAAAGGGGCTCAAAACAGCACTACCAAACATATATATTTGTTTTTTCTTTCTCTTCAAACACATCGACACATTTCTGATTGTTGTCAGGATTTTGTGTTAATTTGATTTTGAAATTAACACACGGAAAATCTACTTTTTGAAAATAGGTATGTAATTCTATAAATTTTATTATATGTATAGGTTCATATTACCACCATTGTGAGTACACAATGCAATTCCATAGACCCCCAAAAACTTCCTGACACTCTCCTTTCACAGCCCCTCCTGTTCCCAAGCCCTAGACACAGCACCCACTATTCTCACCACTATATTAAGGTTTTGTCTTTTGGAAAATGCAAGGTCAATGGCAATACCAGCTATGCAGCCTTTGAGACTGGCTTCTTTTTCCTAGCATAACGCTTTTGAAACGCATCCAAGTTCTCACATGTATCCTTTGGTCGCTAAGTAGGACCACTGGATGTTCGTACTACAGTGCATCCATCCATTCAGCCACTAGAAGGCCTTTAGCTTGTTCCTATTTCTTATGATTATGAGTAAATATAATATAAATATTAATATAAAGCATTTGTGTGAATGTTTTCATTTCTCTGGGATAAGTAGGTGGAAATAGGATGGCTGGGGTACTTGCTGAGTACATACATATTTAACTTCATGAAAACTGTTAAACTGGCTCTGCCGTATTTCTTCCTTAACAGTAAGGTAGGAGAATTCTAGATGCTTACCAGCTCTTGTCATCGTCAGCGTTTTTTTAGCCATTCTAATCACTGTGTAGCGATACATTATTGTTATTTATGCTTTTATAATATTTGTAAATGGGAAAACGATCAGAGTTGGGGAGGATTTCGTCTAGGAGAACATATGGCCCTCTAGCCACATTTTATTTATCTAATTGTCTAACAGTTCCGAAAGTACAATGTGGTTGTTGCTTCATAAAATTAAGGTCAGAACTCTACCATTATTTTCCTAAACTGCATTGAAAGTTTAACTCTTGGGGTATATAGTATTGCAAAGGAACTGAGCTCTCCAACTGAATCCAAGCAGAAATCATTTATGTACATAACAGAAAATTCAATTAGTCTCTACAGAGGGAAAAGGCAGAGTGGCACCCAGTGTCAGACAAGAAAGTCCCTTTCTACGCCACTGTCTCAGGGCTGGGCTATTCTTCCCAGTCCCCTCACTCCCTGGATTCCTACCACACTAGGTTAAATACTTTTCCATTGGAGGGCCTGCATACACTTGCCCTCTGTCTGAAATGCTCCTCCCAGATGTCTTAGTAAGACTGGTCCCTTCTGGTCATTCAGATTTCGATGTAATTTATAAATGACTGCTCATCACAATCTAGGCCTGCACTCTCGCCTTTCACCACCGTGCTTATTACTGTTGGCCTTGTCTTGTTTCTTCACGACCTACCTCTGCCACTCAATAGGTCCTGAACAACGCTTCAAATACAGTAAACACCCATGAATGTAAATTAAAGGTGCAGATGACTAAATGGATAAATACATATATGTGAAACTTTCTTCTTGCAGAGTCTGCTGGGAGGATGTGTTACTCACATATGTGAAGTGTAGGCCCTGACGGTAACTTGGTCTTCACTTCTTTGAAGTATTAATGGGAAGGGAAAAGAGCAGAGCTGTCATTTCAAGGCTCTAAGCACATCACTGTCCTGTAAGGCCGAGACTCAATGGAAACTTTGGTACACACTAATCTATCACACTGGGAAAGTCACTGGAGTAGGCTTTTCATTCACAGAGCAAAGACCCTACTCACAAACGCAGATGTCTGAAACAGTGCTACACTAGGAAAGCAAGCAGCTCTTCTGAGAATCTAAAATGCTGTCAGTAGAGTGGGCAGATCATGCTTCCTCTGAAAAAAAATGTATCTTTTCTAAGAATGAACTCGGATGGCAGTATGCCTACACACCTGCTCTGGTTCTCAAAGAGCAGTGTATTTCAGGAAGACAAAAATGCAGAAAACTTCTGCTAGGACCTTGGGAATTGTAGGATGTATACATTTGATTTAAATTTGTATAAAGGTAGACTAAATTTGGTTCAATGGCGGGCAATAAGGATTTGCCTTTGTTGCAGCTCTGTTTGTGGTGCTGTTAAAGTGTGAAGAACTCAAACTTTGAGAAACGTTTGAATGAATAAATGAATGAAGCAAGGTGTCCTTTCTTGTTAGAATTTAAAAAGAAAAAAATGTATAGCCACACACAAGCTTATTCACATATATGCACACTTTCATATGTGTTATCTGTATCAATATTGGCCTATCATGTTCCATTGGAGACATCTGTAATTAAACTTGTAGATACAATGAATTTTTCTATAAAACAGTCAATCTAAGAAATAAA
Source organism: Ctenodactylus gundi (assembly GCA_004027205.1). Classification (NCBI taxonomy): domain Eukaryota; kingdom Metazoa; phylum Chordata; class Mammalia; order Rodentia; family Ctenodactylidae; genus Ctenodactylus; species Ctenodactylus gundi. Next base: position 470,133 of record PVKB01000544.1, on the reverse strand, counting down.
AAGAGTACTTGGAATTTGCACATTGGAATAAGTTGTAAAGGAAAAGTCTCCCATCATTTGTGGCTCAATGTTTTGCAACTGAACTACAAATACGTGTCCAAATTTCCAGAGTGCTTTTTAACAATGGACTGCTAGTTCTTACAATAGGATCTTTGATTGTGGAGATAAACCCTTTATCTTCATAAAATAATCTCTTTTTGCCTATTTTATCATATGATAAATCTTTGTTGAGCACCTACTCTGTACCATATACCTTATAGGCACTGACATAACAGACACTACCCTTACATTTATGATGCAGTAATAATGGGGAAACACAGCCAAAGAGACTCCTCCAATTACAATTAACAAAGAATGCAAAGAAACTATGAAAACTCCTAAACGAGCTGCAGTCTGGTATATAAAGAGGCCTATAAAGTGGCCTTCTCCTAGAGAAGTACTTATTCTTGAGCTGAGATCTTAGCAAAGAAGATCAAATCAGGCAAAGAAAAAGAAAAGAACATCGAGAGGAGGTACGCGTGCAGAAGCGTGGAAGGAAAGAGAACTTGGTACATCAGAGGGCGGGAGGGGAAGCCAGCATGGCCGCAGAGATTGAGGAAGAGGATGGAAAATGTGCAAGTATCAACTCAGGCAGGGCTTCTGTGTCCTCTAAGAAACATGGCCTCTATTCTGGGAGCCCTAAAAATCTTTGAAGAGATTTAGAAAGCTCAGCATGGTGCAGGTGGAGCTCCCCCTGGAGAAGGCCCCAATTTAAGAAAGTATTTAAGAGATCTGTTTTTGTAGCCAGGATCCAAACTGTCCTCCAAAAGGCTCCTGGTGTCGAAGACTTGCCAGCTGATGGGTTTCCAGGAAGGTGATTGAATTGTGAGAATGCTAACTTCAGCAGCAAATTAATCCATTGATAAGTTCATAGCTAAATAAGTTGGACAAAGTTATTCACTGGCGGCGTAACCTGGAAGAGTTTTTCTTTCTTACTCCAGGCCCTTTCCCTCTCCACATTGGGACTGCCTTAACATGAGCAGCCTTCCTCAGGCATCCCTTCATCCCATGTTCCACCTTACCTCAGGCCCATGGCACTGGAACCAGCCAACCAGAGAATGAAGACATGAGCCCAGTTAATCTCTCCTTTTAAGTTGTTTGTGTCCCTTATTCATCAGAGTGATGACAAACTGACAAACCGTGTGTGCCAATTACCAAATTATGGTCTCTCTGCTCCAACTGACACCTCTAAGCTGTGTTTTGTGAGCCGACCCAAGAGTCTACAGAGTACACTGCCGCACTTGACAGCTGGATCCTTGCTGTACTGCTGGGCTCTAGCAGTCGGAGATGTTAAAGGGAGACTGCAAGTGAGAAGAAGGCATGTGCCTTTCTTGTCTCCTCGGGTTTGTGTGAACATCACAATGCTTACTTCTATACCTTGGGGCAGCAACTAGGAGCAGTTGAGCCTCCGGAAGTGTTTCCAAGACTGGCGGAACCGGCTTCACTATCCATTTTCCCAGGGATGCCAGCAGTACACAAATAGAGTTCGCCTTTCAGAGATCTGTGTTCCAGGCATATACAAGGCTCTTCCTGTAAATTCCTAAGTTTTAATAATTGGGACATCCTCCTATTCCTCCAGCCCTGGGCATGTAGCAGCAGTTGATAACTCCGTGATTCCCTAGAGTCCTTCTTTAACTTCTCATTACCCTGACTAAGCCTGTCATGCTGGTTAACAACTCCTAACATGAAATTCTCTCTGTTCAAAGTTTATATGGCTTCTGTCTCCCCTGTGGACCCAGGCAAACACAAGTGGTTACTGCAGTCCGAGGGCAAACCGGGACACTGGAGGTGAGAAAATGGACAAACAGTTTCCTCTTTGTGGGAAGCCACCAAGTGTAAGAATTCCTGACCACACACAAAGAATCTTTATGGACTGTTACTGGCCCCTGGCCCAACGAGATATGCTAGGCTTTCTGATTAAAACAATGCTTTGACCATTGGCATGCTTAACTGAAACAATGCTTTGACCTTTGGCATGCTTATCTTAAAGAGCTGTTGGGACAGAAAGTCTGTTTTTCTGTAATCTACCTTCTTCTTTTATCCTGCAATGACAGACGCCTGTGGTTTTGGAGCGGGTTACCTACTGCGCATGTGAGCGTCACCTAGTGGCAACGGTGGCACGTTGTTCAAGATGGCGGATCTTTACATTTTCTCGCCATACCCGATCAGGTGACCAGACAGAGGCAAGAAGGAGGATGAGGGATTAGGATGTGACGTTGTGATAAATGTGGCCCTGAGTAAAGTCTTAGACCTTCCCGGGAAGACTGTGAATCCCGCCAATGGGAAACAGCGGGGGGAGGGCCTTGCGAGCTAGGAATATAGCTCCCTCCGACCATGCTTGGTCCTCTCCTTCTCCACTTGCACGTGGGGGGAACACCCTTTTGCAAAAGAAAATTAAAGCCTCATACCCTGTCGTCCATGCCTCCCAAGTCCATCCTTTGTTTGGACAGGAAGATTTCTACATGCCGTTTCTAACACGCAGACATGTGCTATGGAAAAGTACTCTGTTCCTTTTGACCCTATATAAGCCTGTTAGAAATAATAAACTTTGAGACTTGATCAGAAAGCCTGTCTTGTCTCCCTCCTTCGTGTCTCTTGTCCCTTCTCATCCTCCCCCCCTCCCCCCACAGGACCTCATTGAACTGTCCGGCGGGCCTGGACACCTCCTCTGCATCTGGAGTTTATATTTCCAACCAATAAATTCGAAAAAGATCTTTTTTCTTTAAAGTTATGAGAGGCACTATCTTCTTGCAAATAATTAGTAAAAACTGGGCCCATAATTGGTACTTAGTAAATAGGGAAATTAAGATGGAATTTATGAAATTTTAAAGGGTCTCAAGAGACACCTTTGCAATTCTTAACCTGTTCTACTACTTAGAAATATGATATATACTCATAGATGATATGAAAGATGACACATACCCATAGACATTTAGAAACAAAGACATCTTAATATTAAAGTTTTGTAGGGTCTACTTTGCTAAAATAGCATGGGAGTGTTGCCCAGTAATTTTAATGCTGTGTTTCTCAAGACATTCTTTCATCCTACTGGTTGACATGAGGCAAAGTTTTTTTTTTGCTCAGCTTGAAATAGACCATATCCTCCATGAAAATGAAGCAGACAGCTGTTGTTTGATTTTAGTATATGACATGAAATGCCTTGGGAAAATAAAGACCATGAGCTTTTATTTTTCTGGCTTATAAGTAGCAAATTTATTTTCCAATACTGTTAATAAAATTTTTAAATTGTTCAATAAATCCATGAAAATATTAATTTTTCAAAGAATATAACTATTAAATTTTTAACTGAATTTCATTTAAAATTTCTATGATGTCCTTTAATATTTGTTTTATTGTATTAGTCAGGGCTATCAGTTCACATACCCGTTTCTTTTTGTTCAGTTAGCCAATTTTTTTCCTTGTAGTGTCTGAATTACAAAATTTGCCTATGAGCTTAAGGCTCATGTTCCCACACTGCAGTGTATGAAGCCATGTCATATTCTCTTAGGGAGTTTTACCTTCTTGATTCCTTCAAATCTATACTCTTCTGTCAAGTTCCCCTTCCACCACTTTAACTAGTGCTTTGTCACCTCCTACTTGAACTATTCCAGTGGCCTTCCTTAACAGGATTGCCAGATTTAACAAATGAAAATGAAGAATATATTCAATTAAATATGAATTTTGAATAAACTGTAAGCACGTCTTTAGCATAATCATGGCCCAAATATTTTAAGGGACATATTTATATCAAAACCTGTCATATATCTGAGGTTTAGGTTGAAGTGGATGCCATCTATTTTATCTGGCAATCCTGTGCTTCACTTACGTCTTTATCCTCTCCTTGTTCCAAATCAGCTTCCATGTGTCTCAGTTGTCTTAGTTATTCTCTCTTTGCTGGGATAAAACACCCAACATCCACCTCTTAAGGGAGGCAAGATTTACTTTTGCTCCTAGTTTCAGAAGGCCCCAGTGCATTTATGGGCAGCCAGCAATGACAGAAACATGCTAGGAAGGATCTGGCAGAGTCCAGCTGCTCACTGAACGTCAGGCAGGCAGCCAAGTCAGGGAGGAAGGGAGATTAGTGTATATCCTTTCAGGTCATGTCCCAGTGAGCCATCTATTCTGGGTCAAACCTCAGGGTTCTGCCTCTTCCATGATTAGGCACCAGTAGTCTGCCCCTTCCGGGTCACAGGCCCAGTAATGTGCCACACACTTGTGATCTGTAATCTACGGCATGCCCTAATTTACTCCATACACCCCTCCTGACCAGGCCCCACCTCTTAGCAGCACATGAATTCCACAGGTAATCCACAACATCCAAATACATGAGATTTTTAGACGACATCTCAGATCCAAACCTTAACATCCAAATGTGTCTAAAAAGTATACTACAGATCATACTATGTCATCACTTAACATTGTGTCCCTAGTTATCATAGGCCAAAAGAAATCACTGATAATTTAAAAATGGCAACACCTTACCTTAGCACTCAAGTCTACTGCAATAACCTTTTAAAATGCCAAGCTAGCATTTAATTCTTCTCAAGTGATTTTATACCACTCACTGGCCCCAGAGCCCAGTCCATGCTTTCCTGTTTCTGTATCTTGTCAATACACAACAATTTCTAGATAATATATTCAATTTATAGGTCCGTAATAATACCTATACAGAAAGTACTTGATAAATGCTTAATTTTTATTGTAATTTTACAGCTATAATTGACAGAATTGCCTTGAGACCAAAATCAAAGCAAAAATTGTTAGTGAAAGAAAAATGAATGAAAATGTTGTTCCTCTTTGCCAATTTGCTGTAGTGAACCTAAAAGTTCCATCCTGAAAAATTATGTTATCCTATAATAAATGTTATATCAGATGCAAATGCAAACCCTTGACACATGAGAAATCTACTATAGTTGTCTAGGATGGAAAAACTTAGAAACAAAACAACAGGTATCTATGTACTAGTGAAATGAAATTGCTCCCCACCCATGCCCATGCTAGTTCCAAAAATAAACTGCAACTGTTATTCTATTATCCTTGAGTCTTAATATGTTCTATTTCTATTGTAGATCCATTTTCAGAATTCTAAGAATTTGTTCTCTATTTCAAAGCTTGTGAACTCATGTTAAACACGTCTTAATTTTCCAAATATAATTTTAAAACAAAATAATCTCAAACATCCATATAAATTTTGTAAATTTATTCACAAAAAATTATTGAGTCCTCTACTGTTATACTGAATTTCAATTGAGTATAATATTAAGCAGCCAGATATTAGCTTTCATGGCCCTCTTAAAATGGCAATGACAGCAGCACTTACGTCATGCTTTCCCCCCCCTTGATATTCTCTTCTATGGAAACTCAACCTGCGAAGAGATTGACTTCTGAGAAATGATAGAAAGCAACTTGCAGTACATGAGCACAGTGACTCAAGACAGTGAAGTACAGCCTTCTTCTCCACGCTCCATTTTACCAGTTCACCCATTTCCAAGTACTCTAAATTGACATATTTCTTAATCTGTTTCCCCCACTACCTTCAACATACAGTTTTCCCACTTTGAGAACGGTTTGTTTTCCTACCAAGAATACCAGGTGTCAGTCATAACGGAACCCCCCATAATATCGAAGTGCCCTGCCAGAATGTAGAGTGTGGGCATGGTTAGGCGTGTGACCTCACGTAGCTGGGAAATGACTATTGTTCTCACAGGGCCATTGGGCCCCCGTGACAATGAATGGATGAGCCAGCACCTTGCCTACCTAGTGTCGCTGATCAGGCCTCCAGGAAATGAAGCCTATCCACTAACCCCAAACCCCAAACCAATGAGAGGAGCAGCGTTTCTGGCCTTATTCATGCTTCACTCAGCTCTGTGGAAACAAGAGTGCTGTCTTGCAAAGAAACCAGAAGCCATACTTCCTCCACAGATGCCCACAAATGCTGAGAGACACATTGAGAGGTCACTGGGTTCATACTTCTCTACCCAGAATTACATCTTTTATTGCAAAGCAATTTTGGAGGCTCATACTGTCAGTCAAGGAAGGAAAGAAAAATACAGAGAAGAAAACTTGAAGTTTCATTCATATCATCACTGTATCTCCAGCGCTGAGCACTGTGTCTCATATGCGCTAAGAGCTCAGTCAAACTAATGCTGGCGATAGTTTAGGAGAGAAAGTTGTTAGCATCATTTCTCAACTCCGTGTTGAGAAGAGTTCATGGTGGTAGTATAAAATTAGCCATCAGGGGTATATACACCATAGAAATTGGAAAATGTTAATGGCTCTTTCTCCTCCCCAGAGAGCCAGTTGTTCAATATTTACCAGCCTACCAGTGGGATCCATTGACACTGATTTTTGAAATGTGTGGAGCACCTATTGTCTTCCAAGTGTTCTTTTACACACCTTCTCACTTGATCATCACAACATTGAAAGATGAAAATAATAATGATCAGGTGTGAGTGTGAAATAGCTGTGATATCTGCTCAGTGGTATCTTCAGCAAATGAAAAGACTGAGTTTCCACATAATCAACTAACCAATCTGAACATCATCCAGCCAATTTGGGAATCTATGTAGGAACTGAACCAAAGTTGGCTGAAATGAAACCCTCTGTGTTCTCTCTCATTCACACAACCCCAATAACTGGTCTCTGTAGAGACATTATATGAAAGGTGAAATAGGGATGCTCTTACGAGCTTAGTTGATGGAAACTGCATTGTTTTACCTTAGACAAGCAGGGACACAATCATAGCTCCACAGGTCAGGAGACCCTGCACTTTGCAAAGCCTCGAGCCCCTCTTAGTGCCTGAGAACACAATATGAATAGTATCATCCGGACAGATAAATACATTGGTTCTAGTTCCGTCTTTCCATTTGGGAATATTCTCCAACCAAATCCCTTACTATATGTTGAGCTTATATGTTGGCCGAGGGGAATTCTGAAGTTCATGCCCATATGATAGCCCACGTACCACAGCCATTCCAAGAAGATGGCCTGGCAGGTGGTTGGTTTCTGATGGGATGTCTCTTTCATGGATTCACATAATACTGGGCTTCCAGAATGGTTCTGGCATGATGATTTGAGTAAACTCCACTTACAACAGACACAGAAGTTCAGCTCTCAGAATAACCAATAATCCTTGAAGCTGACAGAATAATGAATGTCTCCCAAAGATTTTCACATGCCCACCTCCGCAACTTCTAGAACCATTATGCTGCAAAACAAAAGACGTTGAAGACAGGGTTAAAGTACAGACTTTAAATGAGGAGAACAATGGGCATCATCCAGGTAGCCCCAATCTAATCACGTGAACTTTCTCCAACTGGAGGAAGAAAGGAAATGAAGCAGACGGGAATAGCAGAGAGACTTAAAGCATGATAAAGACTTGACCCACTGCTGCTGTCTTGGAAGATGGAAAGGGTGGGGGGCTATGATCCAAGGAATTTGGTGGCCTCTCCAGCTGAGAATAAGCCCTGGTAGACAGCCAGCAATAAAACAGAAATGTATTCCTACGACACACATAGCATGGAACTGAATTGTTAACAACCTGAATGGCCTTGAAAATGAATGAAGCCCTGAAGCCAGGAGAGAGAAGCGTAGTCCCAACCACACCTTGGTTTGGCCTTAGGAAACCTGCAGGGGAGAATCAGCTAAATCATGAGCACTCAGACTTGCAACCTACACATTTGTAAGATAATAAAACAAGGCACTCTCCTGGCTGCCCACGGTCCCTTGTCCTGTACCATGGAGCACCCTGGGGACTTGGTATAGCAGCTGTGGGGACGTTCTGAAGAGTGCCACCCAGCTCTGCATTTGCTAGCCGACATTAAACTGAAAAGAAGATGAAGACCTTGGAGTGGAAACCAGTATCTCAAGAACAGAAGCTTGGTCCAAGAACTTGAAACTTCTGCAGTTTGAGCTTCAGGTGAAGAAAGAGGCTCTCACTCAAGCAAAGAGCCAAAGGACAAAACAAAGTGCTGTACTTGCCTCTGTCGTTGACCTAAAGGAGTCAGCTCCTCAGATGACAGACAGACAGACAGACAGACAATGGTCACACCACAACATTCATCCATGAAGTCCTCACTCTCCTTCCAGCTTATGGCAGTGGATGGAAGGCAGGATGTACTCGGGGATTGCATTCCAAGGGTACAGTGATGACTCTCTAAAATGTTCCAAAGAAGACATGATTGAAAGATGTGTTATTCCACAATAAATTTCTGAACATAGCCAGAAAATTAGCATTCATGCTTTCTTCTGCTTTTTGTTTAAGGCTAGCATTTGCGGTTCTTAGTTACTTTCTCATTGCTGAGACAGAAACACCCAACATTCTCAATTCAAGGGAGGAAAGACATTTTTGCTTACAGTTTATATGTCACAATCCATACATGGCGGCTGGCAGTGGTGAACACACATGGCAGAAACACAGCCAGGAGCTCTTCATGGCATGGCAGACAGAAGCCAAGTGTGGGAGAAAGGGCAGAACCTGCACACAATCCTCTAGGTCTATCCCTAGGTATCTGCCCCTTTGAACCAGGCCCCGCCACCCAAAAGCATCCACATGCAGGATGCTTTGGGGAGACATTGCAGGTCCAAACCACAGCAGTGGTCATCAGCAAAGCTCAGTTAAGGACTTTCAAACTAGTTACTGGAAGCCAATATTCACAGGCAGCCTGATGTGGTTAAGGTACAAATTTTAAATAGAAAAATGAATCTGAATTATCCAAGTGGTCTTAGTGGAGTAGGGTGGTATGGAGAATGCTGTGATGCTAGCATTAAATAAATTGAACTAGAAAGCTGCAAAGGCTAGAAGATCTGTATTCCTTCAATACAAACAAGTTTAGAAGAGCCATGAGATTGTGGTAACAGTATTGTTTCCTTTTCCTAATACTATAAGAGACAGCATTAGCATATTTGCCGATTCCAATCCCAAAGAGAAAGCTCTCAGGCCTCAACTAGAATCTTCAAAGTGCATTGGTTGGATAGCAAAGAAACCCGTATGTATTGATGTAGAAAGTTGAGGATGAGGCTGGGCATAGATCAGTTCAAGCAGTGGTCTAGCAAATGTGCGGCCCTGAGCTCAATTTCCCAGTACCATATAAACTAAGCATGGCACATGCCTGTAATCCCAAAGCTCGGGATGCTGAGGAGGATTGTCATGAGTTCTAAGCCAACCTGGGCTACATAGTGAGCTCAGGACTAGCCTGGATTACAGAGTGAGACTCTTCTCAAAAGAATAAAAAAAGGTTGGGGGGGGGGGCGGGAATTAAGGCTGAAGGCAAGCCAGAAACATGAAGAAACATTCAAGTGAATGGGAAGCTTTCTGGAAGGAGTAGCTACTTGAGGGACTATAGATTTTGTGCACTATTCATAGGACCAGTCAAGATCATTAAGGAATTGAACAGTACCTAGTGCCCCTCCAGACAGATTCTGGGGTTGGACTAGCTGCCTTCATGTCCCACCTACATGAGAGGAGGAGCCAATCAGTGCCTTTCCTAGGGGTCAAAGGACAGCTGGGAGATGGCTGTTTTTGCTTATTGGACATGTTTGAGGCAAACAGAGTGCTCCAGGGACCACAGCAGCTGTGAGGGAAGCGTATCTTTTCTTTTAATAAACACGTACCTCCATGACACTGCTAATGAGTGCTGTTCAGTTCCTTTACCAGGCCACCTTGTTTAAGTCAGTAGATGTTTGGAAAGGGACTGTACTCAGTCCAGCCACATGGCGGGGAATTTCTTGTGGGTTTGGAAGAACCATGGCACAGCCTTGTAACTAGCTCAATCTTTGAACGAATCACAAAGAATCTGAAAAGGGGTCCCAGGACCCTTTCCAGTACCCGTGCCTCCCCTCTACCCATTGTTCTACATGTTCGTTGGAAAATTACTTGAGCCCATAAAAAACGTGTGCAGAAATGTCAAAATCAACACTTTCAACACTCCAGGTCAACACTGTAAAGAATGATCTTCTTCCCACACCAGCCTACCGTTCATTCCCCACAGCTAAACTAGTAACCTGGAGTTGTTTTTGACCCTTTACTCTTGACACCCATGCAATGCATGGGCAGGAAGCATGTCTCTCTAATGCCCTGCTCATATTTCTAGCCCTTACTACAGTGCCTGGTTTAAAGCAGGCAATCATTAAATATCATGAATTAAATAAAGAATTAATCATCCTTTGTTCCTCACACTTAACCAGTCACCAAGCTGTACAGAATCTACTCCTCTCAGTAGCTCTCCGATTTGCCAGCTTCGCTGCCTGTTGCGGTTTGGATCAGCAGCTTCCCCCCAAAACCTCCTGGGATACTGTATACCACTTGGAGTTGTGGCCTGGCTGGAAGGGGTGGATGCTTGAGACTTGACCTGGAGGAGTGTGCACTAGCTGTGCTCTTCTTCCTGGGACTTGCCTTTGCTCTGCCATGCTGTGAGGATCTTTGTCTCTGGTGCTCTGGCTCTGTCCACAGCCTCGCCATGTAATTTCCACTGTTTTTCATCCACCCACTTATGAGTGGACTGGAACCTTCTGAAACCGTGAGCTAAAATAAATTTTCCTCCTTAAGCTGTTCATATCAGGTATTTTGTCCCAGCAACAAAAAAAGTAACTAAGACACTAGCCCTATGTATCTAGCCTCATTTTAAGCTTTAATCTCTCTCTCTCTCTCTCTCTCTCTCTCTCTCTCTCTCTCTCTCTCTCTTTTCTCACACTCTCTCTTCTCACTCTCTCTCTTCTCTCTCTCTCTCTCTCTCTTCATTCCTCCCTCACACACACACTATACATCAGCTGTGACAACAGAGATTCACATCTACGTGCTACATGCTTCTACAAATGCTTTTCCTATAGAAATATCTTGTCGTCTTTTATCATTTAACTCAAGCTTTACTACCAACAAAGAGCCTTTCAGAACACCTTCTCATCTAGGTAACAGGCTGAATGCCTCTCCCCTGGGCTCCAATATATATATATACATAGCACTGAGTACAGAAATTATCTACCAGCCATCCAGGGCATAAAACATTCTAAGTCAATAACTAGAATCGCAAATTTTGGTGTTAAAATGATGTGGGCTCAAACTCTGGCTCAAGCTCTTAAGCTCTCTAAACTTCAGTTTTCTTATCCCTCAATTGGGAATATTGGTGATCCAATAGAATTAAATTGTTTTGGAACTGAATTGTTAGAGAGATTCTTAAATAAGATAATAAATACAAAGGACTTTGTACAGAGCTTAGACAACAGTTATGAAATGAATTACTCCACTAACCAATTAATGGTGTGAGTTAAGCATACAAGGTAAATAATTTTCTTCTGGGAGAGGGGAGGGAAAAAAATAATAGTTTTCTTCTATTCCTTAGGTTTCTTTGACCAAGGCAGTCAGCTGCCAATGGGAAGGTAGAAATCGTATTAGAATGATACCCAAATCTTTTGTGTCGATAATATTGGATGAATTTGAATTAATGTCTGAACTAATTAGGCCAGTGTCTCCCAGGCTTAGTCGCAATGGCCTGTGCAACACTCGTCTGAAAACCTGTTTCCACTCTGTCACTTCGCTTTCTCCTTTTCTCACCAATATGCCACACGCTCTGTAGTCTGAGACTGCACCTATGTGAGAAAGTGGGTGGGAAACCTTGAGTGACAGAACGATACAGTACAAGTCTAATGAGAAGTGGCACCTTTTTAAATGGAAGTAGAAATGGTCCATTTAGTTCTAATTTTTTTAAACAAAATCCAAGGAGAAGTTAGCTAAATTAGGTTCTCTAATTATCTCCACAGAAGTTTTAAGGACTCAAGCGCTTCAATCTGGAGGTTTCTCAGAATAGTACTTCCATGTACAAATTAGAAATCTTCACAAATGTAAAATAATTATTCCAATCCAATAGCACATTGTACCAACAATGTAGGCTTCAAGAGGAGAAGGAGCAGAGTAAAATTCCACTAAAGAAGACAGTTGGGTGATGCTAAAATACTTCTTCTGTAAACTTTAAATAATTATAGTTGGAACAATTCTCACACTATTGAGTTTTCAGAGCAATAAAGAACAAGGCATCTCTTTGCTACCACAGTTACAGTTGTCATTTTAGTTTGGTTTGATTTTTAGTAATCTGTGTACAGCAAAGTTTCTATCCTCTTCCTGGTATAGTTTAGTCTCCATTAAGGACATTGTCTTTCTTTCTTGACCATCTACAATCTGAAGCTCACACCTCTTTGGAGAGCTTTCCTTCCTTCTTATGAATCTTCATAGGAAGCAGAGCATGCTTTCCACTAGCGTAGCTGAAATGTCAGCATTCATAGCATCTTCAGTATCCTTTGCAGGTGGTCATGGACACAGGATCCAGGATCCACCAGTCAAAAGCAACCACTTTGCACTTTGAATCAGATGCTAATGTCACAAGGAGCAGTGGCTCTGAGATTCTCTTTAGAGGTGGTAATAGATCATGCTTCCATGGCAGCAAGGATTGCAGTGGTGTCCTCTGTGCCCCTGAAGAAGACTATGTTGACAGCACAGTTCAGCATCTGCAAAGAGCAGCCCTGCCTGGAAAGGCCATCCACCGCTCTCTGGAATCATCTGGGAGTGTTGTACCCTGCTACCACAGCGCTGATCCTGGTCCAGCTCAACTAGCAGCCTCACCAACAACCCAGTGTCATTCTGATGAATGAGTTTAAGTCTGCTGGCATTTGTGTTATCTACAACTAAGAATTCTGATAGATTCTGAGAGTGTAATGTGGAAAGGTAGATTCAAAAAGCCAGAGCTGGTCGTTCCCACTTCTGGCTAGCAGTGAGACCTCTTCTTGATCAAAAGTACTACCAGAATATTGGCTACCTGTGGGGAGAGAGGTTTTTTAGTAGTTCAGCCTCCAGACAAGGCAACTGGAGTGGAGCAGGCAGCTAGGAAATGCAAATGGGTGCACATAGCTACAGGTTGAGAGGTGCATTTAAAAAAAAACAGATCAAAGCAAGGCATGAAATAGGTATCCATGAACTGTGAATATCTGAAACCACAAACTGCAAATACATACCTCCTTGGGTCTTTTTCTTAGTCTGTGTTAAATCAGGTTATCACTCCTGTTAACACAGTTCCATAGATAGTGAAATAAGTGGCTAAGACAATTTACTTTAAAAAATCAATTTAAGAACATTTTTTTCAAGGACGTATCACATATAGAATTAAAAGTAGGGTTTGGCAAGTGTGGCAATTAAATTTGATTTTGTGAGGAACCACCCAGGACATTGGTGGACCAGCCTTCTGGATGTGTCTGGGTAGATCATGAAGACATGACCTTGGTATTACGTTTGGTCCCTTGCCAGCCCCTTCTGCTCTGGCACCATGCTCTGCCTTGGCATCCTAGATGCCATGAGCAAAGTGGCATTGCGTTGCCATGCCCTTCCATCTAGATGGTTCTTTCTTGGGGTGGGCTGACCACAGACTGAAACCTTCAAAATTAGGACCCAAATTAAACCTCTCATTCTCTAAGTTATAACGTAAAGTACTGCATTCGGTAACAGAAAAGCAAACTACTACAGAAAATTGATACTAGATATATTGGTGAGGTCATTGCTGTAATTGTGTCTGAGCATGTGGTTCTTTGGAACAGACTTTCTTGAGAGTTTGAAGATGTTTGGGGATACAGACTAGATAAGACCTGGAATGCTAAAGCAGTGCCTGATAGGTGCCTCTGGTCATCAAAAGAGCAAATTGCTAGTGGAAGCACCGACAGTGAAGATCAGGCTCTGGAGATGTCGCCTGGGAACAAGTATATCCTTGACAGTTAAACTAGAGGTCGTGTTGGTTACACTATGTCAAAGTGTGTCTACATTTTGTCCATGTCCAGAGACTTTACAGAAGACTGAGGTTAGGATTAGTGGACAAAATAGTCCGGCTGATGAAATTTCAAATCAGCTCAACAGGATGCGGCACGGGTCTGTGGGCAACTTTTAGTCAGATTTTTAGTAAGAATTGGGAGCAAAAAGCAAAGCAAAAACGTTTGAAAAACAAATTTTGGCCCAGAAGAAACCATATTTATAGTTGGGACCAAAGGAAGTAAGTATGGCTTCTGAGAAGATTAATGTCATTAAGAAGAAACCAAGTAGTCTGTACAGAAACATGAAAAAAAAAAAATGCCTGAAGGCATCTCAAAAAACCAGCAAGATGCTACCCACCATAAACTCAAGGTGCAAAAGTGTAAACCCTTTATTTGAGAAGACGATCCCAGGAACCTTTGCTCAAAAAGAGCCTGCTGAAGAGTTGGTGCGCCAGGACTCATTTCATTGTGCTCAGCCTCGGTCCAAGGAGCCTTGGTACTGCTCCCCCTAGCAGCAAACCTTCACATTATCCATGTGATTCTGGCTTGATCAGCACGCAAAATGCAAGAGTTTGGGGGTCAGGAAAGCTTCCATCCAGATTTCAAAGAGAAAGGTCAGAGCCCAGGCAGAGGCCCTGAGAGAGTGCTGAATGAGGCCCAAGGTGCACTGGAATCTCCAGGGAGCCCATGACAAGAACATGGATCACCCGTCAAGGAAGCTGCAGGCTGTGAGTGGAGCCAGCCTGACAGGGAGGCTGTGGGGTTGCAACAAGTAAGGCCAGAGGGTAGCCTGCCCAAGCCTTTTGTTTGTTTGTTTATTTGTTTGTTTGTTTGTTTTCATCTATGTTAATTTATTTCAGTTTCAGTACTGGATATTGAACTCAGGACCTTTGCACTTAGCTGTATGCCCAGCCCACTCTTTATTTTTACTTCGAGAGAGGGTCTGGCTAAGTTGCTAAATTACTTTTACTTTTAGACAGAGTCTCGCTAGTCTGCTTATTTGCTAAATTGCTGAGTTACTGGGCTCAGATTTGCAGTCCTCCTGCCTCCACCTCTGAAAGTGCTGGGATTACGGGCCGCTGTCCCAAGCCCTTTAGGATACAAACCTTACTACCAGGTGCCTCAGGTGCCAGGCATGAAGTAACATGACTTAACGTTTGTCCTGCTGGGTTTCAGTTTTACTTTAGTTTGATTCTTTTCTAATTTCCTTATTCTCCTCTTTTGAAATGAGAATGTTAACCCTATGCCATGGTAGCTTGGGATTATGTAACCTGTTCGTTATTTTAACTGGTAATAGTAGCTAAAGTTTGCCCTGAATCTCAGAAGAGACATGGCCTTAGACGTTTGAGAAATGCTGAACTGTTGAGATTTTGGGAGACAGATGATTGTGTTTTCATTTGTTCACAAGATAGCTGTATTATGTTAGGCAGAATTGTGACATTGTCTTTAGTCATGGATTAAATGTGCTTTAGGAGATGTACTTGGGTGTCAAGTTGGTGATTAAATGTGATTATGTCAACTTGATTGGTTTGGGAGATGCTTAGGGAGTTGGTGGAGTATACTTTTGTGTGGGTTATAGAGGCACGATCTTGGGTTCAATAGTTGTTCCCTGCCCCTTGCTATCTGGCACTGCTGCCCTGATGTGCCTCCTGGCAACCATGAACTAAGTCTTTGCTGTACCAGCGCCTTCCACCACAATGTTTGTGCATTGGGTCCAAAAGTTATGGACTGAACCCCTTGAAACTGTGAGTTAAATTAAGCCTCTCCTTTTAAGTTGTGGGTGTTCAATATTGTGTCTCAATAATGGGGAAAGTAATGAGTACAGAAAAATGGTGCCAGAGAAGTGGGATCGTTGCTGTGACTGCACCTGACCATGTGGTTTAGAAATGCTGTATGGTCAATAAAACCAAATATGTATTCTTAATGCCAACTCTTGGGATTTTTGTCTTGCAAAATAAGCACCATAGCATCAGCAGGATGGGATCCAAACATTGCAACCAGCTCTGAGAGTAGAAATCACGAGAACTCTCTTTACCAGGAGATTCCTGTAACTCATAGTGATGTCAGTGAACCTCTCACTCCTAGACCTCATTCCCAGGAAACTACCTATTACTATAGTGCAACTATTAAGACCTCACATCTCCCCTTCCCTGGATTATTCTTACATCTCTTGGAAAATCAGAATTCAAATGGCCAGGGCTGCATATGAATGCCAGCTCCTATTTTTATTCCTGTTTTGCAAAAGCAGGTGCTTCCTGCTTACAACCAAAAGCAATTCTTGTGAACTTCAAATAATGCTGACAGGACACTCACATGGCCTGGAACACATGAGGCAACAGTTTTCTCTAAAATTCTGTGAACAGCTTTTCAGAAGCATCTTGACACTAACTTTTGAACCAAGTGCCCCAGACATCTCATCTACTGTGCTAGAGACCCCAGCAGTCACTCAGTTCCAGGTCATCTTTCAGACCACTTTGTAGATTCTGTTCCGTTCCTAACTCTCACCTTTCTCCCCCAGACTCATTTATCCAATTTGCCCCAAATGCTGCATAATGGTCAGCATCTTGGAATGCCTTTTTTATTCTTTGAAAAACTAAAGGGTTGAAGTATGGACATAATTAATCTCTTCAATTGTCTCCTGCAATCAGTCAACAGGTTTTCCCTGTTGGTAGACGTTTCCTCCCTCACTTCCTGAGTACGGTCTTCTGATGCCCCAGTAGATCTCTCTATTCAGTCATCACCCTACTCCACACTAGAGTTTCAGTCACTTTCTCATTACTGGATGAAATACCAGACACCCACACAGGGAGACAGGGCTTATCTTAGCTCAGAGTTCAGAGGTCTGGGTTCCTTAATGGTCAGCCCTTGGTGGACAAGAGATTGGCCTGGAGGAAAACAGCTCTTAGCATGGCAGAAAGGAAGAGAGAGAGCCAGAGGGTGAACTGGGAGCCAAGGATATGTCCTTCAGGCACACCTCCAGTGATTGTTGCTTTCTCTTAACAGCCCTTGACGTCAACAGATTAATTCACTTGATCCAATTAACCTTCACGACCCAATCATCTTTCAAACACATGAGGCTATGAGGGGCTGTATACTCCAGGTCCAAACCATCACATTTGGGAACAGGAAGAAAGGCAGACCCCTACCCACAGGACCAGGGTGCAAACAGGACACAGGGGCCCACCTTGGTTATGTTTGAAGGAAACCACACCCTTACTGTTGCTCCTCTGTGATTCCGCTGTGACCAGTGGTTGGGCATATCTGATCATGTTTAATTTAGCTTGTAAGATATACCTCCAAAGACAATTTGATAATGGAATATATATATATATGTTTGCAGTTATTTTCCCCCACTGACCCCTGCAGGTGCCTCTTACTGGACCATGAGGATGCAGACACATTTCCATACTCAAACAGAGAGATGAGTGCTGGACAGAGCTCCCTTGGGTGTGCCAATTCTGGTGGAGAGCTGTGTGGGCATAGTGCATGTATGCAAAGAGACCGTACCTGGTGTGGCCTCCCCAGAGAAGAAAGCTTGAAGCTGAGATCTAAAGGATGAATCCAAGTGGCCAGGATAAGGAACATTTAAGGCAGAGCTGAGACAACATGGTACTTTCCAGAAACAGAGACCAGGGTGGCCGGGCCAGAGAGAGGAGGGAGCTTGGCTCAGAGACAGGAAAGTAACATGGAAACAGAGATCCAAAGGAAGGAAGTAGCTATATCTGAAGCAGTCCTATGATGCCCTCTCACACACACAGAGCCATCTCCACCCGCCCACTCACCCCCAACCTTTGTTTCTTTTTAAAAACCTAGTTCACACACACTCCAAAAGGCCTCCCTGATGGCCACGCTGTTTCCCACCAGCCTGTCCTGTCCTTTGCAGGACTTCCGGGGACCCTTCCTCCTCAGCCGTGGCGTTTCCTACCCCAGCTGGTGCTAAGAATAAAAACATTAGGGCAACAACAGAAAGCAGAAATCACTTAAACTCCCAGTCTCCTTTCCTCATAAATGGCGGGGAAATGAACTTCACAGGACTTTTGTTAATGATATCTCGGTCTTTTAACATCAAGGAAAGAATTTCTTGGCTCTTAAAAATGCATTAGCAAATGGAATCCAGGTATGTCTGGGTTCTTTCTCACACACTTCCTGTTTATCAATGTAAAATTTCCCTCCATTCCAAAGACAGAATATTATTAATTACAAAATTTTTGCTTCCATAAAAAAACAAGGACAGACTTATAAAGAGCAAAAACATCTTTCACGGGAGAAAGGAGGTATGACTAAGTTTAAAAAAATCAAATCAAAACACCCACCACCTGGTGTCTGAAAGTATCACAGCCAGCTGTCTGGTAATAGCAGTGACACATATTGACCCCTAGATGGCAGCAGGGGTCTGCAAATAAACATCCTTAGTACGTTAGCCCTTACAGATCCAGTAGAAGTCACCTGCATGCTCATTGTCATATCGTCTTTGCTACAACCACGTTCTGCGGCGTAGCACTGTGTAGCCCAGGCTAGCCTTGTACTCTCAGTAATCCTCCTTCTGCCTCAGCCTTCCCATCCAGTCCTCTATTACAGTTGGGTAGTCACAAAGGAGGCTTGAATTGCACCATTTTCAGAAACGCTTCCTAGCATTTTAAATTCAGGACTGCGTGGACTCGGCCCAGGTCCTCAGAGGCTGGAGAAGTTCACCCACTCCCTTCTGCAGTGGCTAATGTCTGACGCCAGGTTGCTGCAGAAGAATTCCAGCTCTTCATCCTGTCTGCCCTTGGCCTCTGAGCTCCCTCTGTGTTCCACTGTCTCCCTTGGTTTGGGATCCCAGACCTGGCATGACACCAAACCGCAGCTGACTGGCTACTTCAGATATCACCTGTCTTGACACGCTTGTTGGGTAATAATCATTTATCAAACCTTACCTTTGCCTCAGTAAATACTGGCAGTGAGGTAATAGTGCAATGAATTTGGCAGAATGCCTCACAATTTGCAGGTGATGAGAACGGGGAGGAGGGGCTAGAACTCCCAGCTTTGTGATATCAGGCCAGCGGTATTTGAAGTCCAGTGACTTTTCAACCCGTCTGGCTGTGTGTTTTCATTCTTTATTTTTGTCGTCCTAATTTTGTATTGGTTTGTTTGTTTATGGTGCTAGTGATTGAACCGGGGGCCTTACGCATGCTAGGCAAGTGCTGTACCCTAGCCCTCTTCTGATTTTTGGTTTAGTTCGGCTTGGTTTGGTTTAGTACTGGAAATTGAACTCAGGGCCTTCACTCTGAACTATATTTTCAGTCCCTCCCCCCTTTTATTGTTTGTTTATTTGAGAGAAGGTCTCACTAATTGCACAGGGTGGGCTCAGCCTCCTACCTCAGCCTCCCCGAGTGCTACAATTACAGGAGTGCACCCCCCCACACACACACACACAGCTTTTTATTTCTAGATTTAAGGTGATAAATCACTACCTCTACAAGCACAGCCCCTCCAGAATGAGGGGTTAACTCAGGTAATGTTCACTACAACTTACGGAGTCAGTACAAACATTGTTGTTAATTCCCAATTTACAAATGAGAATGCTGATGCACAGGAAAATTAAACAAATTCAATATAAATTCAATATATTCAATAAATTCAACCTTCCCCCTGGATTGGGAAGCCATGTGCTAAACCATTGTGCCACACTTACTTTGAACTAGGCTCATTCACTCTATTCCTGGCCAAGTGGTGACAGGTTGGCAGTGAGCAAGGAACGGAAATAGCTCCTTCCTCGAACCTCCTCGTGTGGTCTTCACCAGTCCAGACTGGCCAAAGGATTCTAGGCCCATAGGCTTCCTGGGAGCTCATGGAGAAACACCCTAAGGGTAGGGCTGGGCTTTCAATCAGTGGAAAAAGTCAATGGTACATCACTGCTTTAGCTCCCTGCATTTGCATTTGTTTCTCTTTTCTAAAATAGGGCTACTTCCATCAAGCTCATGTCAGAATCTACTGAACCAAAATGAATCCCCTAACTAGAATCCCCTAACAGATGCAGAGGGCAGGTGACCTGGGGGAGGCACCAGGACTTAGAGAAAATGTAAAATGTCTATGACTCCTGCAAGAGTCTGCCAGCCACCTAGCCAAGGTTTATTTGCTTTTTTTAATTTGTTAACAGAACAGCTCCTCTAGATCAGTATTTCAATGTTAAATTCCAATAATTCCAACTCTGTGAGGAGTAAACAAAATGCAAAGTACATTTGGAAACTACCTAAAAGTTGAACGTAGACTGACCCACTGACCCAGTAATTTCATTTCTAAGTGTATATCCAAAAGAATGGGAAGCAGGAGCCCAACAACAGGTATTTGCAAGCCAATCTTCCCAGCGGCATATGCACAACAGCTGCAACTGGAAAACATCCGAATGTCCAGTGCCAGATGAGTGGGCAAACATAGAGCCCCTGTCTACACCGTGGGCAGTGATTCAGCAGTATGAAGGAATAAAGTTTTGACACATGACACACACTGCAGTGGGGATGAACATTGGAAATTCTAAGCTCCGTGAAAGAAACCAGACACAAAAGGACAAATATTGTATGATTTCACTTAAACAAGGTACTAACTTCACAGAAATGAAACAGAAGCTTCTGAGGACAGGAGGACATCGTTTAATGAATCCAGCATTGTCATTTGGGATGGAAGTTCTGAAATAGTCATGACTGCACAACACCACTAATGTACTGATTTTAATGAATGTACACTGAAAAAATTGTTATATAATAAAGTTTTATATATATTATTACAATAAATAAAATATAATTTTTAAAAATCTAAAATGCCTATGACATCTCCAAGAGGCTGCCAATTGCTTAACCAACAACCATGTCCTTCAGTTTGTTAACAAAACCTTAATTTGTTGGGGACTGCAGTAAACCCAGCTAAAAAAATCTGTTTGCCAGATTCCCTGCAGATAAAGGTAAATACATGAGGGTGAGCAAGCCAATAACATGTAAGCTCCCATTACAGAGTGGGCTTCTGGGAGACCTCATTCAGAGGTGAGCTGGGAGACAACACGTTATCAGGCATGCTCCTTTTCCCTGATTCCTACCTTCTTCTTCCAGCACGAAATATAGGCACGGGGGCTGGAACTCCAGCAACCCTTCTAGAAGCTATGAAAGGAGCTATAAGCCTGGAGGTTGAAAGTCAGCCCTGGGGGGGCAGAGCACGGATGAACAAGCAACCTGGGATATCAATGACACTGGAGCTGCTGTGACTGCGGAATGCTTTCCCCACCCGAAGGTCATGTTGCAAGAGGGAAAGAGAACTCATCGCTAATTTACATCGGTGTTTTCTAGGGCTCCACTGCCTGTCAACAAACACAACTAATCAGTCTAGCACACTAACAGTTTATGACCAATCTAGCACACTACCAGTTCATTTTATAATCAAGAAACATGTGCCCTAGGGCCAGGGTTGGTTTGAGAATGCCAATCATAAACACTTCACGGCTGATCCTGTAGCACAGGCCTGTGATTCCAGCACTCTGGCAGGCTGAGACAGGCCAGCCTGGGTAACTTAGAGACCTAGCGAGACCCTTTCTTAAAATCAAAAATAAAAATGGACTGAGGAGGCAGCATAGCTGTGAAGGCCCTAGGCTTGACCCTTAGTACCGCACACCCAGGCAACTGGGAGAGTAAACGAGGTGTAAAACAAGTTATTCACAGGCTTCACTGATATTCACTTCAAGTTGGATGATCTGGGAAAATAACCCTGAGGCTCTCACTGATGGCACCAGAAAAAAATGGAGCTAAGACTTCCTGTCCCCTGAAGCAGCCGTGTTGACTGATGTGCTCTCTCCTCAGCAACTCAAGTATGCAGAGCTTGCAGCTCCACAGAGTAAAAAAGGACCCCTCCCTCTCCCTGCTGATGTAAAGGAAAGTGGAGGCTACCCTAACTATGTTTCACAAGTGAAAATGATGACGAGCCAACCAGGAAGGCCTGGTTGGCTCGTCATCTGAGTGAGTCACCCTTCCTCCCCACAGCTCTTTAACGTCTGTTCACTTGACCTTCGCCTGTGCTCCACCCCACAGTAATAGCTTCCTGGACCTTGTCAGTACAGGAACAACTCCACCCAATGTTGCCAACTGACTCCGCTGCCTTCTTCTTCTACTCTCTGCTCACCCTACTTCTATCCACTGGCCTCATTATGATGGTCAATCCATGGGAACCTACATTGATTTGAGGAAATTCCACACTATCAATGTTTTAGATGTGCTTGTTCTTTGACACAGTAGTTCTATTCCTAGGCATTTATCCTCCAGATATCTGGCATGTGCTCAGTAGCATGCACACAAGACTACTTTGGTCAGAAAGGAAAAAAAATTTAAAAACAGTATATTAACAAAGGACCCAGTAAATAAATTGTCATACATCTATAAAATTGAATGTTACTCAGCTCTAAAACTCTTTGAGCCAAGATCTAACATGAAGCCAAGATCCACACGAAGATAAATATAGTCATTCCAACTACAGCCTTTCTCTCCCTGACTGCCCACTTTCTTGGCTATCTGGGTACTTCCCACAGTAAATCTTCAATTGCTCCTTTTCTACAATCCAATGACCCTAAAAATAAAGACATGCTCATGTCAGCTGACCCTGCCCACCTCAAGGTGACCCTTCAGTGCCGATCACAATTCCTGATAGGTCCCTTCTCCCTCTTCCCCAGCAGCAGCATCTTCCAATTGCCATTGTTGAGCTCCAGGGTCCCACCCCACCTCCATTTTCAGAATTGTTACCTATTTCCCCAAGAAAAGGAGAATATCAAAACTGAATTCTTGATAACTTCTGTAATAAATCAAAATAGGCATGCCATAAGCATTTATTTACTTTTGTGGATGTGTATCTTTTTTCGAGCTTTCCTTTGTGTATAGTATTGTGGGGAATGACCTTGGAACCGACTAACGTAAGTTCTGTCCTGGCTCCACCATTTACTAGTCTTGTGACCTTGACCAATTGCTTTAATCTTTCTATTACAAAAATGTGGCGACAATACCTACCTCTTACGGTAGCTGGAAAAGTAATCAAATTAATACACATAAAGCACACAGACCAAAGCCAGATATATTTATAAGTACCCAGTATATATTAGTTATTGCATGTATCTTACAAATATTCTCCAATGAAGAGTAACAAGTGTTTTTAAATCAGAAAAAAAATGAATATGGTTGTATGTGTGTATGTTTATGCTCATTGTGTGTTTACTAGTTGTTACTTCCTGCCTTCTTTCTTGGAAGACAAGAGGTCTCTATTTCCTTGGACTAACTCCTCCATCTGTACCCATTAACCCAGCTATGAACTTGTCATTTAGGGCTCTGATTCATCAGTTGTCCCTTCTATCTTCATTTTTTCCTTTGCCATTAAACCAATCTCATACATAATCGAATATTTCTTATCAAAAAACAAAAACAAAAAACACTCCCATCCTGCTGTCATATCCCTGCGGCCTACATTCCTCAACTTGTATTACCAATTAAGGCTTTCACCACTATCACTCTAATACTCTTCTCACAACAGCTACCAATGACCTCACAATTGCCAAAATGCCCTTTTTTTTAAGTAGTCTTCTGCTGGATCTCCTTCTACAGCATTTGACAGTGTCTGTGGTCACCTCTCTCTGGTAGTTCATTCATCGTGATTTACTGAGCAGCCATCATAAATGTTGTATTATGGACTATGTAGGCAGCGGGACTACAGTGATAACGACTATCCTATAGTGGGTTCTTACAGGATGCAGAGCCTAGGACAGGAACTACATGTAAAAATGGTTTGCTTGGGAAGTAATCTCTGGAAACATGGGTGTGGGAGTCATAAAGGGAGAGATAGGAAGAAGAAAGCCAATCCTGGCGCACTCATGAGCACTATGGAAAATTTGGCTTTGTCATCCCCCTACTATCTCCCCTGCATCCTCCCACTATCTCCATCGCTGGAGGTATCTCAGCAATGGCTGAAAGCAATCTCAGCATTCTCCCATAAAAATGAGGAAGCTGGGGCACTCTAGACCAACTCTGACGCGTCATTATCTTCCTGCCACCTCCTGCCTGCCTAGTGTCAGGGAAGGCTTGCTAGAAGATGCTTCAGAGAAAATTACAGATGCTTGCAATGAGAAGCTGCTGGTATCTATGGTAACAGGGGATATGTCACAGGCATTGGCAGAATATGCTACAGAGACAACAAGATTCTTTTTCTGTGGAGATTTCAAAGACAAATGATAATATGTAAGTAAAATATGAACAATATAATTTCAGAGACAGATGAACAAATGCTATAAACAAGATATGTGATGTGAGAGGATTAGTGTGGGTTTTATGCCCCCCTTCTTCTTATGTTGATGTTCTAGTTCCAAAGACCTCCTCATAGACTATTAAAGTGAAACCGTTGGGGTGGGCTTTACTCCAACTATTGGCTTGTCAAAAGGGGAAATTTGGACAGAGATACATGGTAAGGGTAAACAATTTGACAAGACCAAAAGGGAAGCCAGCCATGAACAAGACAAGGGGAGAGTCTAAGAACAGATTCTCTTTCACAGCCCTTAAAAGGAACCAACCTTGCTAACAACTTCATCTCAGATCTCCAGCCTCTTGAATGATGAGGCAGTGGATATCTGCTCTTTAAGCCACCCCAGGGGTGGTCCTTGTTACAAGAGCCCTAGCTAGCTGGTAAACATATAGGATATCTATTATTACAATTAAAGGAGGTGATCAGAGAAGGCATCTATGAAGAGGTGATAAAGGAAAGCAACATTTCTGCATTTCTCATTTACACAGAGTAGATGTGGCATGGGATGGACTTGGTATGTTCAATACAAGTCACTGTCTTGGATTTAGTGGATGTAGAGGAAATGGAGAGTTTGGCCATGTGTTAGGTCATGAAAACAAATGTGGGCTTTGGTCAAAGTGCAAAGGGAACCATGTGAGAATTTAACCAGAGAGATAGTATGATGGTATTTGTGCTTTCATAAAGTATTCTGACCACTGGATAGAGCATGACCTTAGGGGGCTGGAGGAATAACACAGTGGTTAGAGCACTTGCCTAAGAAAGTGTATACCTTGAGTTCAATTCCCCAGTACCACATAAGCCATCTGTTGTGGTTTATGCCTATAATCCCAGCACTTGACGGCCTGAGGCAGGAGGATAACCGTGAGGTTGAGGCCAGCCTGGGCTACATAGTGAGTTCAGGACCAGCCTGGATTACAGAAGGAGACCCTGCTGAGAAAGAGAGAGAATATGGCCATGATAGTCAGGGGACAGAATCAAAACTTAGAGAACACTGAGACAAATTTGATAGACCTGCTGATTGGAAAGGGCAGAGGAAGTAATCAGCAAGATATCTGTTTTCTTACCTGAGCAGTAGGGTACAGGGTAAGCCACTTACTACGATGGGGAAGCTGGGAGAAGACAAGATTAGAGGGGGGAAGGGAGAAAAAGAGAATCTTTTCTTTCTCTTGGCTTCCAGAATAATGCACCACCCCCTCCTCTTTCCCTTTCTGACTTTTTACACGCCTGAGCTCTTCTTTTATTCACAGAAATGTTGGCAGTTTGGCATTCCTTTCCTCTTGCTCCCCACACTCTCCTCTCATGATTTCATCTATTCTCAAAATTCTACTACCACCCATACATGGAACACTACCACAGTTGTAGACATGGTTGTAGGATGAAAAGTTTCAAAAGCTCAGACTTTTAAAGATAATTTTCTATCCTTTATTAAAGTTGCAAAAAAAGCATTTTTTATGACACTGATATGATGGGACAAAATTTGAAGCAGAATTTTGTTATTTGAAACCATTGTGAAGGCTTTTTCTTGTTGCACTGCTTTCTTTCTGGTCATGCCCTTAATGTATTAATGCAGTTTTGAATCAGAAATGCAATTTCCAATAATAACTGGGTGAAAGAACACTTCCTCTGGAGTAGGAGATGGGTTTAGAGGCAGGGACACAAAATGAATTTTGATATATCTTTTTCTTTTTTTGAAGGAAATTGACTGCAGACGTTCCTATCTCTTTTCTAAATACCCAAGCTGACTATAATTGGAACACAAAGACCTGTCATTCAGCCCTCCACCCCAGGCCTTTCCTGCTGCTTCCTTGCCATGGAATGAATGCTGGCAGCCCTGAATCATTTCCAAGTCACTGGGAATGCATGGCAGTTCTACTTTCTTCAGTGTGAAACCGATTTGCCTATTTCAAGCTGCAGAACCACAGAGCATTATTATGAAAGGGAACTGAGCAACCCAGTCTAGACCTGGGGTTTTCAGCTCTGACTGCACATTGGAATAACTATGGGCCGATTAAAAGAAGCTAATGATGCCCAGACTTCACCCTCAAAGACCCTGATTTAGTTGGTTGATAAAAGGCCCTGACATTCCTCCTTCTGAACCACTCCCCCTCCAGATGATTCTAACATTTCACTATAAATAATTATGGTTAGAAATCACTACTCCAAGCCAGGCCTAGTGGCTCAGGCTTGCAATCCCTGCACTGTGAGAGGTTGAGGCAGGAGGTTTACAAGTTGGAGCCCAGCTTGGGTAGTTTAGCAAGACCCTGTTTCAAGAACAAAACAAAACAACAAAAAAAAAAAAAAGAAAGAAAGAAAGAAAGAAAGAAAGAAAGAAAGAAAGAAAAGGAAATGGAGCTAAGGATGTAGCTTAGTGTGAAGGCCCTGGCTCTACTCTCACAACAAAAGACAAGAAACCACAACTTCAACTCAATCTTTTCATTCATTAAGTGAGCAAATGAAGATGTCGAATGGCCAGTAAAGTAATGAAATCTCATTGACTGTCGTGCTGAGAAAAGTTTCCCAAAGCTTGACAATAAGGCAAAAAAGAAAAAAGAAAGAAAGATGACTTGCATCTACTCAGTGTCTTAGTAAAACATGGTCGTAATCCTGCACAAGGGTCATCTCGCTCTCCAGGGAACAGGTGGGGACGTCCAGCCCTCGGGCTGCATGGATCCACTGGCCAAGAAAACTGTCACATTAGAAGTGACTTAATTAAATGTTTTACCAAATGAAGCAGACCAGTTTTTAAGTTGATAATTTTGTATGGCCTGCAGTTGATGTCATAAATATCCAAATGGCCCTTGGCAGAAACAAGGTTCCCCACCCTTGTCTAAGAAAAAGTAACTTTTATTTTACTTGCTATCACCATGAATTAAGATCCAGTCTATAAATGTTAGATACTAAATAGTAGCAAAGGAACATATATAAACAAAGTTTAGTATAATAAAAATAAAATTTATTTTTGCTCAGCTGAGAAGATAACACCAAATTTTATGATTCTTAGCCCTGTGAGCCATTATTCAGTTTTATATCTCATTTAATAATCTTAGTCCAGTACTTAGTTCATTTTCACTTGGCCTCTGTTTGTCTCAGTTTCCTGACTGGCTTTAATAACCTTCTAGTTACTAATGAATGAGAAATAAAACTTTGACACTTACTGAGAATTTATATGAAAGTTATGAGTATAATGTCATGAGAATTATGTTTTGGCCCTTGAAATGATGTAGATTTCCTTAGAGCATTTTAAACAATTCTGAAAGCTTTCAGTGTTCATTTCGAATGTAATATATTCTTTTCTTCAAGTATCAAACACATTCATAAACCATAAAGCTACGGACTTCCTCTTCAAGGAAGTGGAGTCATGAGGACCTGTGCTCCCTCTTGAAATTAATGAAAAAATAAACAGGCAAAATATGTGAAGCTGTATTGGGTATCTATGGCACAGAGAGCACAAGACGATGATTCCGGACAGGGGACACAAATGAGGTGAGCTCTGGGACAGTACCTGCTGCTCACACGGGGTTGGGATTAGCTCCTGCTCCCATTAGCCAGAGTGGAAAACTTCCTGTGTCATGACCCACTGGGTACAGAATCAGCCGTGAGGAAAAATGAACCTTACACTAAAGGCTGCTTGGATTTCTATTAAAAAGAAAATATAGTCAAACTTTTACTGGGCCTGGTTGTGCAGGCTTGTAATCCCAGAATTCCAGGAGTCTAAGGCAAAAGGATCACAAAAATCAAGTCCAGCCTGGACAAATCAGTGACATAATGACACTCTGTCTGCAAGTAAAAATTTAAAAACAGCTGGAGATAGAGTTCAGTGTGAAGGCCATGGGCTTAACCCCAGTGCCACAAAAAACAAACAAATAAAAGAAAATGTTTCTAAGTAACTGCATTCTAAAAACCAACATTAAAAATATTTATGGAAGCCAAACGTGGTGGCACATGCCTATAACCCCAGCACTTTGGGAAGCTGAGGCAGGAGGATCACAAGATCAAGGTCAGCCTGCACAACTTAGTAACTTGGCAAAACCACAGGTGTCTCAAAGTGAAAAACAAAGGAAGACTGAGAAAGTAGCTCTGTGCTAAGTGCCTGGATTCAATCCTCAGTATCACACACATAAAAAAAGAAAAGAAAGAAAGAAAATAACAAAGACTGTAAAAATAAACAGCACATGTCAAAGTAAAATTTCCAATATCTTAAAACCAATCCAAAATTACCCAAATGCCAAGAAGTGGAAAATTAACTCTGAAAAAAATATTTATCAATTAGTAGAAACATTCCCAGAAATGACCAAGATGTTAGAATAGGTAAATAAGGACATTAGAACATATAGTAATTTTTGTTAGGCAACTATTTAGACATTAGAGGCCCTGAGGGACAAGTAGGACAGTCCAAAACAGCATGCTCAAGAGAAGGAGGAAAGACCTCATTGTGGAGAGTCATAGTCACGTGTGAGGTCTCTGACCCGAAGCCATCCCACAGAGCACAGTGACATTTAAAGTTACACATCATATACATTTCTGACGCTAACTGGTCACCTGACCATATTCTCAGAACACAGAACACAGCGTTCCTGGGTGCTGTCGCCTGGGGCCCAATGACACCAGGAAAAGAAATGTTCCTTAAAGACTCTCTTGCATTGGGCTGGGACCTGCTTGAATTTAAGAATTTATCTCTCCTAAGTTTCCTTCTCAAGTTTCATACACAACTGAGGTTTCAGAGGGAGGACAGACCATTTGGAAATAATAGAAAGACATTTTGCAATTCCAAAGTAACTTCTAAGTAAAATGTTAATAAGCTTCATAATTATTCTAATTCCTTAAGCCCAAGAACTAAGAAACCTTTGCATGCGTTAACATGCATCCCGACTCCCATTTGGGATAGATGTCTTCCTGACACTGCCTAACATGACTCTGTCCATAGCCACTACATAATGAATTCTGCCCTTATCTTTAAAGGACCATTTATGTGTCTTCATTGAATTCTTTCACCAAAGGCACAAGAACTGAGGGGAATCAGGGGCTTAGCTTTCCACTGACGGACGATTATAACTACATTCCTACATTCAAGAAGGTGGAGAAGCCTAGTCCGTGTTCCCAGACTTTAATCCCAGCTGTCTGGGAGGCTGAGGCTGGAGAATCAAGTTCAAGCCCAGCCTGGGCCATGAGAATCTGTCTCAAAATCAAAACTAACATATAAGCTAGAGTGTAGTTCAGTGCAAAGGTCTGGGCTAGATCCCCACTATGTGCTCAAAAAAGAGAGGAAAGATTAAACATGTTAGAGATGAAACACATTTCAAAATGCTAGAAATAGAACTTCTAGAGATGAAAACTACAATATCTGAAAAGGATAAGCAACGAATTAGACACTAAATAAAATAGAACTGGTGAACCTGAAGCCATGGCAATCTAAACCCTTCCTAATGAAACCCCCAGGAGAAAACAAAAACTGAAAAGACAAATCAACTGGGCCAGTGTTCAGTACACATGTAAATGGAGAAATGAAGTTCCTGATGAAGACATGGAAAAGGTAACTGAAGAAATATGACAAAGTCTTTCTAATTGTGTGTGCTTGTATGGGGGTTGGGGTACTGGGGCTTGAGCCCAGGGCCTTTGTTCTGAGCTACATCCCTAGCCCATTTTTATTTTTATTTTTATTTTGAGACAGAATCTTATTAAGTTGTTAATTGCGCAGGCTAGACTCAAACTTGTGATTTTCTGCCTCAGCCTCCCAGAGGCTGGGAATGTAGGCCTGTGCCCCTAAGCTCAACTTTCTAAATGTAATGAAAGCTATAAATGCCTCCCCAGAACCACCACACACACAGAGATCCAAGACGTTCCAAACATACTATGGTGGTTTAGATCTGGAGTGTCCCCCAAAGCCTCATGTACTTATGGATACTGTGCTGGGCTGGGAGGTGGGGCCTGGCCGGAAGGAGCGGGTGCCTGGGGCCTGACCTGGAGGTGCATGTGCTGGGTCTGCCCTAACCTCCCAGTCTCTCCTGTAACACCATGTTGTGAGGAGCTCTACCCCTGGAGCGCTGGCTCTGGCCCTGCCCCCACCCCAGCCCTGCCGTGTGCTTCCGTCATTTTCTAGCAGCCCACCTGAGTGGACTGTGACCTTCTGAAACCGTAAGCTACAATAAATCTTTCCTCCCTAAGTTGTGGATGTTGGGTATTGAGTCACAGCGACTAGAAAGTAACTAAGACATACACAAAACAGGAAAGAAATGTCATTAAGGCCTACTGTACATAAACAGTTTACAATAAAGAAAAAAGTCTTCAGAGGAAACAATCATGAAGTTGAGGTGTGTCCCCTCAGTTGTGAATGCCCGGTTTACCTATACCTGGCCTTGGAAAACCACATGGCCAGCACTTGGCCCTCCAGGCCTAGAAATCATTGCTTTATCTTTGAATGCAAATAGAACTTCTCGTGTGCACTACAAGTTTTTTCCTTATTCATTAATGTTTCTTCTTAGAAGGGCAGTAACTAGGGTGAAGCAACACATCAATGTATTTCACATCAGTTTTAAGGAGCACCAAATAATTTATAATGAAGATAAGCAATATTCTTTAAAAATCAAAATGAAGTTCATGGTTAACAAATCACCAACATTTTGAATAAAGATAGCCTTTGACCCTGTACTGGCACAACTCGCCTCCTCTTCAGGTCCAGCCCTCTCTTTAGAAAGAGCCCTGACATCTTCAGAGCGACGTCTTTTGCCTGCTCCCTGCGCTGCCCCCCTCAGCTTCAGCCCTACACTTTCCTGTCACTCTGATACCACTTTGATAACGCAAAAGAACTTCTAAAGCCACTTCCTTCTTTCTTATTAATTCGTATTTCAAGTTGGCTCTTATTAATTAACACATTCTAGATTTTTTCCCTCTAAACAACCACAACAAATTATCTTTTTCGAGTTACATTGTAATGTTTTTCTTGAAGCAGTTCTTCCTAAAATGCTGACCTCTGTACTGGAAAGGTTTATTGAAGAATTGAAATCTTTTTAACAAAATGTTCCTAATTAAATGGGAAAACTAGAGCAAGGCAAAACTTCAATTGTGGAGTTCATTTTGTCGATCAAGTGCAATTTACACAGAAATGTTATGTTTTAATAGGGCTAACGTGTTGCTATGGTTGCAAGTTTGCCTTGGCATTTTCACAGGGAAACGTGATCCAAACATTCCTCCCACCTTTTGCATCTTCCCACACGCTCCAGACAGAGATTGAGCACATGGGCTGCTAGCCCTAACCTCCACCGCCACCCCAGGGGGGCGCACATTCTTCAGCCCCCTTTCCGAAAATGTGAACTCCTCTGAGAGGCGAGGCTACACCTGGCTCCTGCCTAGGATGCACGTTGTCAAACCGCAGATCACAGAGAGGCTTCCTTCCTGAGGCTCCATAACCCCCTCCCTCCATGGCATGATGCCGACCCATGAGATCACTATGAGATCGCTCATGCATTTCAATAATTGAGCTCTTTAAAATGCATTTTGAAATCAATTTAGTCACCAAGATGTTAAGTTATGATGTTTTTTCTGACGTAATTATTAAGAAATAGTTTTTCACACTAGGCACAACCTCTTGACAATGACCCTTCTAAATTGTAGACACACATATATCTCTTTTCTCTTTCCTCGCTTCCTCTTCCTTCTCCTTTTCTAATCTTTTTCTCTCCTCCCATTACTCGTTTTTAGTTGTAATATTTAGACCTATCATCCAAGCTCGTCTGCCGGAATTCCATTCTCCACTCTGATCATAGATACGCCTCATAAGAGCTAAGAAGGCAGCAGACACACCAGTCCTGAGCAGCGTGCCTCCTGAAGGCTTGTCGGGTCCAGCAGCAGAAATGCGTTTTCCGCCATCTTGGGAAGCGCGGCTAGCCGTGACCTTTATTCAGGTCTGTATCACTTCTACACGGTCTTTGCTGCTGCAGCTCCTTCCCACCTTCTCTGCACATCCCGACCAGGGTGGTCCTTCTGCACTGCAGTTCTGTCTTCATCCTGCCTCAGCCTGAAGTCTCAGTCAATCTCAACACGGTGATGCCCAAACTCTGGTGATCTGGATTCTGCCTCCTACTTGATCTGATTTCTCAGTGTCCATGCAACCCTCCATCCTTGAAAAACCACCACACACACACACACACACACACACACACACACACAGAGAGAGAGAGAGAGAGAGAGAGAGAGAGAGAGAGTTAACTTCACCTCGCCAAGCTCTCTCTCCCCCAGCTCTATTATGCCCATGTTGTGAGACTTTCTCAGCCTAGGACGTATTCTCCCTTGTCTCTCTTCCTGGCCCAATAGTATAAAATTAAATTCAAGGCTAATATGTTATCTTTAAAGAGTGTACACGGCACTCTGTCTCATACTACCATCATCCCTGGTCTTTGTAGCCGAGTACATTTATAACTATTCTGACTGTGAATTGGAATTCTCTGCAGTGTGCTTGCATCGTGTCAGGTGCCAACAGGAACTGAACACTTAAGTCAGTGATCCACATGTTAAAAATATTTGAATGCTCAGCACTGTGTAGCTCTAGTATAAGAAGAAAAGAATGCCTCGAGAGTCCTGGGGCTACTCCACCCTAACATCTCCAAGTATGTTCAAACACATGCCTACATTTGCTGGTTCTGCCCCCGGGACCATATGGCATCACCCACATTCTGCTGCTCTGCACGGAAAGCTTTCTATATGCAAAAGCAGCACAAATTCAGATTTCCTGAGCCTTCGGCAAGTGTGTGGAATGCTCCTGCTACACGGCGCACTGCTTCCCTGGAAACATCTGAGCTCTCTCAGTTCTACTGTGTGAAGATAACACAAGACAGCAAGTGACCAGACTTGTATTTAAATGTCCCCTCTGTGCCTTTGCCTCCATTATGTGAACTTGAACATGTCATTCGGCCTCTCTGTGTCTCAATTATCTTATAAAACCAGTGAGTTGGGAGGGATCAGTATTTCCCCAACAGGCCCCAGACTGCCTGCTCTGGAGTCACTGCTATCGCACAGGGAAGCACTGGAGTCCCTCCTTGTCCTGCTGAGTCACCCTAGCTGGGAAGAGAGGACGGAGTTTACAGAGGAGACATCTGAGTCAGTGTTTTCAACAGCTTCTGAGGTCATTCTTATGCTTAACCAAAAGTGAGGTTCACTAGAATCGGTGATCTCTTAACTCCTGACTCCGTCATGCTATCACCACCCTCGATTAGGTAACTATCTGTTGTGACATGTGTTCTAAATACAAAACACTTACTAATGATTTTCTTAATTATCAAAATTCAGACCTGTATTTAGAATTATTTTAAAATTAATGATGGGGATCAAGGTAATTACTATAAATTGCACCACTTTGATTCACTGGTGGAAATTTGTCTTAAAACTCCTTAAAGCTGATCTGGACTACTGTACCCAGGCTACTGTACCAGATTTCATCACTCCGTCTTCTGATTTCAGATGGAATGGGCAGTTTCATAGGAACTCAAATTCACCTTCAGTGGGCAGCACTCCACTTTAAGCATTTAAAAAGATTATAGCTATGTTATGGTAAAAAATTCACATTCTATAAATTTCACCGTATAAAAGTTTTCAATTTAGTGTTTTTTTACTATGTGCACAATATTGAGCTTCACTCACCTCTGATTCCAGAACATTTTCATCACACTAAAAAGAAACCTCAGAACCAATATTGGTCAATTCTCCTTCCTTCCTCCACCCAGCCCAGGCAACTAATGATCTATTATCTATCTCTGTGGATTTATCTACTGTGGACAGTTTGTAGAAGTGGAAGCCAACAACACAGTCTTCTATGACTGGGTTCTTTCCCTTACCATTATGTTTCTAAGGTTCACTCATGTTGTAACATGTAATAAACCTGCATTTTTTGTTACTAAATAATATTCTTTTATATGGATGTACTATATTTTGTTTGCTAACCTATTTGTGGAATTTGTTTCTGCTTACTAACTGTTATTAGTGTGAATGCTCCTGTTACGAGCCTTCCTTGTGTATGATGATTTGCTCTTTCATGGATGCTTTCAATAATTTCTTTCTTTGTCTTTGGAAAGTTTGCTTGTGGTGCATATGTCTAAGTATCATTCTTTTGAGTTGATTCTGGTTGAGGTTTGTTAAAACTCTTGGAAATATAGATTCATTTTTTTTTCTCAAATGTGGAAAGATTTTAGCCTTTTTTTTTTGAGACAAGGTCTCGCTCTGTAATTCAGACTGGTCCGGAACTCGCTATGGAGCGCAGGCTGGTCTTGGACTCTCGGCAATCCTCCTGCCTCAGCCTCCCTCCCAAGAGTACTGGGATTATAGGCGTGTGCCAGCACACCCAGCTTATGTGGTGCTGGGGGAATCAAACTTGGGTACTTAGCTTTTGACTTAGCACTTGCTACGCAAGCACTTTAACCGCTGAGCCGTTTCTTTAGCCCCAGATTTTAGCCATTGTTTATTCGAATATTTTGTCCATTTCTATTCCTTTCTCTTTCTCCTGTCCTTCTTAGGCTCCAATTACGTGTATGTTGGAATGCTTCGTGGTTTTGCACAGGTGTCTCAGTCTCTATTAATTTTTCTTTCTATTCCACAGATTGCTACAGTGTTGAAAATGTGTCCCAACAAACACATAAAAGAGCAAGGGTTGGGACAGTTTGTTCAAGGAGCTTAAGAAAATAGCTCTCCAATTGTTAGCTGGCTGCTAAGCTAGTCATGCACAGACTCCAGAGATAGAGAACACACTGTTGAGAAATAGCCCAGATTGAAAGTTCACTGATTACTTCTTTGCCAGGTCAAAGCCAACGTTGATCCTCTCAATTGAATTTTTTATTAAGCTATTGTAATTTTATCTTTGTTGGTATTCACTGCTATAACAAAACACTTTAAACTGAGTACTCTATAAACAGGAGAAATTTATTTCCATGTACTGCAGGCTGGAAGCCCAAGGTCAGGTTAATGATCATGTTTTGGAGCTGGCCTGTGCCCTCTTCCAAGCTACAGACCGCCGACATTTCTGTGTTCTCTTCCTGGGCTCTAACCCCTTTCATAAGAGCCCTTGTGACCTCACCTCCTCTCAAAGTCCCCAACTTCCAAACACCATTACATTAAAGATCATGTTTTAATTTGAAGGGACGTAAACATCCCGTCTACACTAACTTTCCAAATCCTGAGCTTCTAGTTGGCTTCTTCTTTCATAACTTCTAACCCTTTACTGATATTCTTTCATTTGGTGAGTCATCATTTTCACACGTTTTAAAAAATTCTTTTGAACTCCTTTAGATTTTTATAACTAATTTGTTTTCCTTGTATAGTAACAGCAGCATCTGTGCTTTCTCAGGGCTGGTTTCTTTTAGTTGCTTTTTCCCCAGGGTAAAGGTCATACACTCATATTTCTCTTCATGTTCTATAGTTTGTTGGAAGATGGAAAATTGAAGTAATATAACATGTCATTTCCAGAAATCAGATTCCATCCTTTCCTAGGATGTTGCTCTTTATTGCTGTTTGCATTACTGTTGTATTTTTACTTGACTTTCGCCATTTAATTCTCAGAATCTATGTTCTCTGTATTAAGCAACCCTTGTCAGCTTACTAGTCGGCTAATAATTGGGCAGAGATTCCCTGACACCTTGAACCAATGACTCTCTTAGCCTTTTCCTAAGAGTTCTGTGCATGTGTTTGTGTACGTGTGTGTGTGTGTGTGTGTGTGTGTGTGTGTGTGTGTGTGTGTGTGTGTGTGTTGGGGCCTATTTCCAACACTCCAGTAGACCATTTCCAATTCCGCTTTTTCCTTCACTTCCTGCTTGCTCAGAGCCTTAAGTTCAGCCAAAGGTGAGAGCTCAGGCCCTTGCCGGCTGTTCTGAACACGCACACACTCCTACACATACATGCAGACTTCTAGGTTTGCCAAAACATGAAGAACTTCCCACATTTCCTGCGTGCATTTGTTTACCAGGTTTCCTCTCAGGTTGGCTAGGAGCCTCCTGCTAGCCCTATCTCATAATGCTGCAGCTAATTTGATGGAAAATCATTTCTTGTTTATTGTTGAATAATAAAAATAACACCCTGTTGATAAAGCTGTTTGCAGAGAATGAGCTCAAAACACAGTCAAACAATGAAGAGACCTGAGAGTGAACATTTCCAGTGAGCTGCCTGATAGGTACAATAGTCACAGAACTCCACTCATGAACTGCCACTGGCTGTGGATTCTTGGCAGCTATTTTCACAGAAACCACAGCTTCAAGGTTATTGATTGTAAAAGCTTCTTGGGGCTGTGAAAGTAGGATGGAATTAGGAGAATTTGGAGTGGCACAAGTTTCATGCTTTTTACTGAGATTCAGCCATTTGGGTAAACATTGCCTGAACTGTTTCAAATCTTCGATTAATTTGCATCTTGACAAAGTTCATTTTGACAATTTCTGTTGTTTGTGTGGGGGAGCAGCTTTTTGGAGGGGAAGGAAGAAAATATACTTTTTCCTTAGCCATCCTAGATTCCCCAGGGACAAAAGACAGATCAGCAAGAGAGAAACACGCAAGTTCATCACAGTGTGAGGTGCACATCACACAGAAAGAGGCTCTCTCACACACGTGGCTTAAATATGTTAACATTTTAACAAAGAAAAATAAATTTTAAATAAGTTCAAGCTTCAGAGGTAGGAAAACTGTAATATGGCAAATTGGCTTCAGACATAGGAAAACTGTGAGAAGGTAAACTTATGGAAAGTCTTCTCCCAGACTACACTCCTCTGGCATCAGAATCTGCACAAACATGGTAAAGAAATAAGCATTATAAAGTAGAATTTATGTCCAGGCTTTTTGCCTTTGAAAATCTCTATCCTGCTTTTAGGCAGAATGCAGAAGAAGAAGAAGAAGGAGGAGGAGGAGGAGGAGGAGGAGGAGGAGAAGACGACGATGACAATGACGACCCTTGAGTTTTGATTGGCCTCAGCTCAACAACCCTTTGTATTTTTGGAGAAGAAATGTTTTGGTTTCCTTTAGAAGGCTTTGTTCCACTATTCCAAAAGCTCCCCTCCCCGTATGTCTTATTTTTTTCATCTCTGTGACTCAGTACCCAACATGCACAAATTAGGGCAGAAATAGTTCCATTTTAGCTCACGGTTTCAGGTCAAAGTCCATTCATGAGTGGCTAGCAACAGTAGAGGAACATGGCAGAGGTAGAAATGGAGGTTGTTCCTCTCAACATTGCAAGCAAGAACCTAAGTCCAAGTCAAGTCCTGGGAGGAAGGTAGGAAGCAGCACATAACCTTGCAAGTCCCATCCCAGTGGTCTGCCCCTTCTGGGTCCTGTCTCAGTGTTTTAGCCCTTCCAGGTTTAAGTCCCCCCCCCCCCCACACACACACACCTGTAATCCAATCCACACACCTGCAGTCTATAATCTTCCATGTGCCTGTAATCTCACCTACCCTTCCAGACCAGGCCTCAATCTGCTAACAGCACATGATTCCATAGGTAATCCATAACGTTCACGTACATGAGATTTTGGAGGACATTCCAGATCCAAACCACAATACCATACTTATTTGTTTGTCTGTTTTTGTATTACCTGACCTGCCTTTTCTGAATTCTGCCTCACATGTACCAGCAAAACCCCAGAATTACAGAGTAGCAAAGCTCCTAGGCAGTCTTCAACTGTGGGTGACTGGCACCAGCCTCGCAGACAGATGCTTTCTAAAATCTTCTCAGTGGCTTAACAGAGTCTAGTCCCTGATACTGCATATGAAAACTCTAGTGTACATGGTCGTGTTAACCTTTCTTATCTTTTCTCCTCACTATCTCCCTCTTGCTCCATAAGGTCACCTCCCACATAAACTAGCAGCACCCAAGCCCATGTTCCAGGCTTTGATGTAGGAAGGACCTAGATCTAGATCGGTATATCTGGGTGAACTGCATACAGATGTGACATTCAGGACGAGCTGTGTTGCTTCACCTCACCACATTCTCTGGATTTTAAGTGATGCTGGGCATAGGTAGTGGGAGTACATGGCTCCTACATGTGTCCCAAAATAAAAGGGGAATGGACATTGAAGAGATGATCTGAAACACTATGGTTCCCAGAACAGAAAAAGAACTGTCAGCACATGGAGTTGGAAGGAAAAAACAGATTATTTCCATATGTCACAATAGCTGTGTTCCCTAAATCAAATTTCATAAGCAGAATAGTGGTCTCACCTACACTGATTTATCCTTCAATCAACGAGAATGCAGTAAGTTCTGTTTTGGTTGAACTCTCTCTAATCACCACAAGGCCATTGTGATGGCTAGGATGCTGACACCAATGGGGCAGTGGTTATCACTGCTGGGTCCTGGCCATGCTAGGCACTTCACATTCATTCATGTCCTCGCAGAGCCCTCAGCACAGCCAGGGAAAGCTGAGGCAGATCCAGCTAACACATTGCAAACCAGATGAAAGTGTGCTTCTGAGTTGTCTTCCTCTATAAGATGTAAGAAGGCCATGATGCTTGTTTAAACTGAATTTAAATTCACAGAAGGCACACTTGTATTGCCAGAATTTCAAATGTTCTTTTTCAGTTTATAAAACCTTATTTGTAGCATCCTTGTCTCTGGAGGTCCTTGGTGCTGTTCCAAGTGGCCATGACATGCATTAGCCCTGGGACACATGGTCACTGCTGCCAGATGGTCAGAGAAAAACTCACACCTCACAGTTTCTACAATGAAACCTAGCAGCAGATGATCAAATGATTCAAGCAAGGGGCCATGTCTTCACCTCAAGGGGAGGTGAAGGGTGATGGTTCTACTAGCAAAAAGCCTTTCAGCTACCCCTGGCAAAGGGTATGGCCTGTCTTGGGGGCAGAGCTAGCAGAAATGCATTTCAGGTCACCCTTATCCACAACTAAAGACTCAACTAATATTAAACATTCTTTAGAAAATGCTGCATCTACTTTGTAGTATAAAACACAGGACTTTCTACACTGTTCATTATAACTAACACTTGGCACAGTATGGCGCTGATTCCTATTCATTACAATACTTGGAATGATTCGCCAAGAATGATTAACACCTAATAAGGATAATAAAACAGGTTTCTTTGTTTTTTTAGTACCTGTCCAGAATTTCACATTCATTATCCCTCACCTTCAGGTGATCCTGTGATGGAGGTAACTAGTGAGTCCAAATAGTCCCTGCTTTGCACTTGAGGAAGCCATCTTTCAGTCTCAGGTTAATTTGTCTGACTTAGTAAGTGATGAATGAATGAATGAATGAATGAACAAGTAGATAAATGAAAATGGAAAAAATAATTAATGGTATTAAATGAAAGAGTAAGTCAAACTATTAAAACTTAGTCTAAACCTAGGCCTAAAACCTGGTTTGATGACAAATGCTTTTGTTTTGTCATATTAGCAGCAAAATATTTTTTCTTTCGGTGAATGCAGAATACTGATTTTGGACCACTCTCATGATTTTCTGTCGGCAAAATCTTACAGTTATCTCTTTTGAATACAGAGAACTTTGACCCAACTAAGGATGTCATATTCATTTTTGCCCTTAAAATTTTGTATATGTATGTTATGCTGGAAATGGTAAAAGAAGGACTTTTTAAAAAATCCTATTCTTATAAGCATTTTTAAACTTGAAATAAACCTACAGCTTTTAAGTTTGTTTCTTTTCTAAGTTTGTTGCCGTCTTTTTTCATTGGAAAATGGTATTGTCATTATTGGAAGCTTGATAAGACAGAAAATAGTAAACCTACTTATGAAAAAGATAGTATCACTTTTAAAAACAACCCCTGTAAGTATGCAGATATGCTATATTTCTTTCTTGCCTTGTTTCTATGAATAGGCCTTTTTGGGTGGAGTCGATGTGCTTGTTTTTAATATTCTTTGCTTCTGTTACCCTTTTGTCTTGAAGAAGGGTTTGGCTACCCTATAGCCCTTTCAAACATCATTGTTAATGATAGCAACAAAAGATATTTTTCACATAATTATTTGGGAAGCAATCTATATGTGCAAGAGCTAAAAATGGGTAAAGTATATCTACCTGAAAACATTTGATGCAAATTATTTTCAAAATTTAATTTTATTTCCTTGGCATGTGGGGATATGTATATAATCTTCATAAGCTCTTGAAATCCATAAGCTCTTTCCCCTACGAGCTCTATTACATATTATTTTAATTTTAATGAGTCTGGTTAAAAGCCATCTCTTTGTTACCTTCCTGATAGTTTGCTATCTAGCAATTTTATGTCCACAAGTACATAAGTATACTGCTTTAACCATGAGGGAAAAGAAAGCACATGTGGCTAAAGTTTCTCCCAGTTTCAACACCTTCCAAAGAACCGTATCGCAGTTTCCCTGTGCTCAATGCAGCAAGTCAAACGCCATAGTACAAAGGCAAAGCTAATCATGTCCTTCCTGTACCCATCATCTCCACTTCCACTCTCTGAGGTGACCAATCCTACCCATCCAATATGTATCCTTCCACCTTTTCCTTTATTCTTCTAGCTCAGAATACCAATGCAAACATTTATAAAATATATGTTGGAGATTTTTATGGAAATAACCCCTGGTAAAATCGCATGATGTTTGAAATGTGCTTAAAATTATTTATCTGCTTAACTTAATTTATTCCAAAATGTATATATATATACATACATATTAATATATCAAATGTATATTTATATA
Organism: Ctenodactylus gundi; assembly: GCA_004027205.1. Classification (NCBI taxonomy): domain Eukaryota; kingdom Metazoa; phylum Chordata; class Mammalia; order Rodentia; family Ctenodactylidae; genus Ctenodactylus; species Ctenodactylus gundi. The sequence goes on along the minus strand of PVKB01000544.1, from coordinate 429,370 downwards.
TACAAATACATCAAATATATATTTATATATACAAATACATATCAGACATATAAGTATGTATATATGTCTGACACACAAACATGGGCACACACACACATATATATACATGTATCATGTTTCATGTATCACACGAATATATGTGTCCCTTTCTCTAAATAAGATATTTTTTATTTTGAGCCCTTTTAAAACAACTTTTTTTTTCAACACTGGGGATTGAACCCAGGGCCTTCTCACTGAGCTATATATCACTAACCTTATTCATTTATTTATTCATTTATTTATGAGACAGAGTCTCCCTAAGTCATTTGTGATCCTCCTGCCTCAACTTCCCAGAGTGCTTGGATTGCAGGCATGTGCAATCATGCCCGGTTAAAAATGGTCTTACCTTAATTACTTTTTCAGTGGAGTATAATTCCCAGAACCTACAATTTAAAACAGTAGAGGCTTATTTTAGCTCAGTTGCAGAAGATCTCAGTCCATTCATGGGTGGCCAGCAATGGTGGAAGCATATGGTAGAGGCCTGGCCGGAGGAAAGCGTTTTACAGCATGGCAGGCAGGAGCAGCGTGGATGAGGAAGGGTAGAGTTAGAGCACACTCTTGTAGCGACTCTCTCCTTCCAGATCAAGCCCCAGTGATCCTTGCCTGCTGAACAGTTCCCACCTATTAACAACATACAGAATCCACAGATAATCCAAAATGTCTAAACGCATGAGGCTTTTGGGGGGCATTCCAGATTTAAACCATAACATTCTACCCCAGCCCCCAAAAGATTCATGTCCACCACCTTATACAAAACAAAATGTGATTAGTCCACCTTTAGGAATTTCCAATGTCTTAACAGTTCCAGCAGCGCTAAAATTCCAAGTCCAAACTCTCTTCTGAGACTCAAGGCAAACCCTTAACTGTGAGCTCTGAAATTCATAGGGTAATCACCAAATATTGTAGTTTCATTAAATTCTGTAGCTCCAGGTGCAGCACCTGGGGCAAATTGTAACAGGAACTTAGCTTCAAAGCGCTTGGTCAGCTCCACTTCCATAGAATTGCCTCTGGAAGTAACCATAGTTGGGTTTTTTATTTTTTTTTGGGGGGGGGAGGATGGGGGGGTTGGGGGGACCGGCTCCACTCCTAGCCTGTGGCCTTCCTCAGCAGACAATCCACACTCCTGGTGTCTATAAATTTTCAGTCTCCACTGCTCTTTCAGCTTCACCTTCACAAATTCATGCACTCCCCTCCCAAGGGCACCTCCAAGGCCTTCTTCTGAAATATGGGTAGGTAGAAGCCTTTCTTACCCCACAACTCTTATATTCTACATGTCTGTGAAACTAGCACCATGTGGATAATACCAAGGCCTGCTACTGGCTTGAGCAGCAGTCTGGCCCATCTGGACCATGGATGCAGAGGCTTCTGAGTTCTCAGATGGCTGAAATCATTGAGGATTTACTTTCCTATGTTGCCCTGCGAGGTGCTCTGGAATTCTCTTTTCAAGAAAAAGTCTTTTGCCTTTGTACTTTTGTCTTAGTTACTTATTTGGTTTTGGAACAAAATATCTGACATTTACAACTTAAGGGAGGAAAGATTTATTCTAAACTCACAGTTTCAGAAGGTCTCACACAGTCCACTCATGGGGAAGCCAGCAATATTGAAGGCACATGATAGAGGCTGGAGATCTGCTCTTGGCATTACAGATAGAAAGCCAAGTGAAACAGGGGCCAAGTGAAGTGAGGGGTAAATTGATGTCTGGGGACTCAGGCCAGGCCAGGAAGGAGCTGTAACATTGTTTCTTTTTCCTTCCTTTACTTAGTTCAAGCTGCCATTTGGGCTGCCCACACTAAGTGGGTGTGTCTCTTCTCTACTTCCTGGCCCACAAATCAATAACACACACCTGAACAATTGGACAAAATCCCTCTAGGTCAAGCCGCAATCTCTAGCCCCTTCCATCTAGTCCCTACCTCCTAACAGCACACAGCTCCACAGGTATCCCACTACATCTAAAATATGAGGCTTTCAAGGGCAGTCCAGATCCACACCACAGCAATCTTAGAGTAGATAAAAGGTGGAGTCTTGCATATTCTCAAAATGCTCGCAAGGCATCTCTCCTGGAGTCCTGATTCTAAGTACTTAGCCTCTTTTTAATGTTAATCTCTTCAATACTATGCACTCCTTTGTGCCAACTTTGCAGTCACCTTCTTTCTGGCAAAATTGAAAACTTTTTACATCATTTTCCTCTGCCATTTTTTTCCTTATTCCCGATGAAGAGCTAGCTAAAAGTGGCAAGTAGAATCCATGTGACAGGCTGAGCATTGGGCTTCATTGAAATTTTCTCTGCAATATTAATTAGTTCACCACTCTTAATCTCAGTTTCAGAAAAAGTATCAGGTATGCAAGGGCAAGATGCCAATACACTTTTTGTCAAAACATAGCAGATATAATTCCTAGAGTATTGCCAATGGAGTTTCCTTCCTATCTGAATCTTCCTGATCTTGTCCTTTACAAGCTACACTTCTATCAGCATTCTGGTCTTTGGAGCTCTGACCAGAATCTCCCATCATGCTTGGCTTATAGCATCTAATCAGCATATTCAAGCTTTTTCAAATTCCTTCCACAAACCAGTTCCAAAGAACATCATCAGGTAAAGTTACAGAAACTACTTCACTTACCTGCTACCAATTTCTGTCTTGGTTACTTTTTTTGCTTCTGGACACAATACCCAACAGTCACAACTTAAGGGAGGAAAAGTTTATTTTAGCTCACAGTTTCAGAAGGTCTCCATCCATTGATGGGTGGCCCAGCAATGTTGGAAGCACGTGGTGGAGACCTAGCTAGAGGAAAGCTATTTATGGCATGAGGAACAGGAAGCAGAGCTACTGAGGAAAAACAAAGCTAGAATACACCCCCCAGGTCCTGTCCCAGTGATCCTCCCCTTCTGGGTCAAGCCCAGGTGATATGCCTCTTCTGATTAGACCCCATCTCTTAACAACATGTGGAATCCATACACACTCCACAACAAGCAATTACATGAGGCTTTTGAAGAACATTCCAGATCCAAACCTTTATATATATATATATATATATATATATATATATATATATATATATATGACCTGCTTCTGCCTCTACCTGGTCCACTTGCCCTGATCTACTCTCCTACTTCATGTTAACAACCAGTATATGCCCTGTTATACTTTTATACTCATATAGCCACTTACAAACTTATCTATTAATGAAGGTGTGCATGTTCATAAATTCAAAAATTGTAAGATATACAATGAAATTTTTGGCGTTATTTTTCTTACAAAAAAGCGTCTTTGTATCTATATCTCTAAATCTTAGATAATAGTTTGTGGCAGTTCTTGCAAGTCAATTGTTTTCAGTTTCTCAAGTGACTGTGACATTTCACGATAGGAATGTGCTCCAAATTCCTTTATCATGCTTTATTATCTCTAGATAATCATTTTTATTTTCCAGATTGTTTTCACTACAGAAATGCTACACTGGTCTTATACTCATATTTTTACCAACCATTGCTTTGATTTCTATCATTTTAAGTTCTCCCTAAAGGAACTGCTGGGCTAAAAAAATGTACCTATTTAGGATTTTTTAAAAATGTGAGCAATTTTTTCCAAAAACTTACAATATTCATGTATAAGAATTTGCTTTTCCTTGTTTCTCCATCAACAGTAGATGTTTCCACATCAGTCCTACTGGTTTTGTTTTGTTTTGGTTTTTGTTCATTAGAGATGTTTTGTTTTACTTTAATTTTCATTTTCTGCTAGGTAGAATAGTTTGAGCATCTCCTCACATTCTGTTGATTAGAGAGTTAATTTATAGGGGCTGAGGGCATAGTTCAGCAGTTGCAGTCTTTGCCTAGCAAGCACAAGGCCCTGGCTTTGATTCTCCAGCACCACGTAAACCAGGCGTGTAAGTGGATGCATGTAATTCCAGCACGCAGAAGACTGAGTCAGGAGGATGCCCATGTGTTCAAGCCTCGTCTGAACTACATAGTGAGTTCAGGATCAGGCTATAGAGCAAGGCACTCTCTCAAAGAAAACAAAATCTTCATTTTTAAAGTTCTGTCTGTTCATATCATATGCTCATCTTTTTCTGATTTATAGGTATTGGTTATTTGTATTGTGAAGTTATTTACTTTATTAGCATATGGTTATGATACATGACAATGGCATGGACGTTGGGAGATTGGTTCACAGGCATATCAACATCATAGTCATTTTCACTTGTCCTTCACTTCTCCCTGCCCTCCCATATTCCCCATTTCCAGATCTCCTTCCCATCCCAGTACAGTCTACTTGTTCATTTTCCATCAGATGCAAATTTTATGTTCTTTAAAATATTTATATTTTGTGGTTCTCGTGTAAGAAAAATCATACAATATGTAACATTCTGTGTCTGGTTTATTTCATTGGGCATTATGGTTTCAAGGTACATCCATATTCCTACAAATGCCTCAAATTTACATTTCTTTATTGTAGAGTAGTACTCTGTTGTGTATATATGCAACATTTTCTTTATCTGTTAATTTGTTGATGTGCATGTAACCTCTTTCCAAGGCTATTGGCTATTATGAATGTCAAGTTATTAGACATGGACGTGGAAGTATCACTGATATATGATATTCTAACTCTTTCAGGAAGATGCTCAGAATTGGTGTAGCTAAGTCACATGGGATTTATATTAATACATTTTTAAGGATATAATGTATTTTTTCACTGTGTATTTTGCATCACAGAGAGAATTTTTGACTTACTTTAGTATTAAATATTGTGATCTGGATCTGGAGTGTCCTACAAAAGCCTCATGTACCTATGGATACCATGTACTGTTGGGAGGTGGGACCTGGCTGGTGGATACTTGGGGCTTGTCCTAAAGGGGTGTATGCTAATTCTGGCTTTCCACCCTGACTTGGTTCTGTTCTTCCTTGCCATGAGCAGCTCTGGCTTCAGCTTATCACATAGTTACACCATATCCATAAATGAACTGTGTCGTTCTGAAATTGTGAGCTAAAATAAGTTTTTAGTCCCTAACATTGTGGATGCTTGGTATTCTATCAAAGCAATGAAAAAGCAACTAAGTCAGAAATTGGCACCAGAGAAGTGGAGTCATTGCTGTGACTTTACCTGACCACATGGTTTAAAGCCTTTGGTATGGGTTTGTAGAAGGAGTTTGGAAAGGTTTGAGGACGCTAGTTGGAGAAGACTTAGAGTGCTCTGAGTCAAACTTGATGGGACTTTCTGGTCAGAGCTGAGAAGACCAGAATGCTGATAGAAGTGTGGATTAGAAAGGCTAGGCTCAGATGTTTCAGATGGGAAAGAGAACTGCACTGGCAAGTGGCCTAAAGACCAGGTGTGCTATGCTCTAGCAGAAAGTGTATTGGCATTTTGTTCAAAGACTGCCTGAAACTGAGATTAAGGGCAGTGGAATGCCTAATCGGGTGGAGAAAATCTCAAGGCAGCTTGATGTTCAAGATGTCACATGGCTATTATTTGAAAGCAGGAAAAAATGGCAGAGAAAAATGACACAAAAAGTTTTTAGTTTTGCCAGTCTGAAAGGGCCTGCAGAGATGGGACAGAGGAAGATGGGGAAATTAAAGAGATTAACATTAAAAAGAAGCCAAATAGATACAATCAGGACTATATAAAAGACGCTTTGAAGACATCTCAAATGTCAACAAGACCCCACCCTTTACTGATTAATGGATGAAAAGACAAAAGATTTTCATCTGAGAAGTGTGCCCCAGGGCCAAAGAGAAAAAAAATCTTGCTAGCTCCAGCCATGTGGAGTTCAACCATCGATGAACTCAAAGTCTTTTATAGCATTCGTCCAAGGGAACCATGCTACTGCTCAAACCATTACAGACCTTGGTGATGTCCAGGCAGTCTGGGCTTTACAGGCCTGACAAGAGTTGTGGGCTCATGAAAGTTCCACCTAGATTTCAGAGGAAGGCCTTGGAGGCCAAGCTGTGTTCCCCTCAAAGGACAGCATGTGAAGTTGTGAAGAAGAAATCTAAGGTTCAGTGGAGACCCTGGAAATTCAAAGATGCCAGAAATGTGGATTGTCAGCTGAGAAAAGCAGCAGGCTGTGAGCAGAACCAGCCTAAAGGAGAGAAGATGGAGGTTGTAGCCAGTGGCCACACTATAAGTGTATGGCTACCCAAGCTCTCTGGAGTTCACATCTTGTCATAGCTTGCATGAGGTTTTGTATACAGAGCCACAGGATTTAATGAAACTCCAGGATTTCTGTCCTGCTGGGTTTATCACTTGCCTTGTCCAATTGCTCTCTATCTTCCTATTCCTCCCTTTTGGAATGGGAATATTTACCCTGTGCTATCGTATGTTGGAAGTGCATAACTCTTTGGTTTTCACAGGGGCTCAGAGCTGAGTGTTTGCCTCGCTTCTCAGGGGACACTTCAAACTTGGACTTTTTTAGCCATGTTAAGACTTTGACAACTCTTAGAGAAGGACCAAATGTGTTTTTGAGTAAAGATGTGAACATGAGTCTCTGGGGGCCAGGGTGGAATGTTGTGACTTGGGTCTAGAGTTTCCCCCCAGCCCCGACCCCGAAACCTCATGTTCCTATGGATACTGTATACTATTGGGAGTGGGGCTTGGCTGGACAGGGCAAATACTTGGGACTTGACCTGGAGGGGTGTGTGCTCCTGCTTCTGCCTTTCCTTTAGGACTGGCTTTGTTCTGCCATGCTCTGAGGAGCTCTCAGTCTCTCTGGCTGCACCCACACCTGGTGTGCTCACCATTGCTATCTTTCCATGTATGAGCTCTGACCTTCAGAAACCATGAGCCACAGTTGTAGATGTTTGGTATTCTGTCCCAGCTAAGAGAAAGTAACCAGGACAGAAAGTTCCACCTATCTTCCAAGTTATATGAGGCAAATTTAGCTTTTTTTCTAATACTTTTACCACATCAAAATATTTCTACATTTACATCTGTAATTCATCTGCAATTTATTTTTCTACATAATGTGAGATAGAACCTTCACTTTATTTTCTTCCAAAGAAATAATTAGAAGTCTTGGCCCTTTTTATTAAATAAATTGTACTTTCCCATTGAACTAATTATCATTTTGTCATATTTCACATATTCTGTTTCATTGATCTATTTGTCTATTTCTGTGCCAAAACCTTATTTATTTGATATCTAGAATTATAGTTACATTCTGATATCTAGAAATAAGGCTGTTGTATAGCCATGACATATGTTGATTTTAGAGACTGAGTACCAGGGTTCAAATCACAGCTCTGCCATTTAGTAGCTCCATGATGTTTCAAGAGGAGTAACATTTCTAAGCTTCTGTTTTCTAATTTGTATAGTGGAGAAAAATAAGCTACACCTCATAAGATTGTCTGAAAATTAACTAAGTTAATGTGTGTGATGTACTCAGGACACTGCTCAGTAACTGTTGTTGCTTTTCATACTTGTCAGAACTATTCTCAAGAATTTGTTCTTCCATATAAATTTTAAAGTGTTTCATAAAACTGAATTTCATTATAGTTATATATTATACTATAATGAAATTATATTTTGGACTAATTGACGCTATAATCCAAAAGATGATATGTTTCCATTTGTTCAGATCTTGTTTTATATAAGCCAATAAGACTTTGCAGTTGTTTTCTGATATTCTCTGGCTCTGTTTTTATATCTCTTCCCAGATAACTTGCAGGTTTTACTTGTTTGTTTGTACGACAAGTAAAATTCTTCTCAATCCCATTTTAAGTACTTAATGAGCTACATGAGAAAACTTTTTTCCTTCTTTACCAATATTTCTTATTTTTAATCCTTCTGCTGCTTTCTTCCATTTGCTAATACTTTAAGATAATGTTAAGTAAGAATCCTGACAGCTGGTTTCAGTTTTTAAAGCTGCTGGAATATTACAACTTACAACTATATTTATTAGGGTTTTTTTTTTTTACAAAGACTTTAAATTATTTAAATAACCTCACTTTATCCCTACTGTGCTTATAGTTTTTTACTAGGAATGACTAGTCAATATTGTCAAATGCTTTTTAGGATCTATTGACATGATCATTTTTTTCCTTTTTCATTTATTAAACAAATAGTGTTGATCAAGTCATATTTTTAAATAAACTTGCAAACTACCATATAGGGGTAGTGGATTATTGTTGTGATGCACCACTGGGTCTAGTGCTCTTTTATTAGGTTGTTCCTTCTACAGTCATTAGTAAACTTAGTAGTTTTGTTTTGTTTTGTTTTGTTTTGTACTCCATCAAATTTTTATGTTAACTTTATGCTGGCATCACAAGAATGACCCTATTATTTTTTATGTTCTGGAATAGGTACAAAATGCTGAAATAATCTTCTATTTAAATCACTGATTCCCAACATTTTGGCGCCAAGGGCCAGCTTTGTTGAAGAGAGTTTTTCCATGGATGGTACAGGGTGAGTTGGCTCCACATCAGATCATCCTATATTAGATTCTCAAAAAGAGCCACACAATCTAGTTCTCATGCATGCAGTCACAGTAGGATATGTGCTTCTGTGAGACTCTAATGCCACAGCTGACCTGACAGGAGGTGGAGCCCAGGCGGTAGTGCAAGTGATGGGGAACAACTGTAAACACCAGCGAAGCTTCACATGCTGGCCCACTGTTCACCTTCCACTGAGCAGCTTGGTTCCTAACAGGCCACAAACCAGCACCAGTTAGTGGCTTAGGGATTGGTGAGCCCTAATTCAAGCACTAATTAGAAACCAGCCATCAAAACATTGAGTCCTAAAGTATATTCCAAAAAGAGAGGTCTGCAACCACCTAACTTAGTATTTTCTAACCTCACTGATGAAGGAATGAACAGGGGATTTTGATAAACATAGGAATCGCTAGGCCCCTACCCTGCAGATTGTGGCTTATTGGACTGGGATAGGGTCAGATACAGGAACTTTTACAACAAACCACATTTTCAGTTTATTTAGCCTTTGTATCATCTCAAAAGTTTGGTTTCACGAAACCAAACTTCATCAGTGGCTTTCTGTACAATTTTCTCCTTAAGTTACACATTACAAAAGGAATAATGTGACCCACTTTGATTTGACACTGTATGACTAGGGTTATCTATTTTTATATAGCTATACATTTCAAGATTCTCTTTGTTCTTATGAAATAAAGTTTCTAGAAAGCAGCTACTTTTATATCAAGCCTCCTACAAATCGACTAATTAGATTCTTGGTAATTCATGAAGAGGGTGGAATTTTCTGGTTTCACAGCCAAATCATTTGAGGGCTATCTTAGCTTTTTAGCTTAATTGTTTGTTCCTCCTTTCTGCATCTGACCTAGAAATCCTGTGATAAATTCCTTTAAAGTATACAGAGCAGACCCCCTTATTTTCAACAAACCCAAAAGCTAAGAATGTGCTCAGATAACTTACAAGGCCTATAGTAAGAGTCTCCCTGCATTTCTATATACTACCCACTTGTGGCTCTCACCAATGTACTTAACGAATGCCTTAATTTACAATGTTTCTTTGTTCTACAGCTATAAAATTCTGTGAAACTGTTGAACTATGGGAACAAGACTCTGAGGCTGCTTGATTTTTTTTCCCTGGGTCATGGTTATTCAAATTCCACTCCAGAATAAACTAACTCTTATGTTTTTTGAATTGAGAGCTGTGTTCTTACATCAACAGTTTCTGGCACCCTTTATATATGACTACAAAAATGATCCATTTTCCACAGAAGGAGCCACCTGAAGCCAATCAAGTCCCAAAACAAGATCCTTTGTGCCCTGCTGTCCAGTATTGCCTCCTCAAGTGGATTTTGGTAAGTTCCTTCTGGGTCTTGGGCCACCTTTTCTTAGCTTTAATGGTCCAAGTTTATTCTGAACTATTCTTTTAGGATCCTATTTCGATACATTCGGTTAATTTGCTTTCAAAATTTTGGTTTAAGGTACACATTTTTGTTTGTTTACTCTGAAAACATTTTGTCTAACTAGTTTGTTTGGGTTTATTCTATTTTTCTGAAGGCTTTTAAAGGCATTGTGGTTGCAACTATTAGATTCTGTTGTGTATTGCTTGTTTTCAAAACATTCACTTTGATCATTTCTAGCATTTGGCCCTCATGTCCTTGAACTTCCCCAATGTGACAAGGAAGAAATGTGTCAAGATAAACCAATGTCTAACCCTCCAGCTGGCTTTACACTTGACAATCATGATAAATCAGTTTGAAAGTATTTGAAAAATGGAGAAATCTAGCAGAAGATAACTTAACTTTACAATGACCTTAGTGGGGAAACTTTGCTGTCCTCAAATTGATAATTTTGTGCACAAAACTAGAAGTCCTAGGCAAAAAGACAGAAGATAATCAATGGCAGACTGTTTCAATTGGAATTTAGAGACTCTTAATAAAGAAAAAATATATTATAATCCAACTTGACTAATATATCTAAAAAGTGTACTCTGCTTTAATGTAATTGTCTTCTATGTTTTGTTTCTCTGACTATTAATTTGTTGTCTTACTTATTTTTTGTTACTGGGACAGAACACCCAGCATCCACAACGTAAAGGAGAAAAGCTCAATTTCAGCTGTGCATTCATGGGTGGCTGGCAATGGTGGAAGGACATGGCAGCAACCTAGTTGGATCTGTTCATGGCATGGCAGACAACAAGCCAAGTGAGGGAGGAAGGGTGGAGTTAGCACATACCCTTTCAGGTCCTGTCCCAGTAATCCACCCCTTCTGGACCAAACCTTAGTTTTCTACCACTTTCAGGTCAAGCCTCAGTGATCTACCCCTTCATGTTTGGTCATGTGCCACATGCCCATAATCGACTACATATCCATAATCCACCACATGCCTGCAATCTACTCCTTCCAACCAGGCCCCACCATGTAGCAGCACACGGTTCCATAGGTACTCCACTACATCCATATATATGAGGCTTTGGGGGTCATTCTAGATCCAAACTATAATATTTTGCCCCTGGCCCCTAAAAGACTCAGGTCCACCTCCTTATGCAAAATGCATTTAGTTCTTCTGTAAGACTTGTCAAAGTCTTAACATTTCCAACACTGCTAAAAATTCTAAGTCCAAAGTCTCCTCTGAAACTTAAGGCAAACTTTTAGTTGTGAACCCCTGTGAAAACCAAAGACAAGTTACACACTTCCACTGCGCAATGGCACAGGGTAAACATTCTCATTCCAAGGAGGAGGAACATGAAGATAGAAAGCAAAGCAATTTATAAATACGGTAGGACAAGGGTTAAGCCTGTATGTCCATCGAATCTTATAACTATGTTTTTAGCACTTAGATTAAATTGTGGTGAGAGGAAAGCTCCAAAGGGCTTGGGTGGCCCTGTTCCTACAGCATTGCCTTTGGCTGCAAACTCTATGTCTTTTCTTTTGGTCTGGCTCCACTCACAGCCTGTGACCTTCCTCCACCAATGATCCATATTACTAGAATCTTCAAATTTCTGGGGTCTCTGCTGCAGTTTAGGCTTACCTTCACGATTTCATACACTGTCCTCCCAGGGTTACACTTTCTGGCCTCCAAGGATGAAATCTGGGTGGAAACCTCCATGACTCCACAACTGTGGTATTCTGTGTGCTTATGAAACCAGCACCAGATGGGTGACACCAAGATCTGCCCTGGCTTGAATAGAAATCTGGCCCCCATGTGCCATGGCTGCAGCAGTTCCTGAGTGCCCGCGTTGCGGAATTCCAGGCAGCTAAACTGGTAAACACTTCCCTCTTTTGCCCTACAGGGAACCTTTGGGTGCTCTTTTTCAGAGCAAAGTGCTTTGCTTCTTCACCTTTTAATTGGTAAAGGAAGAATCTTGTTGATTCCTGAGACACCCTAGAGGCATCTGTTCATACTCCTGAACCCAAGTATTGGCTTCTTTTTCATGCTAATCTCTTTAACAATTATGCTCTCTTCTGCCCCTTGTTGGTAGTCACATTGTCTCTGGTGAAACTACAAACTTTTCAAGTTTTTCTTTGCCTTTTTTCCCCTGCTTTTCTCTGTAGGGATAGCTAAAATCCACAAAGAGAACCCGTGTGATCGCCCAAACATGGGTCTGCCTTAAAATTTCCTCTGCCAGGTTAAGGAGCCCATTGCCCTTAATCTTACTTTCTGGTAAAGCCCTGGTACAGGGACAAAATGCTGACATCCTTTTTTCCAAACTATAGCAAGCATGGCTTTTAGACCAATTGCCAGTAAAGTCCTTCCGATGCGAAACTTCTTGATCCCAGCCTTTCCAATCTGCGTTTCTCTCAGCATTCTAGTATTCTGAGCTATGGCCAGAATCTCTCATCAAGATCAGCTCCCAAAATTCTGAGGCTTCTCTACCCAACATTTCCAAATCTTCCCAAACAATATGTTCTTTGGAACAAACCAGTTCCAAAGGTTCCTAACCTATATAGTAAGGTAAAAACCACAGCAATGGCCCCACTCCTGGGACCAGTTTCTGTTTTAGTTACTTTTTTGTTGCTGGGGCAGAATATACAACATCCACAACATAAGGGAGGAAAGATTCATTTAGCTCACAGGTTCAGAAGATCTCAGTCCATTCTTGGGTAGTTGGCAATGGCAGAAGCACAAGGCAGCAGTCTAGCTCGATGGTGCTGCTCATGGTATAGCAGACGGGAAGCCAAGTGAGGGAAGAAAGGCAGAACTAGCATACACCCTTCTAGGTTGTATTCCAGTAATCTGCTTCTTCCAGGTCAAGGCCCAATATTCCACCCCTTCCAGGTTAAGCTTTAGTTATTTGTGCCTTACAGGTCATACACCCAGTAACGTGCCACATGCCCATAATCTACCACAAACCCCTAATCTGGCACAGGTTTATAATATACCCCTTCCAACCAGTCCCCACCTCTTAACAACATGTGATTCCACAGGTATCCTACTACCTCCAAATACATGAGGCTTTTGAGGGACATTCCAGATCCAAACCATAACATTTGTGCTTATAACAATCGGCCTTGGGCACATTGGAGTGCCAGACAAAGCCTCATTTCATGGCCAAAAGGAGATTAGAAAAAAAAAAAAAAAAAGGCAGCTGCAGAAAACTTAATTTGACTCAGTTTTCTCCATGATGATTGACTTCTCCAGTTCTCCCCAGGGTTCTCAACTGGTGAGATTAAGGCAACCATTCTTCCCTAGTTATATATATATATATATATATATATATGTCTTAAGCAGTGTGCAACTTGCACAGAAACGTAAAAAATGACAAACTTAGGGTTAACTCCTTGGAGAAAAAAGAATAAACCTTACAAACAACTTATGAAGAGTTAACAGGAGATCATTGGAAAACATCATGATAGATCGTGAAAAATCCGCAGTTTAAGCTAATGTTTTTATTTGATTGACCCATCTAATACTTTTTTGTTGTAAATAGTTTTGAGATAATTTTTAACCTGCAATCAGTTAATTTGTCTTTCTTCCTGTTCCTTGCTCCAGGTTTATTGTCCCTTAAAAAACAACCCTAATTGAAATGCAAAATATCCATAAGCAAACTCAAAGATAACTCTGGGACCTCAGGAAAATTGATTGTGGTTGGGAGCATTTTAAAACTCACTGAATCCCCAAATCCCATAGTTTTAACATGTTATAGAATTTGGAATGCATGTATTTACCAAAAAAATTAAATTTTATGTTATGTGAAAATTGTCTTACCATAATAAATTATTGCTAAAAAAGTCAAGTGGCAAAAAAGAGAATACAAGCAAAAGTAAAGATGTTTTTGATAAATATTGCTAACATTTTGCTGATTATTGATCAATTAGAGTAGTATTTATTTTGTCATATGTTAAGGTCCAGTATCAATTGGTTTATATGTCTTGGGAAGAAAAACTTTTAAAAATATATACGTTGAGATGTTAGTGTGCTAGTCTAATATTTTATTTTCATAAATAATCTAACCTAATTTTAAGTAAACAAAAATAAGATTAATTTTTCAAATCTGTAAAACAAAAACTGAGTCATTACTTATTAAGTTTAAGTCTTCTTGACTTCTAATGGTTCAAACATCGAGTTTCATAGTGTAAGATAAATTACTGACCCAATGAGTTTGTTATTTAAGGTTTATTTTAACTGTAGAGCATTAAAATATTTCAGACAGCCCATCAAAGTTCTGCCAGCTGCTGATACCAAAATGTAACTTTGTGTTTTCTTAGGCTTAACTGGCTACTGGCCACAATGAATGTCAAAGTACGTATGAATATTCTGCTTGTTTTGCTCCTTGCTGGTTTTGTGACTTATAAGCTGTTGTTTTTAAACCTCTTCATTATTCATGTGTGGTGAAAGGCTGTAACACTGACTCTCAGGCCTCAGTTACTTTCCCTCTAACCTGGAACCATATAAGTTTTCAGGTACCTGTTCAAAAGGATTAACTCTTCAATGAGATAAATAGTATTATTTCTCTTAAATGAAATTTCAAAATCTATTAGAATATATAAAGTTTTAAGATTGCTTTTTAAAATTTATTACATACAAAAAATACATTATTAAATTGACCATGTCAATTGCAGAATGTACACTTATATAAAATTAAAATCTCATTATCTCCCTAAGCAAGGATTTCTTAAAATACCAATCTTCTTTTGGTAAAAATTTATAAAAATTGGCCTACATTATTAAGGTAATCAAGATAAGGTATTCTGTTTTGTAGATTAGGCTTATAATTATTTTTAAATCAGTTTGGAAAGAGTTAAAATTTATCTGAATGTTTATTATAAAATCTTCTTCAATAATCAGTTTATAATTCATGGATTAAGTAAATAACCATTATCTAAGGTTATAGTAATCTGGGAATTTATATATATATATAAAGGTAAAATATACTGTAAGTCGAAGCTTTGTCTAATGTTAAGTTCATAGGCCAAAGTTGCACAAATTGAAGGCACAAAGTAACAATTCCTCCCTTTAATACAAAATGCATTACTTCTAAAACTGAAACATGAAGTGATCAAATTAGAGATGATCATTATATATGGGGACCAGAAAAAATATATATTTGGTTCAAAACTATTATATTGGGGGCTGGAGGAATGGCTCAGCTGTTAAAGCGCTTGCTTAGGAAGCGCTAAGTCAAGTGCTAAGTACCCAAGTTTGATTCCCCAGCACCACATAAGCCAGACGTGGTGGCGCACGCCTGTAATCCCAGCACTCACGAGGCTGAGGCAGGAGGATTGCCTGGAGTCCAAGGCCAGCCTGGGCTCCATAGTGAGTTCAGAAACAGCCTGGATTACAGCGGGAGACCCTGTCTAAAAAAAAACCTATTGTATAAACTGTTTGGTTTTGGTCAGTTTTGCTTTAAATTTTGTTGTCCTTGTACAGAAGTACAACTTTTAACAAAGAATTGTCATTCAAGGTCTTCAGATGGTAATGGTCAACTGCAGAATAAATGAAATTAAACTTACCAATAGGCCCAGGTAAACTGAACCTAAGAGCTACTTCTTATAAACCTCTTTGCTAAGATATTATAAGGTGTGATTTTTAGATTCAAGTGCCTAGTCATGACTGACACAAAAGAAATAATAATGTTGTCCTGAACCAATATATGTGTACTCTAACAGACTTGCCAGATAAAGCTCAAATCTTAAAAAGCAAAAAGACTAACCACAGCCTAAGTAAAAAAGGGTTCCTAGGTTGCTCTTATAGTATAATATTATCACACACACCATATCACATCACATCATATATCCTATCATATTATATTATATATTATATTTGACTCAGGCCTGCTCAAGTTTGTGTCTTTTAAGTTCCAAATCTTCGCCTATATATAATGGCAGCAAGGATTCCAGGACGGTTCAGAGGAATCCTCTGTCTTTCACCCCTGTTGCAAGCTGCTCCTTGGATTCACACGCGAACTTAATAGAAAGCCCTAGATCAACAAACTCAACCTGCCCCTAGTGACATTCTTGTTCAGCTGTTATGGTTGTGATTACTACACTTATTGTCAATAATTTGATTCTGCTGGTCTCTCAAAAAAGTGGTTATAGCGATATTAAAATTCTCAGGGTCTTCTAACTTCTCAGATGCCACTTTGCACATCACAGGCTAAGCAGTCAAGCATGTGCCACGTGCCCCTGAGGACACATCCATGTGGACTTGAGAAAAGCTAAATGACACCTTCAGTTGGGTTGTAGATTAAGAACCACAAGTAAGTGAACTCAAGGTAATAGCTCTCTTTGCATATATAAAATTTGTAACTTGAACCACTGGACTTGATTAATAAATATTCAAGGTATCCTATAAAAGTATCAAATAACACTCACATTCTGCCAATGAAGAACAGACTGGCAATATTACAAAATGAGTCCTCATGGAATTCTAGCTCCCTCTTTGAGTGTGAACTGAGAAATAAGATTTGATTATGCCCACAGCACTCATTGTTTCCATCCCTGTCATAAATAATGTCTGGTACATGGCTATAATGGTTTGGATCTGGAATGTCCCCAGAAGCCTCACATTTGGAAGGTGATTCAATCTTGGGAGTTAATTGTTGATTTCCTGTGCTGTTAAAAGGTGGGGCCTGGTCAGGAGAGGTGGCTCACTGGGGCTTGATCCAGAAGGGGCGGACCCCGGGGACATGAACTGGGGAGTTATACACTAATTCAGCTTCCTGTCTTGACATGCCCTAAACAGCTTTTCTCTAGCGAGGCTTCTGACATACCCTTCTACCACAGTCAGCCACTCATAAATGGACTGAGGCCTTCTGAAGCGGTGAGCTAAAGCAAACCTGTCCTCCCTGAAGTTGTGGGTGCTGAGCATTCCATCTCAGCAACCAGAAAGTAGCTGAGAGAATGTGGGAGGGACAATTCTCTTGGAAAGAATTAAAAATGATGCTGCATTTTTATTCAGTCTTTTTCTGTAACGTGACTGTTCATTTGCTTTCCCAAATTGGACTCTGGTGCAACACACACACACACACACACACACACACACACACACACACACTAGGATAAATCAAGTTTTTAATCTATAAATGAGAGTTTCAATAATTTAACATAGAGGACCAATCTTTCTTCAAATTAGAGCTGATTGTTACGTATGAGGTCATAACTCTGAAATCAAACTAACCAGGAAAAAAATTTTAAAACTTAACAATAAACTATATCAAATACTGCAAACATCAAATAAAATATTTCAGAGTACAAATGACTATAGATATAGAGGGAAAACATAATTACTCTGGTTAGGAAGTAACCATGATGATGCATGCAGAGGAATTTTTAGCCAAATAGGATGTCTAGTTCCTTCAAATGTTACTTTCATGTCATTAGACTGGACTGTGTTCTTGATCATTTCAACTTTAGGTACTATATTCCTGTTACATATCACAAGTAAATGTTACATCTGATGCAAAAAACAACAAAAGAGAGATGAGACCTGCATTATAATGGCTAATAGATATGAGATAATCCCGGAGCTTCTTTTCCAATGCCTTTTCCAGATATTCTTGTTTTGTGAAGACCACCTATTCCTAGAATCTAGGAATAAACCTCCCAAACAATGGGGAACCTAAGACAGCATTTGGCATGCTCCAGGTGTGGTGCCTGGCTAGCAGGGTGAATGGTGAACGAAAGTTCCCAGAAAGCAGCTGCGCTTACATCAAGCCTCCCACAACTCAACTAAATGGATTCTCGGCAGTCTACAGAAAGGTTGGGATGTTGCCAGTTTCACAACCAAATCATCAAGGGCTTTCTTAGCCCTTGTATGGCCACTTTGGTTGTCCCCTCTCTCTGAGTCTGACCCAGAAATTCTGTGATAAATCCCCACAAAATGTGCAGGGTAGATCCCCTTGCTTTCCATCAACCCAAAAAGCTCAGATAATACCTGAGGCCTATAGCAAGAGTCTCCCCGCTTCTCTACACACTAGCCACCAGACTTTCTCACCCATGTTATTTAAAGAATGCCTCAAGTTACAGCCTTTCTTTGTTCTGCTACTTTAAAACTGTGAAACTATTGGACCTTAAGAATATAATTCAGAGACTGCTTGAATCTGTGTCTCCCTGAGCGATGGTCACTCACATTTGGCTGTAGAATAAACTCTTATTTTCTTTAAGGTGTGAGCTTTGTGTTTGCTTCAACATCTCAGTATCTTCTAAATATCATTCCTTAGATTGACTTACTGTTTGCTTAAAGTCTTCCCTGAAGTAAATTTCTCAGATTTTCTGAAAATCTGCTGTGAGCACGTTAGCTGCTCTTCCTCTCTACAGCTACTGTTCCCTGAGGTGTAAAGTTATTTTCCTTTGTCCCTGAAAATACTTCAGCAGTAGTATCTGAAAGTGGTAAATCCACAGCAGTCTCTGATCCTTGGCCCATCATTTTGGGAAAAAAAAAAAATCCCATCCTCTGCTGAATAACGGAAGATACCATTTTCGGAAGGACTTTTTGTGTCTCAACCTCAGAAGCTGAAGAGACACTCAGCATCCCTCTATCAGCTTCCTCTAGCCCCAGTACAGCCTCACTTATACTGATGAATGTCAACCTTCCCCTGTGTGCTCAGGAATATGAAAGTCAAGCCCTTCCCGACTTCAAACGCTTCTCCCAGGCTTTAGTTTATCTGGTTTTAGAGTGCAGTAAGATTAGAAGCTCAGGGAAACCCAAAGACTGCCCGGCTCGTGCTCTCCAGAACCCTCCTGCCTCCCGGCCCCAGGTCTTACTTACCTCCAACAGGGCTTGGGTTGGAGTATTAGTGATTAAAAGAAGGGAATGTGAGACTTGTTAAGCTATCATCTTCCTAGCAAGCCCCTTGTTTTATATAAGCCTTGAGTGTGTACATGTCCTAGTTACTTATCTCATTACTGTAATACAATACCTGACATCTACGTCTTAAGAGAGGAAAGATTTATTTAGTTCACAGTTTCAGAAGGTCTCACACGACCCGTTCACGGGTGACCAGCAACCATGAAGGCACACGCAGAGGGTGGAGAGCTGCCCCAGCTTTGCAGAGCAGACAGAAGCCAGCCGAAAGCACGAGCAACAGACACTAGATTTTCAACACCATTCCTTTAAATCCTGTTCTACGTTCAATACACCCCTGTCTCTCATTGACTACAACTCCTAAAATAACCTTGAAAGGCAAACAGATCAGTTTATACAGAATTATTTTGTCCATAATCCTATTTTGAGATGAAAGTCATATGATTTCATAACATTCTCTGGGTGTATCATTGGCTTTAGTACAAGAATACCCAAAATATTAAGATAATTTTTAAAAAACAGGCTACAACTGTTTAATCTGACAGATATTGATAGAGGCTATTATATTGATAAATACTTTATTTGATCCATACTGATTTCTTTATATTCACACACTTTTATTAAGAATATAATTAGTTTACTCCTAACTCACTTTTGTTTTCTTCCTTACCTAAGCTAAGAAAATAGCAAGTTCAGCACAAAACATGTGGGAAAGAATTAATTTGTTAATTTCTTACACGAAGTTTCTCACCCTACATCATCACCCCAGTACAATCCAAAAGAGGTATTCCCCGCCCCCAAATATGTTTAATTTGATCAGTACATATTACATGTATTGAATTTTAAAATCAGTTGTAGGGCTGGAGGAATAGCTTAGCAGTTGAAGTACTAAGTACTATGAAAGTGTTAAGTACCCGAGTTTGATTCCCCAGTACCACAAAAACTGGGTGCAGTGGCGCAGGCCTGTAAATCCAGTACCCAGGAGGCTAAGGCATGCAGATTATCCTGAGTCCAAGGATAGCACTGGGCTACATAGTGAGACTCTGTCTCAAAAAAGAAAGAAAGAAAGAAAGAAGAAAGAAAGAAAGAAAGAAAGAAAGAAAGAAAGAAAGAAAGAAAGAAAGAAATTAGTTATATCCCTGTAAGAAACATGGCTGAGAGAACATCTAATCTTCTATTAGTTTTGGTCTTTAATCTCTATGGCTTTGTGGGTAATAAATTAAGTAATTAGGGGAAATATGAGCAAGCTTTGTCTTTGTCTACCTCATGAAACTATTGTTAAGCTTTCTGATTCATATGAAAGAAATCTCAAGTTTAAGCCTGGCGTAGTGGTGCACACCTATAATCCCCTCGTTTAGAAAGCTCAGGTATGAAAATTATGTAGCCCCACACTAGGCAATTTAGTAAGAACTTATAAATAAATCTGAGGATGGAGCTCCGTGGAAAGGCAGATTCAATCTCTAACACTGCAAAGCAAAGAAGATAATTTCTGGTTTCGCTTCAGTTTTGGGGGAAAGTGGGCATGATTTTTACAGTTTTTCTTAATACTTACATCACCTCTGTGAAATCACACTATATTTGGACATGGGTTAATTATTTGATAATCTAACTTTTATATAATCTGCTTATACCTCTACAGAAAGGAATCTGAGAGCACTTGCAAGGTGAGCGTGGCCCACGGGTGGGGGCCAAGCCCGTCGTCTTTGCAGTATTCTCATTCACGTTTTTATCATCAGGGTAATTTTTTGTTTCTAGAACTAGATTGTGACCTGCCTTTCTGTAATGTTTAGATGTTTACGCTTTCCTTGGTGCTGCCAACAAGTGCTTAACTCTAATTATGCCATATGAACCTCACAAGTCTACTAGGGAAGCATGACTATTGTCTTCTTTTTACATACAATGATGTGAAATTGATATTTGGACAACTTGCCCAAGATCACATAGACAGCTGGGCTAGGACTAGAAACTCGGTCTGATTTCATGTGTGCATTAAATCACTGTGCCTGTTTATTAGAGGTGATTGCCACTTTTGGCTGAGCTAGATATATGTAGAGAAAACTGAAAATAAACACTCTCCTTTACTTAATTATTTGGCTCTATTGTCATACTCTAGCAAAGGCATCAGTAGATCATTGGCTCTGGTTCTACTTATTGTTCCAAAGTAGAGCTTAGTATCAACTATACTGAATCAAAAACATAATATTTTGCAGATCATGATTCCTTCCCATATCTTTGACTGAATCATGACTAACAGCTTTGTGAAGTCAAGATACTTAAACATTTATTTTATATTTCCATGTATGTTGGAAGTTTCACCAGAAAGTTGAAAATCATTAAACTTTAAATATTTTGAAAACTGAAATTATTATAATCATGATACAAGATCTATTTAAAGCAACTCACTTAATTAGAGTAAGTTATGATTTTAATTTAATTAATTTCTCATTTATCTTAACCATATTTCAAGTTCTCAATTGCCATGTGTAGCTAATGGCTACAATATTGGACACTGCATGTATGAAATGTTTCTATCAGTGTGAATAAAAGCTTTTCAGGAAAGCCATGGGTCTAGAAGCAAACACCTTGATCTTTTCAATTATGTCCAAAAATTTAAACCCTACATCATATTTCTATACTTAATCTACTTGACTCATTATGTACTCAATTTATGAGTTAACTTTTTAATTTTATAATACCAGATATATATGTTGGCATGTGTCCAATTTTACTAGTTACTTAAACTTAACAAGGCTACAGTCTGCAGCTCATAACAGGTTAATTTGTAAGGTTTATATTTGACAGCATGCAAATAGTTAAGTAATAGTGACTTAAATAAAAAGGTTTTTTCGCATAAGTAAACACAAAAGAGAGCTTATGATTTCACCCCCCCACACCACCACCACATCACAAACCTTTTATCTTTGCTTTGCATCACTGGAGTTTGTTTTTGCTGTACAGTTTCCAAGATCGCTTGCCATTCCATGTATATTCTAGACCTGAGAAAGGAGGACAGGAAGAAGTATATCCTGTTCCTTTGAGGGTATTCTCAAAGGTTTACTTCTGTGCACATCTTAGGGGGCAGAGTTTCGTAACATGGCCTTTCCTCACCACCTCTGTTCCAGCCACTCTCCAGCCAGCTGAAACTCCTTTCACCGTGAAAGAAGGGGTGAGCAAATACTGATACAAGTCACTTCACGATTGATGAATAAAATCAACTTGCTATGGAGAAACACAATGTTCTACTGTAATGGCTTTCCTCATTGAAATTCTACAAATGTAATCTTTTATAATATCCAAAGCCTCAAGAACATGTCAATAGTCTTTATTAAACTATAAAAATATCAATATTTTAGGAAAAGCCTTTGCACCTTCAATGAAAGAAAACTCAACATAATAAGAAACACAACAGAGATCAAATAAATCTGAAGCTTAGGTACTGAATAAGTAAAAATATTCTAATTTATTTAATATGTCAGAACAAGTTACTAAGAAGCCAGCTCATTTTTTTCTTTTGTATTGCCAAAACACAGGTAGTATTTATTGTTATTATTTTCAATCTTCTTATTCCTAAATATTTCCAACTTCTAATTTCCACTTAATTTTAACCAAGGCTAAATCAATGAATTTGAGACTTGGAATTTTGTTGTGTTGTTGTTGTTGTTAGTCCTGAAATCCTCTATTTTTATATGTGTAAAAATCAACTTCAAATTTTGTTTTGAAGAGTATCTAGAAGCTTTCTCTGATAAGTAGTATTTTATGTAGTATATGATTATGATTATGATTACAGAAGGGGGAAACATTGTATTCGGTATAGATATAGATCCTTAGTGTTTTTTTTTCAGGTCCCTGTTAGCATTAAAGGCAATGACCAGCATATAACATATTACTGATTCAGGGGAATGGCCTAGATTTTATCTCCGTTCAAGTAATACTTGTGAATTACTTCTTCATTATGTGGGAAGTATAAAAGTTTATACTCAAATTAAGTCACAGCATCAGAAATTTGCACCATGTTTTGCCCCTGGTGAAATTGATGTTTCTGATATAAGCTTTGGCATCATGTCTTGCTCTGATATAAGTGTGTTGTAAAGAATGGCCCTATGTCTTTTAGAAATAATAAACAAATTCAGCCAAGTTGTAGGATACAAAATCAATACTAAAAAATCAATTGCTCCTAGAAAGAGCTCAAAATAATTTCATTCTCAACAGTCCATCAACAAATTAAATACCTAGGAGTAAATCTAACCCAAAAAGTGAAGGACATCTACAAAGAAAACCATATGATTCTCAAGAAAGAAATTGAAGACTTCAGAAAATAGAAAGACATCATCCATTCTTGGATAGGCAGAATTAATATAATCAAAATGACTTTACTGCCCAAAACTAACACACAGGTTCAATGCAGGTCTTATCTTTTGATAGGAATTTTTATTTAAGAAAAGCTTTTGAACTTTTAATGAAAGAAAACTCAATATAATAAGAAACACAATAGAGATCAAATGTGTCTGAAGTTTAGGTACTGAATACCAACAACTTTTTTCACAGAATTTGAAGGAAAACAATCCTTAAGTTCATATGGAACCAAAGGAGACCTAAAATAGCCAAATCAATCCTGAGTGACAAGACTAAGGCAAGTTGTATTACTATTCCAGACATGAAGTTGTAATACAAAGCAACAGCTATAAAAACTATATGGTACTGGCACAAAAACACACAGATAAACAAATAGAACTGGACTGAGGATGCAGAGACAAACTCAAGCACCCTCAACCACCCAATCATTGATAAAGGAGCCAAAAGCATACACTGGAGAAAGGACATCCTCTTCAACAAATGGTTCTGGGAAAATTGGACATCCACATGCAGACACACACCTGCCACTGTGCACCAAAATTAAATCAAAATGGAACAAAGACCTAGATGATAAAACTAAAACACTGAACATTCTGAAAGACGAAGTCAGCAAAAATCTAAAAGAGAAAAGAGCCCCCAGAATCAACAACTGGAATTATCTCAAATAAAAAAGTTTCTTCATGACAAAGAAAATCGTCAGAGTAAGGAGAGTGCCGACAGAATGGGAAAAAATGTTCACCACCCATACCTCAGTCAAGAGGCTAGTAAGTAGAATATACAAGGAGCTAAATAAAAACAGACACCCCAAATTCAAAGACCCAATTTAAAAAGAAGCAACCAAAACGAATAGGCAGTTCTCAGCCGAAGAAGTGCAAAGGGCCAGTAAGTACATGAAAAGATGTTCAACATCCTTATCCAGTACAGATAAGTAAATCAAAACATCACTAAGATACCATCTAACCCCAGAAAGGATGGTGTATATCAAGAACATGAACAGCAAAAAAAAAAAAAAGACAACACTTCTACACTGGTGGTTGAAATGAAGGTAAACTGGTAAAACCACTACGGAGGGCAATATGGAAATTCCTCCAAAGGCTGAAAATAAATATTCTCTTTGATCCAGCAATATCTTTTCTAGGAATCTTTCCAAAAGAGTTAAAATCATCATATAAAAGAGATACATGTATACCCATGTTCATAGCAGCACAACTAACAATAGCTAAAATGTGAGAGACATCAAAGTACCCATCAACATGCCATGGATATATGAATTGTGGTATATGTACACAAAGGAATACTACTCATCTGTAAAGACAAACAGTTTGAGGCTTTTGTAGGTACGTGGACGCAGCTTGAGGCCATCATGCTCAGTGAGGTAAGTCAGGTGCAGAAGGTTAAATATCAAATGGCTTCTCTAATACGAGAAATTCAGAATGCAGTCACTTCATAAACCTAAATGGGGGAGGGAGGGGGAACTAACAGAGATGTTGCGGGACATGCAAAAAGAGAGAGGAGAAGGGTTTTGCATTAGTTTGGGTTTTTTCAAAAGGCAAAATTTACAGAAATTATAACAAAAAGGATGTATTTGGAAAGCTGACAAATCTGAAGATAAAGATAGTCCAAGATGGTGGTCTGCCCAGGCGAGAACCGGAGTGTCTGATGGCTGCTCAGCCACGGAGTAGAACTCCCGTCCAGGTCTGCAAGACAGCCACTGAGAGTCTGCTGCAGATCCTGGTTGTTGGAAGAGCAACGGTGAAGACCAGGGACTGAAGATTGGCAACCGAAGATCAGCAACTGAAGATAAGCGACATGCAGACAGGCGCAAGTCGAGACTGGAGTGAATCTGTGATGACGATGTGTGGCCAGCGTGTAACAAGACAATTGCGAAGGCGAGAGCTTTCCCAGGGGAAGGACCTGTAACAATCTTTCTTCTTCCTTCCTTTTATACCATTTGGACTCCAGTTGGACCTCCCACATCCGGTGGGTGCTCTTCCTTCATTCGTTGGCCCGCACATCACTCACGCTCTAATCCAGGCTGGTTCTCAATGCCCAGTCTAGACATGGTTCCCAAATCCTAATCCAGGTGTGGCTCCTGACTACCTCAAATTGATATAATCTCTCCAATGGTCACAGATTTGTAATTTTTACATGATATATATGTGCACAAAATACTCAAGTTCAATGTAAATATTATGTATTGCATATATACATATCAATAAAATGGGGGAAATATAAAAAAAAGGATGGCCCTATGAAATGTGTTATTGTACTTACCGCAAGATAAAGCCAGAGACTATGGCAAGGATGTGATTCACTGACTTATTCTATGATTCACAAAAATTATGAAAAATAGCAGGTGGAACCCAGGTTGAGTTGGCCTCACCTTCCCTTACACTGAAAGTAAAGAACAATCCCCAGGATAATGAATTTTAACACTGCCTGCAGAATACGTGCTTGGAAATTAATCCAGAACGTGATTTCCAAATTTCACCTCTTTGAAAAGGTTGCCAAGTGTGTCTTAGAACATAAGAAAGAACTGAAAGTATTACATACACACTTGGAAGCACATGCTAGCATGTGCTGACAAGCATGTGCATGCACGCACGCACACACACACACACACACACACACCAATAAAAGAGGAGAAATAGAAAAGCAGCTCATCCCAGGATAGAAATATAACAAAGAACTCTGTCCCAACCAAAACCCTCCTTGCCCTGGCAATCGTGGACACCCACACCTGCCTTCCTGCTTCTTCTAGAAAGCCTAAGGGAAATGCTGTCTTTGACACTGTCAGTTCAAGCAAGATGTCTCCCCAACCATTTTAATTGGAGGCTTGAGACAGAAACCGTACCTGGATTAACTTTTGCTTTTGAGAACTGTTAAACCTACAAACTGAAAGGCAACCTGCGTGCACAGAGAGTCTGCATTTATATCTATATCTATCTATCTATCTATCTATCTATCTATCTATCTATCTATATATATGAGTCTGTATTCAGAATGAAATATGAAAGGAGATGAGCAATGATACTAATAATGATGGAATCTATTTCTTAGAGGTATACCAGCCAATGAGGTATTGTGTAGAGCTTTTCCTTAACACATGCAAAGACTTGTACACGTGAATGATTAGCTATTATTAGTATTACCCTTCCTATCAGTGAAGAAGAACTCGGTAATTTAGTAATCAAGGCGTCCACCTAAGGGAGGAGAGGAGAGGTAGGAAAGGGAAGAGAAGGGGGGAAGGGAGGACAGGAGAAAGGAAGGAAGGGAAAGGGAGGTGAAGAAATGCGGAGAGGAGAGCCTGAGAGGGGAAGGATGGAGAATCAGGAGGGGAGAAGAGGAGAAAGGAGATGGATGGGTAGAGAAAGAAAATGAGGCAGGAAATAAGAGCAAAAAAATCTAAAGCCTAAATTTTAAAATAAAATATCATCCTTTAAAGTGACTTGTGTCTTGTTACGCACTACTCTGAAATTTTGCTATGCAAATCTACTAAATTCGGTCCAAAAATTGGTGCTTTAAATGAGTACTTGATAATTAGAGAGCAGAAAGTTCCTGAAGAGATTAGGGGATTATGTCAAGGGGTGAACAAAGCCAAAGATACAGATATTGGGTATACATATGTTAGGATCACCAAAAAAGCCAAGCATTTAAAAAGTGTTAGCAGATCTTTACTCTTCTTATCCTACCTTCTCAAGCAAAAGATGTTGCCATGTCGGAAAAGCAGCGAGAAGGTCAGAGCACACGATGTTTCTTGATGGGAGATTCACATTTCTATTTTCAATCATGGCAGACTAGTTTTTCAGATTAATCTTTTCACTGAAAACAAAGATTTATATATCTATCACTTTTGAAAACTTTCTTAACCCCTTTTTTGGCAGAAGAATGCAAGAAAATGAATGCGCTGTGGACTCTATGTTCAAATTAGGACCATGAAACATAGGAATTGTCACACATACTTCCAGAAGTGAAGGAGGAAAATGGAAGCAGGTAACTGTCCTTTGCAGAGGCTTTTACAAAGACACACATTTTGAACTGTCCTTGAGGGGTAAGAACTTCCAGAGTGGTGCAAGGTGTTCAGCGCAGAAATCATAGGACTTTCCAAAGGCAAGTGAATGAGCTTAATAGAACGAAAGGGTCATGCTGGGGAGTGGAAAACCCAAGGTCCTTACTAGAACACTTTCTTACGATCCTCACTGTGGCTAGCGTGGGACATTTTATGAGTAAGAAATTCTGCTTGATTCGTTGAGTCAATCTGACTGTAATGCAGCCTGTGTTTTTATCAAGGACGGACTCTACATAAGAAATGAAACTGAAGAAATACGGGTGGGAGGACATCATTGTATGGATGCTATTGGCCTTCAAGTCTCAGAAACTGGGGAACTGAAACCTAACTAGAAAATTGGAAGAAATTCTTCCTGATACTACTGCTTATTCTGGTCTGTCGAATAAAAACACACAAGACACATATAAATTCCCCCAAAGATTGTGAATCAAAGACATACTATTGACTTCGCTCCAGATAACCATCTTCTTTTGCACTTTTCTACTTCCTGGCGTGGTTAAACAATTTTCAAGTCTCTCCTTTCCTTTCCACAAGCTACTTTCCTGCCTGGTAAAGGAGGAGGGTGGACATACACAGATTTGAAGTGGCTCATGAAGAACCTCCTCTTTTTCTTTATTACATTCATAGGGCTATATTTTAGGCAGTTAATTCATAGTCATAAAATATCCAATGTTATATTTACCCTTATCTTTAGATTAAGCATCTACATATTCATGTTTTTCATCTGTCTTAGTTGCTCTGCATGAAACCAGATTTTTGGTGGAAGTCTCAATATGGCTACTAAAAGTTAGTAATTAACAATTGCTTTAATTTTACAAGCTTATATTGGTGCTAGTTTTCCTAAAAATAAAATAAAATCACTCTAAGTCAAGTTTTATGACATACAGTAAGTCTTTTCCTACATCTACCCCTGACCCAGAGTGTTGTTTTGTTTTGTTTTCAGTACTGGAGATTGGACCTATGTCCTTTTCATTGAGCAACAACCTCAACCATTTTGAGAGGGGATCTTGCTACATTGTCTAGCGTGAGCTCCATCTTGCCATCTTCCTGCTTCAGCTTCTGGAGTTCTGGGATCACAGAATTCCATCATGCCTGCCTTAGATCTTCCCTTTAAAACCTGTAATGTAATAGAAATAAAAGTATCCCAGAACAAATCACCTTCTGAGTAAATCTAAATTGCTGTTTAGCTTTAAGATTCAACTATTTTCTCTCCAATATACTGCAGAGTACAATGAACTGTCGTGGGCTTTCTACACCAAGGGAAGTTCCAAAGCTGCAGATTGAAAACCTCCGTTGAAACAAATGCATTATGTCACTTGAAATAAGAGCATCTGCGAATGCTTCACAAAATCATCTTCTTTGTTCAGCAGAGGAAGGCCAGGTGATGCAATGCCCGGCTCCCAGCTGCGCTTTCCTCACTAGTAATTCCGCCTATCTCAAAGCCATTTGAAAGACTCCTGGCCGCTCACTGTGCAATTCTGACGATGCATTTGAACTCCCGTTCCTCGTCTTTTCACTTACAAGAAAGAGCAGAAACTATAGAACAATGTGTGTGTGCCCACAAAGCAACAGAAAGATGGTTATCTTTTGCTCTGGTGTTACTTCTTAAACATAAACAGACTAAAGGAAGAGGGAAATCAGTCAGCGACCTCCTGGGACTTGTGGAAAAGGAAATCCTTCCACAGGATGAAGCGCTGCCTCTTATAGAAAGTCCAGAAACAGCATCATAAGCTGGATATTGTTACGATTTCTCTGGAGTTTTGTGTGTTCCAAGCTTTTTAAACCACTAATCGCTTCATTCTGCCAGAACAGATGAACTAATAATCTGGCTGCTTGCTTTTAGGAGGCTAAAAGACAAGCAGAGAAAAGATCCCTGAATAAAACATGACCAAAATGTTTTAGTGGTTTAAACATACTCTTAACACTTAGAGCAGATAATATTCTCAAGGCCAAATGCTAAACAAATAATCAAAATATAGTGTTGACTGGAACCAGTTGTTTAGTCAGCCATTCAATGAAAAAAAAATTGTTACAGTTGTTAGTCATTTGTAAATGAAAAGCAAATGTTTGATAAGATTTTTATCAATATTTCAAATAGATGTGGGGAAAATATTAGGTATGGATTACCATTGTCTACTCTTTGATTTGTCCAAATTTAGGAAAATAGATTTCTTTCTTACTTTCTATAACTTTGTCACAAAAAAATAGATATCCTATGCCATGGGAGAACAAAAATTTGCACAGAGAAATGAAGATTCATAATTTGAAAATGTCTTTATGGGGAACATCTTGGTTACTTTTTCATTGCTGTAACTCAATAGCTAACATGCATAACTTAGGGGAGCAGAAGTTTTATTTTAGCTTACAGTTTCAGAAGGTCAAGGTCCATGGTCCATGGTGGGTGGCTGAGAAATGGTGGAATCACATGGCAGGGCCAGAGGTGGAGACAAATTCTGACAGCGTGGCAGAATAGAGCCAAGCCCAGGAGGAAGGACAGTACCGGCACACACTCCTCTTGATCAGACCCCAAGCATCCGCCCCTTCCAGCCAGGCCCCACACAGTTTCCATACATATATGAGGCTCTTGGAGGACATTCCAGATCCAAACCGCAACAGGGAACTCCACAGGTTTCCTATTGTAACACCATGACCAGCATTTGTCCATGAAAGAGGCTGAGAGGGAGCAATGGATTTCCCCCCTCCTCCTCCCATGCCACCATGATGTTTCTGCTTTTAAAACTGGACACAACTTGTGGTGACAGTAGGGGGGAAGCAGAATGAGCCCTCCGATGTTGCCTGGAACCCTGTCCCTAGTTCCTGTCCCTCTCTTGCCCTCCCCAGGCTTGCAGGACCAGTTCACGCTAACTCCTGCCATCTTTAGATTTCTCAGATGTAGAGAGAACTTCAAAGCAGGGATTCTTTTCATGAAGACACAAAGTTTTTTAACTCTATGTTTCACAGTTGTGAACACAAGAAAAATTGGAACAATTTAAGGACATGCTTAATATTCTTAGACTCTGGTCATGCCACCAAGCGTATATAATTCTGTAACTGGAATTACAAAGTAAGTTTTTTTTGCTCTGAGCAATTCATGACAGATACTTTAAATAGACATTAATCAAATGTGCTGTGAAGAGAAATCCTGCCTGGGGCTCCTCAGTTCTCTAAATGAGTCAGTGTGTGCAAGCCATCTAGCTAAGTTCCTGGCCTTCTGAGCCCTGCAGCCTTCCTCTTCCAGATAAGTTGCAGCTCCGTGCAGGCTGTGAAACATCTCCAGCTAATGTCTTATGTGGTAAACAGATCTTGGTCCAGTACCCACCCAACTCTACATATGTTATACTGCTTGTATTTCTCGAAATCAGATCCACAAAAAACTTTCACCTCAAACACTTGTTGGAATAAGGGTTAAAATTGCAGATTCTGGGTTCCTCCAAAACCTATATTACCCAGAACTCTGGTTAAGGAACCTAAGAGTTCATCTTTTTATCAGGCTGCCCAGATGTATCACTACAGCTTAACCTCTTCCTTATGGTAACTGATTTCAAGGGTTTTATTCTAAAATGTGTCACAAATCTACAAAAATAAAAAGGTGATATTTTGACTATTGGATGCATTTAATAACGGCATAATGATCTACTTTGTATACAAACAATATTATTTTTATTTAGTATCTTTGTTATATGATAATAAATTTACTGCTATACTGAATTTTAGCAAAAAATAATTGGAGCTTGTAAACTAAACCCAAATGCTACAGTCAATAGATAGAAATATTTATACATAGATATTTTAAAATGTTGTAGCAAAAGGGTTAAGAATCTCTGACACAGAGCTTCACAGTTCTATCCCTCTACTATCCTAGGCTCTAGAAAGAGAATTTGTGTACCTTGTCAACAGAGCCTGTTGCAAAAATGACTTCATTGGTGGAGCTGGAGGAATGGCATGGCAGTTAATGCTCTTGCCTTGCAAGTACAAGGCCCTGAGTTAGATTCCCCAGCACCACATAAAGCTGGCCGTTGTGGCGTGCACCTGTAATCCCAACACTCAGGAAGCTAACACAAGAGACCAGGGCCAGCCTGGGCTACATAGTGAATTCAGAAACAGCCTGGGTTATGGAGTGAGACTCTGTCTCAAAAAATGTCTTCATTGTTGCTTCTTAAAGTTATATCCTTGGTGTTTGTGGATAACTGATTCAAGAGCATCTGAGGGCTCATTTCAGTATGTTTTGTACTGAAGTCAAGGGTTCTGTTTACTCCATAAATTTTATGTTATATAAGAACCCTTGCCATTCATTCATGATTTCATTTGCATGGAGGAAAAAAAATCTATCTTCTGATGGATTTGCTTCATGTTGTCAGAAAAAAATAGCATGATTGTGTTTCTCTTATAGCCTCAGCAACTCCACATTGGGTAGTAATTTTTTTTCCAAGTGTGGCAGTCTGTTCAGCTCTGTGGTCTAAAGATATTTATCCAGCCTCTTCCAGTTAGGTGAATTGTGCTTGTTTTTACATTTAAATGACCTATTGTTAAATACTGTGGTCTATGGTGATCTCTGAACCACTTTAGACTTGCATAAATTTTTACGAACTAAAGCGTGCCAATTTTCTTGGAGTATTTAACGCTTGACACGTAACAGTTCCCGACTGCCACTTGAATGAAGGGCACAGACAAGCTTGTTGTAGGATGCAGGACTAGTGGTCCTGCCCTGATGTCTAACTGAGTCTCTTAATTGATTCGGAACCTTGGGCTGGGTTGTATTCATCTTGCACATCTCATTTGATGAAGGCAAGCCAGAGAAGGGCAGGGGTGCCCATCCACGTTTTCAGTCTATTCTATCTCCGTAGGCTATGAATTTCTGA
The DNA here is from genome assembly GCA_004027205.1 of Ctenodactylus gundi. Taxonomy (NCBI): domain Eukaryota; kingdom Metazoa; phylum Chordata; class Mammalia; order Rodentia; family Ctenodactylidae; genus Ctenodactylus; species Ctenodactylus gundi. Next base: position 397,399 of record PVKB01000544.1, on the reverse strand, counting down.
AGCAGCACAGCATCTCAATAGCTACCTGAAAAAAAGATTGCTAAGGCTGGCAGAGACTGACTCCACACATGCCACTGAGCATGAACTGAACAAATTGCCACAGCCAGCGCAAGTAGAGGATTTGTATCTTCAAGCCCTGCAGGTGGAGACGTTGAGCACCCAACTGAAACCCAGCAACGTTCCAGTGACTCTATCAGAACATCCTTTGCAGTAGGCACGTTTCATGCGAGAGGATTGTTTGCTTCCTGTAAGCCTCCTGATGCTCATTCATTACTGATGGCAACCACACACTTACGGCACAGTTTGCTAGGTCTAGTAGTGGATGTTGCTTAACTCTTCTTAATGGCATCCCTTTGTTTCCCTCTGCACCCTCCAACACAGAAGCACTAGTTGCCTAACACGATTTCTTTTTACTCCCTTTTTATTGATATGTATAAATGCAATACATGAGGTTTACATTGATCTTGAGTATTTTGTGCATCTACATATCATGAGAAATTTACAAATCTTTCCCCTCTCCCTTTTCAACCCTCTCGCACCCTCCTCCCTTCGCTCTCAATTTCACAGAACAGTTTGAGAAGAACTGGAGTTAGTTCTTCCCTGAAGTACTGAAAAAATTCTGCTATGAATCCATCTGGTACTGGACTTTTCTTTGTACGTAGAAACTTTATTACGGCTTGAATTTCTGTCTGTGTAATGGGGCTATTCAAGGTTTTTATGTCTTCTTCATTCAATATTAGTATTTTGTTAAGTGTTTATGAAATCATACGTTTCTTCCCAATTTTCTAACTTGTTGGAATGTAAGTGTTCAAAATAATTTCTCATAATATTCCGAATTTCTGCAGAGTCTGTTGTAATTTTACTCTTTTCATTTCTCATTGCATTAATGTGTGTTTTTTCGTTTTTTCTTTTGGTGAGTTTAGCTTGAGGTTTGTCAATCTTGTTTATTTTTTTTTCAAAGAACCAGCTCTTGGATTCATTAGTCTTTTCTGTTGTTATTTATTTTCAATTTTGTTAATTTCAGATCTGATCTTTATAATTCCTTTTTCTACTACTTTTTGGCTTAGATGGTTCTTGTTTCTCCAGGACCTTGTGGTGCATCATTAACATGCTTATTTGTGACTGTTTTGTTCTTTTGATGTGTGCATTTACAGCTATGAACTTCCTTCTGATTACTGGCTTCATTATGTCCCGTAGATTCTGATACTCCCTTCATAATTTAAACCTATAAAGTTTTTTATTTCTTCTGTGATCCATTGTTTAATCAATAGTAAGTTGTTTAGTCTCCATGTAGTTGTATATTTTCTGCTGCTTCTTTTGCTGTTGATTTCCAGTTTTATTTCACTGTGATCTGAAAGTACACAAGGAATTATTTTGATTCTTTTTAACTTATGGCCTATAATATGGTCTGTTTTGAAAAATGTTCCATGTGGTGCTGAGAAGAAAATGTATTCTGATTATATTTGTGGGAACACTCTGTAGACATCTGGTAAGTCCAAGTTACCTATAGTGTCATTTAACTGTTGTATTTCTTTGTGGATTTTCTGTCTAGTCAATCTGTCTATCTGTGACAGTGGAGTATAAAGTCCCCTACTATAACTGTATTGGGCCCTATATGTCCTTTCAGATCTAATAATTTTTGGTTTACATAATTGGGTGCTCCAGAGTTGAGAGCATATATATTGATGATTGCAAATTCTTCCTGTTCTATTGTTCCCTCAACCGGTATATAGTAACCATCTTTGTCTCTCCTAATCTGTTTTGTTTTAAAGTCTGATGAGTCTGAGAATAGTATAGCTACTCCTGCTTGTTTCCTGGGTCCCGTTGCATGAAATATTGAATTTTGTCCTTTTATTTTCAGTCTGTGAGTTTCCTTATGTCTCTTATAAGCAGAAAATTGTGATATTTAATTTTTGATCCAGTCAGCCAATCTGTGTCTTTTGGTAGGTGAGTTAAAGCCATTCATATTCAGAGTTAGTATTGAGGTGTATTTTGTATGTCCTGCCATCATTATAACTTTTCAATGTTATTTACTTGACTTACTCTCTTGCCAGCTTATTCTCTTCTTTCTTTTGTCCCATTTTCTCTAGGGTCTTCGGTGGTGTTAGCCTCCCTTTCTCTGTCTAAGGTTCTGTTTAGTATTTTCTACAATGTTGGTTTGATGGTTGCAAATTTATTTAGGCTTTTCTTTATCATGGAAAGTTTTAATTTCTCCCCCTAATTTAAAATATAATTTTGCTGGATATAGCAGTCTGGGTTGGCATTTATGTTCTCTGAGTGCTTGGATAATATTGCTCCATGATCTCCTGGTTTTTAGGGTTTGGGCTGAGAAGTTGCAGTTATTCTGATGGACTTATCTTTACAAGTCACTCACTGCTTTTCTCTTACAGCTTTTAATATTCTCTCTTTGTGTTGGGTCTATAAGATTTTAATTATAATATGTCGTGACAATATTCTTTTCTGGTCGAATTTGTTTGGAGTTCTATATGCCCAAAGTAGTTCAATGCTCATTTCTTTCCTTAGATTTCAGAAAGTTTCTTCCATGATTTCATTGAACACTTTCTTTAAGCCTTTTGTTCTGTCCTCATTTTGCTCCTACATTCCCATAATTCTGAGGTTGTTTCTCTCAGAGTCACCCATCAGCTGGTGTAACAATTTTCCTTCTTGTTTTTGCATTCTTCACTGCCTGTATGTTCCAAACTATCCACTTTGTCTTCCAAGTGTGGTAATCTGTTCTCAAAATGTTTACACTGGTTATTTTGTTTTCCTGTGAGTTTTTCACTTCTTGGAGTTCAGTTTTTATTATTTTTATATCTTGGCTGAATAATTCCCTGATTTCTTGAACTGCCTTCCTTTTCTGTCTATTTGTTCTTTAAGTTCCTTGAATTTCTTGCTCATGGTTTTTTGGTACTCCTTGTATGTCTGCTTTTAGCTGTCCGTACATCTCTTTTATGTCCTGTGTGAACTTCTGGGCTCAGAAATTATCATCTTTACTGGATTTACTATTTGTTGGATCTGCTAGTTCAAGATCCCTGGTATCAGTTTCTGGAATGTTAGGTCTTTTTGTTGGTGACTTAGCACCTCGTTTCCCCATGGTTCTGTTGTAGTGAGTTGAAACTCAGGTATCATTGATGGATAGGTTTGTTGGATTTGTTGTAAGTGTTATTTGGATTTCGTTCCAGTTTTAGAATTTAAGACAGTTTTCAATTTGTTTAGCTATTAAGTTTTAAGGTATTCTCAATGTCCAGACTTTTACTGAGACCTTAATCTTTTGCACTCTTTGGTGGTGAAGAAACAGAGTACAGAACTATATATGGTCTATAGCTAGAATATTTGTTATAATACCTTGAGTATGGAGGTCTTTAGCAACCTTAACATCCAAACTTTGAGTAAAAGTTTACATTTACAATGCTATCCAATATTAACAATTTACTGGCAGATCCTAGTAGCTAAATCAACTGTTTAACCACTCTACCCACAAGATTACTAAATATCTAACTTAACCTATTACTTACTTAGTAAAGTATACTACTGATAACAGTAATATAGACCAGGCAATAAGAGAGCTTTAGATATACAAAGGGAAGCAGAAGAATGTTCCTTATGATAATGAGTGATCTGTCAGTGCTCCTTTCCTGGTCACATAGCAACAGAGAGGGAAGAGCTCTCAAAGCAGATTCAGATGAGTCAGGGAGACCTCTAAGTGAAGGGGAGAGAGTGTCTGTAAAAATATTTGTGTTACTATGCTTAGATAGTTAATCAAGAAGGAAAGAGATTCAGGAACTATCAAATAAAGAGGCAAAAAGTGAAAAGAAAGGAGAGGAAGGGGAACACGTACAAGAAATGAAAAAGTAAGAAAGATTACAAAGAGTAGAGAAGAAAAAGTTAAGGAAACTTGGTCAATTTTAGGAAAACTAAGAACCTAAATCAAAGAAAGATAAAGAAAGAAACACAAGAACATAACAACAACTACAACATCAATAGAGCTTGATGGAACCCAAATCAAAACACAGAATATCAAACAAAACAAAAAAAAATTACTTGCCTGTATTATTCGGTTGTAAGTATCCTTAGATGCTGGGTCTCTCAGTGTGGTGAGTTCTCCTCAGCTACTGATCTTGAGGGTTTTGTCTTTGCCCTTGTGTCATTTCCAGCTGGACCTGGTGGTCTTTAGATGGATGAGTGGGACTAGTGTGATTTCAGGCTGAGATCCTGCACAACAATAGACCTTGACTTGATTCAACCTCTGGATATGTCTGGATAGACCTGAGCCTGAGAAGGATTCCAGGCAGGCCCCTGGAGGCACATAAGCTGCTGGGGCCTTGAAAGGCCACAGGAAGCATGTAGGCCTCGGATGGCTTCTTGGCAGGTCTGCTGGAGCAAGCAAGCTGCAGGAAGCTTGGGAGAGTCTTGGAGAGGGTGGTGGTGAGGGGCAGAAAGCACCTATGCCTGGGATGGCTTCTTCGAGGGTCTGTTGGGTCGGGTGAGCTCCCAACACAATTTCTGTTTCCAGAAGTTTCCTTATACATTCCTCTCACGACACAGCTTTCCCTTCAGTCCGAGTCAGATACAAGAAAGAAGGTCACCTTAAAGTGTTCATGTTGAACCATTATCCACATTATCTAATAACAAAATTCCTTTAATACAAGGTAGCAGAGGGTTTTCGTGCAAAAGGTTTATATACACATATGTTGGGTTCAGAAAGAACAGGATTCAAGTTTTAGTTCTGCTCCTCACCATATGTGCGCCATTAGGCAAGTTAAGACTTAGTCTAGGCACCTGAAAGTATAAATATTAATAGCACTACTGCAAAAGTGGTTGTAACAACTAAACAATTTAAGAATTTAGCACTTGGTAAGCACTTAATTATTAGAGCTCACAAATAATCTGTTCTGAGATAAATATGACCTGCTCTATGGGTAACAAATTCTTCCCTACACTAAATAGATTAAAATTTGTCTCAAAATGATATCACCATCTGCCTTCAGAAGCTACCCAGAGTAATTGCGTTCTTTCTTCCACCTAAACAGGACATTCAATGCTTAAAGGAACTCTCCTATGCCTCCTTTCATTGAGGATTGTTCTCATGTTTTCAGATGGGACAAATGCAGTTACTTGACCTATTTCCTATATGATTTTCTATCCATCACCTCCAGAGGCAGAATTTGCTAGATGCTTCTTGGTCGCATGTCCTCCTCTAGGTCATACAGGAGTACCCTATGCTTCACATGGAATGCCTAAGTTACAGTTAGGAGCGGGCCGGTAAACTGAGGGCAAAAGTTAAATGTGGTGCTTCTGCCAGAGGTTATGTCTCAAGAGATCCTCTGCTGTTTCCCTCGCTGATCTAAGCCATTAGTGTAGTCAACCCAGTAGAGGACGTCAAGGAGAGCCCAGGAGGCACAGAAGGCAGAAGATGGAACAAGCCTGAATTCCTGAATCATCACATAGAAACAAATGTCAAACAACTGTCAGACAGTGACCTGGGTGAGAAATAAACCTTTATTATCTGAAGTCATGGACAATTGAGACTTTTTTCACCACTGCAGCACATCCTAGCTTATGATAAGTTGCTCTTCTCTGGATATAGACCAGCTTGTCGATGCCACTCTTAGAAAGATGATATCCAGTTTGTAGTTTTGACGCAATATGTATGTGCACAAAATACACAAGTTCAACGTAAACATTGTGAGTTACATATATACATATCAATAAAATGGGGGGGGGGAGAGAATGATGATATCCTGATCTGAAAACATTTTTTTTCCTAACATGAGCTGACTCTGATGCAGCAGAACTGGATATTGTAGTTTGGGTACCATTGGAGTGTGGTCCTCAAAACCTCACATGTTGGGAGTAGTGATGTGATGCTGGGTCCTTCAAAAGGTAGTGCTTAGTGTAGTTAAGTCATTGGGTGCTCTGACCTTGGAAGAGATTAGAGTAATTCTGGTGAGACCCCAGTTAGTTCCTGCAAGAATGAGGTGTTATGAAAGAGTAACCCTAACCCTCATGTCACTCTCTGGTGTCCTGTATTTTGTGTATTCTCTTCTCCTACAGGTGTTCCTGCAGTGATGTGGTACAGCCAAGACGACCCTCATAAGAAATCAGAGGAATGAAGCTGCTAGATCTTGAATCTTCAGCCTCCAAAACCATGAGATAATGAAACCTTTTTTCTCCATAAAGTATCTAGCCTTGAGTATTTGTTATAGCAATGGAAAACAGACACTGTAATGTTTCTTTCTTTTATCATTATTTTTCTGAGTACCATATTATCAGTGCTTTTTAAAGTTACTTTAGGCTTAGCAACTATATTACATATATACAGGAGGCATATGTTACCCTTGTAGTTAACTAAAAACACTGAATTTTAAAAACCAATTTCTCTTAAGTGAGAAGTGGCTTTGTAGTATTCACTAAATACCCCATTTGCTTCCTTGAACTGGCCATCTCTCTCACCTTTTGGTTGGAATCATGTTTATATTTCCAGGAACAAAAATAAGGTGTATAGGGCAAGGTAGTTAAGAGTCAGGATACCTCTTCCCTTCCTCTTTACCTGCCACTGCAGAGACCTTAGAGGACACACCTCAGATGAAGGTGGGTTTCCCAATGTGCTTTGTATAAGTGCAAGATAAAGATTTATTTTGTTATAATACTAAAACTTAAGTTTGTGTGTTGCGGTATCAGACATGAATTAACCTGACTCTAGAATCTGGAATCTGTGTAGTTCATTTGTTTGAACTTTAACATTATTTTTTTCTGTCGATATAAAAAATATTTATGAGGTATCCACCTTCAGAAAAGTACCAGATCATAAGGAAATTGATAATTAGTAAAGTTTCACGTGCTGAACTTATATGAATAGCTAAAAAAAATTACCAGCATCTCAAAAGTCCCATAAATTTCCTTTTTAACCTCTACATGCTCACAAATAACCACTACCCATTTCAGACCCACAATTAGCTTTATGTAAGAGTGCTTCTGTTGTGGATGAGTTATCTTGGCCAGTGTCTGAGTGTCCTAGGGAAGAGTAGGCCACTGCCTCCAGTTCCTCAAAGTTCTGCCCATGACTGTGAGAATGAGGAAGCTGATGGTGAAAGCATGCATTATTGTGGTTGGCATAGATAGTTTCAAGGCTTCTTCACTGTTAGCAGACTAGGTCCTAGGACAGTTGCCAAATCTGATGCTAACAGTGGAGCCAGATGTCTTGGGGATAGAGTGAGAAAGTAACTCCTCGGCTTGGCAGCTCAGAACCTTGCTCAGGGACTTTCCATTGAGTTTCTTGGTTCCAAATGAATGTTTTATAATTTGTTAGTATCCTGAGAGGTACTCTCTGGTGGCTCTGCCCAAGGGTGGGTGCTTTACTCATAGCCAAGACCACTACTGGGATTTCTAATCAAAGTCCTTTCTTTAAAAAGCATGATTGCTGCAGCCCTCAGGGGTCAGGTCCTGGTTCCTTGGGGCCATAGCTGTATTAAAAGAGGCTCCCTTGCCTAGTTTGTCCTTTATCGGCCTCCCCTGCCGCTAGGGAAGCTCCATCTCTGTTATTTAAGTAGGAGACATAGGAGTAATGGAGCCATTTGTAAGCTTTATAAATCTTCAGCTCAACTGATTCCACATCAGATGCTGGTGATGCTCAGCTTAGTGAATTTCCAGAGTGGAAGAGGAGGGAGAGGGTGGGTGGGCTTAACAGGAGCACTAGGCCTCACATCTTGTGATGTCTTCTGTCACTGATGCTTAGCATTCCACTGCCCAGTGGAGGCTCAGCATCCACTCTGTCTCCCTTATCCTCTGAGCTGCTGAAGTTGCTGGATTTATCTTCAGGGCTGGGTAACAATGGCTGGCCAGGGAAAGAGAGCAGTGTCCAGTCTGACTTTAAAAGTATTCTCTTCAGAATCAGATTCATTTGATGGAGCCAGGAGGTGTTTGTCCTAGTATTACCACAAAACAGGCTGGCATTGCTAGCAAGAGGCTGCATCCTCACATATGGGTGTTGATGGGGTTGCACTTCTGGTGTGAGCCACCAGGGCCCCAGGTGAAAGGTATTGTCTGCAGACTTGTCTACTACGGGAGGTAGGGAGTAGAGCAGTGAGACTGAGGACTTTGAGTGCTCACTGACCCCTGCATGCAGCCGAAGGACGGTACTCTCACTGAGGTCACTGTTTGAGTCAGAGCTCCAGTCCTTGGTTTCTCAGTGTACAAGGGAGGCAAAGAAAGCAATGATTTGGGGATCTTCGTGGAACAACTAGTCGGCATAGTCGTGGAATATATCGCTGTCCCTGTTCAGCACAAGGCTGATGTACCCTTCATGGGTGTAGAGGCAGTGAGCATCACACAAAATCCAGCCATAACGATCTCCAGAATGTACTGGCTGCTTGTTGGGCTCCAGATCACAATAGTCTTTTCTACACCAGAAAAGCACACCATGTAAGTGTGGGGGTTAAATCCGACCTGGTTAACAATAGATCAATGCCCTTTCAGCTCTGTGAGGGCTCCATTGACCACTCTGCCAATGCCGCCTACTGCTGGTATGCAGGAATTCTCCACATGTACAGGTTGAAGTCACCAGAGCCTAAGAGAATATACTATTCAGTATCTCCTGCAAACACAACTTCATTTCATGGTGTGTGACTTGAAGTAGCTATCTTTGTCAAGCTGGAACATTCACAGAGATGAACATCCTAGAATACAGGGGACAGGCAATATCTCAGTGCCAAGCTAGATCCCATTGCTCTTTTTGAGTTTTTTGGTTTGGGTATTATTATAATTATTACTATTATTATTATAATTATATTTTTTGAAACAGTGTCTCACTCACTCTGTATTCTGAGCCAGTCCTGAACTCAGACGGCCTCAAATTCTTGGCAATCCTCCTTCCTCAGCCTCCTGAGTGCTGGGATTAAAGAAATATGCCACTATGCCTGGTTTATGCGGTGCTGGAAAAATCGAACTCAGGGCCTTGTGCTTGCTAAGCCAGTGCTCTTTCCACTGTGCTATTCTTCCAACCTTCTCCCTCACCCATTACTGTTGAATCTCACACATACAGCACTTGGGGGGGAACAGACTGCCGTCATAGCACGGGAGAGAACTCGGAAGTTTTTGAATACCCCAAAGTTCTACTCATTCCTTTGAATTGACTGCAGCCAATAACCTGGGCTCCACAAGGTTAAGCATGACACTGATAGATAGTTTTACAGGCATCAGGGTTCTTCATGGGGAGACCCCGGATGTCCCAAGTGAGAACCTGGCCATCATTTAAAGGGCTGACAAAAAATGCTGTCATTTACTGGGCTGTCTGATAAGCTATATATATGTATCCAAGGTCTCACTGCTCTCCACATCCTGAGGGGACAACCTTTCCTCCAGAAAATACTTTGATGTTCCCGCTACTAAAAGTCAGGCAAAACCAATGTTGGAATGGTGTCCTCCTTTTGGTTGTATGAACTTTGTCCTGGAGAGGATGGCTCATTCCGTGTGCCACAGCAAAACCGAGATTATCAGCTCTTGACAAAGAGCACACACCACTAAAATAAGGGTGGACTAGAATCCAAGACATCTGGTTCCAAGTCCCCTGCTCCTCCTCATGCAACCCCAAATCTAGCTCTTCTCTTGATGCTTTAACCACTTCCCCTCATGCCCAAACCTCCTCCCACACTATGTGGATGGTTCTTCAACCAGCGGAGCATACAGACCCTCAGTGGCATTTCTGGTCTCCTGACAACCCCTCCCTCTTTCCACTTCCCACCTTCCCTTAATTTTAAAATCATCCAGTTAATCCAGTTTTTTCTCTGTAAGTAGCACATTTCAGTATCCTATTTAAGAAGGCCTTGCCTATTTCAGAATTATGAGATTTTTCCTACCATATTTTCTTTAAAATTTCTATTGTTTAATTTTTCAAATGGAGATTGGCAACTCATCTATAGTTAATTTTGGAGACGTGTGGCAAGAGTCAACATGCAGCTTTTCCCCTCTCAATGGCCAGTTCACTCAACACCATTTATTAAGAAGCTTGTCATTTCTATGCTGGGTTGAGTGACCCCTTAGTCATAAACCAAGTGATATGCATAATGTGGATTCCATTTCTAGACTTTTACACTGTTCCTTTGGCAAATTTGCCTCATTTTTTTGCAAATACTACACAATTTTAATCACAGTTAATAATATTTGTCTTCCTTCTTTGTTCTGCTTCTAAAATGCCTTTTCAATTCTCTTTTGTGATTCCACATATATTTCAGAATTACTTGAGAAGCCCTCACAAAATAATTTTTAGTGGCTCAGCCAGAATTTCGTTGAATTCATACATTAATTTGTGTAGAACTGACTTCTTTATATTTCTGGGCTTCTAGTCCATTAGCCATATCTCTTCTTTTACTTATGTAGGTATTTTTTAATTTCTCTCAATATTTTATGATGTTCAGGGGGTAAAGTCTCACGTGTCTTTTATTATATTGATTCATAGATATTTAATGCTTTTGTGCTGTTGAAATGATAGTTTTTAAATTTTTATTGTCTACCGCCGATGTAGAAAAATATAAATTTTTTTGTACATATACCTGGCACATAGAGATCTTACTAAATTTGCATATCAGTATAGCTGTCTGCAGATTCTTTTGGGCTTTCTAAATGTGCAATCATGTTGTATTTGAGTAATGATACTTTGTGTCTCCCTGTAATCTTCAGGGCCCTGGGGTAGGGAACATCTAGCTCATGAAATCACTTAGTCTAGACTGGCCAAGACAATCATCATATAGGGTGAATTAATTTTATAATAATTTAAATGTTTTACCAAATATAGCAGGCTAATTTTTAAGTTGATAATTTTGTGTGGCTCACAAATGATGTCATAAATATCTAAATGGCCCTTGGCAGAAAATAGTTTCCCCACCCTGCTGCCTTTCTCTATTGCATTTTCTTTCATTTTAAGTCTAAAATTCCAACTAGTTGAAGTAATTTAAGTCATGATTTTATAACCCAGAACATTATCTTCTGCTCTGGAAATTTATCAAGTTTGTAGATGATAAACACAAGTTCCATGTGCTGATTCAAATCAGCATCTGGTAGAAATGTTTAAACAAGCAAAAGCTGGAAGTCGGCTTGGCGGCTCAGGCCTGTAATCCCAGCACGATAGGAAACTGAGGCAAGAGGATCCCAATTGAGCCCAACCTGAGCAATCCAGCAACTTAGTGAGACCCTGTCTCAAAATCAGGAAAAAAAAATAGACTGGGGATGTAGGTCAGTGAGGAAGCCCTGAGCTCAATCCTTAATATCATGTATGCATGCATGTGCGAGTGCGCGTGTGAGCACACACACACACACACACACACACACACACACAGAGAGAGAGAGAGAGAGAGAGAGAGAGAGAGAGAGAGAGAGAGAGAGAGAGAGAAAAGAAAGACTGGAAACAACCAGACAGAATGTCCCAGGACAGGGGTTTCCAAGTTACAATCTACCGTTAATTAGTACTCTTTGGATGTAAGCATTCAAGCTATCACCTAAATAAGTCTCAGCCAGCACTCATTTCTTTGCTAAAATATTACAAGATGTTTGTCAACTTTTATTTGAAATTCATGTAGATTGTATACCATCTATTCTTTTTGGAAGCGAATCTTTAGAAACTCTACATAAAATGTATAAAGTTCACTTCTTTCTCTTAATGAATCTACTCTGGCTTTTTAGTGGATAACATTTCTTTTTTTAAGTAATCAAAAAAATCTTTAAAAACTCACTCTAACCTTTAACTGGTTATGTATTCATGGGAATGGATTTTCTAGAAACCACTTTTTCCTTCAAAGACCCAACTGTTTATCTCTAGTTTCCTGTCAAGCTCCTTGCATTATTGACAATAAATAGTTCCTAGAGCACAATGTAAGTCTTCATTTGTGCGCTTTATAATCTGTCTGTAGCCAAGCAACATTGATATGTCAGTCAAGGTCCTGACAGGACACAGAATTTCCTCCTGGGCTGAGAAGAATAATATGAAGACACTTTAATAAAGGACTTACTTATTAGGACTTGGACAAAGTTAGGGAAATACACATACAAGGATGATGAAGCATCCGGAGACACTGGGAAGCAATATAGATCCTTCATCAAACATGGTACTAGTAAGACATAGCGACACAGTTAAACTAGGCAACTGAGGGAAGGGCCCCTTACCAGCCAAGCTGTGAGTAATGTTTAGGGTAAGTAAGAAGTGACCCTGTGGTGTCTTGGAGCTAGTAAAAATAGAGGAAACTATCCCTTGAGTCTAAATGAGGAAGTAGAGAGAGCACTGTTGGAATCCAGAGACACAGTTCACAGGGCTCCCTATTCCAACCCTCCCTCTGCAGTTCTCCCGATGCCTTTCATTGGCTAAACCCACCTGGATGCTAGACAGAGAGTACATTAGCAAAGAGCGTACAGTTAGGCCTCGGGCACAGAGTACTGTAAAGGATGAAGGATGAGAGTCGACCAGAAGGACAAAGAATAGCCTGCAGTGTCCCTTAACTGTCGCTGTTGCGGTAGATGTCTACAAAATGACAGGAACAGGAGTGCCATCTGCAGTAAAAGCGCTACTGTGGAGAATGAGGCACCAAAGCAGGGGAGAGTGCACTGAAGAAACACCTCTCCTTTGAAAGAGAAAGAAAAAATAAATTCGCAAACACTTGACCACTCAACTTCTTTCTTGAGCATTATATAGATATTTTCCCTAGAAATAAAGCAGGTAACTTGTGATATGAGTATAAGAGCCACATGCTAAGGATGGCGGCATGGGAAGACCAAAGAACCTGGGGTTTTGATATGTGGTTGAGATCTGTGGGAGTAATTTTTTTATTTTTATTTTTATTTTTTTTATTTATATTTTTTACTATAAGTGGAACTGTCTTTTACTCTTGGGCAAGGAAATCTTTAAGGATAGAGTATAATGAGACTCTATGGGGTCTAGTCTCAGCTAAGTCTTCTGTCAAGATCTTCTGTTTACATTCATGTCAGTGTGATCCAAATCCCATTCTTGTATCAAATCTAATAGCAACGGACTAGCTACAAAGCATTTTAATTTCTCTGATGCTAGAATTCCCATTTTAAACCACTCTTTCTACTTCAACCATATGCCTCATTAAGTATGTATCGCTCTATCAGTACAGTTCATCATGCTTTTATAAATAACTGTATAGCGCCATGCAATGGCTGAAATTCAGGAAGTGCAATGTTCCTACAGGAAAATACACACAGGAGTGGTATCTGTAAATATCTCCTACCAAAGACCACTATGAAAATGTCTTTATACATCTATAAATAATATATTTTTAGAGATTTTCTCACTTGAATAAAGAAAATAAGTATGTTATCTGGGCATAGTATGATATGAATTTTTCTCCCCTATTATTCATAAGATTTTTAAATCTTTTTCTGGTTGCTTTTTTATTCACACTAGCAAAATCTGTCTTCAAATCTAATAGCTAGCATAACCTAAAAATTCTGTCTCTTAATTTACCAAGGTCTTATAGTTTACATTATGCTTTCTGCAACCTTGCAAACACAACCCAAGCAATACACATGTCTGTGTACATTAGATATTATATCTCTCATTCTTGAGAATATCATTATGAAATTTTAAGTTTCAATACCCAGATCATTAAGAATTCTTATTGAAAACTTTTGGTTGTTACTATAGAAATCCTTATGAGAACTGATTAATTTTATTCTCCTTGCTTTACTTACGGTTCAGTTAGTAAATGCAGAGTTAAAACACTCCACATTTCAAGAATGATGCTTTTGCTGTTATTTGCAACAGTTGAAGTATTGACTTAAGAACAACACAGAATACGTGTGTGTGTGTGTGTGTGTGTGTGTGTGTGTTCTAATACTGGAGATTCAACTTTGCCCTGTGCTACTTTAACAGCTTGTTCTATAGTTTTGATTTTGAGACAGGTTCTCCATTACTAGGTTGCCCAGCATGAGGTTGAACTTGCGACCCTCCTGCCTCAATCTGCAAAGTGCTGGCATTGCAGTCATGTATCACCACACCTGACTCAGAATAATTTAAAACAAAATAAATGGAGTCATTTTGAGTCCAAATTAGTAGGCAAAATAAATCATTTCTATAATGCCCATTGAAGATGTTGGAGATTAGGTTTGGTACACTGTGATCTAACTTGCAGAGCAGCCCAGCCTACATTTCTATGTTTCAGTCACTTTTGTCTAAAGACAGAGCCATTCTCTGGATGTGCATCCTGGACCAAGGACACCCCTACCTCATCTCATCCTTCCTCTCTTTCTCTCTTTCCCCCTTCCAACATTACACACATTTAATTAAGTACACATATGTATAAAAACACACTTAACAGCACTATGAAATGTGCTTGACATTTAGAGGCAAATATCTACAAATTTAAATTTTTTCCTATGTATGTTGCCATTACACCTGTTTAAACTCTCTATACCTCAGTTCCTTAGCTATGAAACTAGAATCATGTCTACCTCTAAGCACTGCCAAGAAGTTTTACAGAGGAAGCATATGGGATAACATTTAACAAACTCAAAAGCACTATACAATTTTAACGTTATTACTATTTTCATTCTCAATTTCCAATTGGATAAGGCAAGCATTAGTAACCTTCATTAGAGGCCAGCGGTTAACCCAAGAAGAGTCCAGGACAAAATGTGGTACAAAATACCACTTTCATGACTTATTAGTAAATATTGCATTTTAAAAATTAAAATTTAAAATAATAAAAGAGGATCAAAATGAGTTGCAAACACCAGTTTCTTTAGGGTGATAAAACGGGGGACTCTTAAAAACTTGACTGTACTTCTTTGCACTTCTTAAAATTTTCAAAATGAATATGTAAATTTTTGCAATAACAATAAAGTGTTACTCTTTTAAAAGGCAAAAAAAAGATAGAACTTTTTAGAACTTTAAGTATATCAAAGCACACAGGGACTCCGCAGGAAAAGCCACCAGTGGTGTTTGTCCAAATTGTTGTTCCTTTGTCTTCTTCCTTTTCACAAAAGTTGTACTCTAACAAGTAGTTAGTCCCTGGCAGAGTTAATAGTAGCTACTTTGTCTTTTGGACCTTACCCTTTCATTTCTATGTTCCTGACTTCTGTTAGTGCAATTCTTAGAATATGTTCTCTAATTTTTGTTATGTTGGATTTCTGTTAACAGGGAGTAACAAACTTTCCAAAACAATGTTTTATTGAGGCAAAACTACGCAGCTAACCTTAACTACATGCAATATAGTATGGTATATACAAACTCCAGAAAGCAAAATATTAAGAATTCAAAGCAACAAAAACACTAATTGTATGCCTCAACACTTTTTCCTTCCTAATCTACATTTGTGATTAATTAGCTAACACTGTGCTCACGAAATACAGTAACACGAATCTCAAAACCAACTCTCTTTACTCCAGATTTTTAAGCCTCATGCCTCAGTTACATATTTCCAAGTTTCGCAGCAGTTTTAGATATATGTACACTAGTAAGTCACGTCATGGGTTTGTTACAAAAACAGAGTCATATTCAAAATTTTTCCTTAGCACATTTTAAGCCTCAGAACAGCACAAGTGGTACTCAATTCCTTATTTGGGATATGAAGAAGTTTCAGTGAAACTTCAGTGAAACAAATTTGCTGTCTCCTGTTTATACACTCATATCCTCCTAAAGCATACCCTTTCTGCCCCTTCTTTCAAGTGTTTTCATGCGTTTCTGAGTCAGAACACGAGCTCTGGGGCCACAGCAGGCTCCTTTGCCTCTACTTTTCCCCTTTGTAGCAGATTTGTTACTTAAATCCTTCCCAGACACCCAAAGTCACCTCAGCGGGGACGCCTCTGACTGCAGTACTTGTCTGTCTACTCACCTCACAGGCCTTCCTGGCCTGGCCCCACCCTCCCACAGAGCTTCTTGGCTCATCTTCACTCCAGCTCCGAATCCAAGAGCCAGCTCACCCTGATTTATAAATGACTGCATCCCACAAAGGCCTGCCTGCCGTCAGAAAACGACCGTGGGTTTGGTCTGAATGTGAAAACCACTATCATTACTTGTTAAGAGAGTTGTGAATTACTATTCTTTTCCACCCCTGGAACACTTACCGTTCTCCCAAAAAATGAAAAAAAGAAAAAAGGGAAGACAAATCCATACAGCTATATTATTCCCTTTGCTACCATGTGTTGATACCTGAAACAGATTTTAAAGAAGTGTTAGTAAGTCGGAGACGATTTCTGCTCCTAATTCATAATGAACTTGGCCCGCGTGCCCGGAAGGGACTAAGCTTTGACACAGGACGAGCTGCGTTGGATTTGCCGTTTCCTAGTCACAGAGCCATAAGCACGCTGCTTACCACAGAAGTCTCAGTTTCTTCGATTGAAAAATGGAGAAAATAGACTGTGTGCAGGGTTATCATGAAAATATGAGGTACATAGGAAGGGAGATTTTTAAGGAGGTGAGAAAGGAATCTGGGGAAAGGGGATACAGGTGGGTAGAAGGGCGAAGAGAGGTAAAAATGCTTAAGATACGATATTTACATGCACTACTGCCCAAGTTTAATGTAACTATTAGGTGTCACAAATATATGCTGGTAAAAATAATAATCATGGGGGAAAGTGTTTAACATTGTGCCTAGCACCAAGCCAACGGGGTTGCAATCTTGTTTTTTTACTTGTCTAACTCTTGCTTACTTGTCACATGACCATCCAGTTACCTTAACCTTCTAATGAAAAGAAATTCACTGCTACTGCAGTCAGACTATTCCATGCTTGTAAATCCCTGGCGTTGCAAATGTATCTTTAATTTTGCTGTTGCCACCTTTCCATGGAGAAAGAAGTTGTACATAGAGAATAGAAAATGTTGTTTATGAGTGATGGGGGAAGTTGCAGATTCAGGTGGATAAGAAAAGAAAAGAAAAATTCAGGCTCAATCTATTTAGTAGCTCTCCTACAGGTCCACACCTTTCCCTCTACTCTCCTAGGCCTGTTCAAAGAAGACTGAAAGTATCTGGCTGGCCACTCACAAGCAAATGTGCAAAGAATTGGGGCTGGTGAATACTTTGAAACTTCAAATATCCCAACAACTTATATAAACTCATTACCAGTGAAAATTAGAAGTAAATGCAGAATGTCTTATATCTGTCCTTAAAGACCAAATCATGAAACAAAGAATCTGTTGAGGAATCCAAGTGACACAAAACTGGAAAGAAAGTGAGCAAAGTCAAAAACACGTGACCTGGTACTGTACATGACATGAAGTCTCAGGACAGGACAACAGTTGGATTCTCATCAGTTGAAAGTTCAACCCCCAGTACTCTAACAGCATACCTCACACTTCCATATTAAACATATATATTAGCTAGCTCTGATACCAACAAGTACATAATTTTTTTAAAACTCCAAAATTACAGTAACTTACAAAATAAATGTGATTTTTCCCACTTATGGTCAGTTGGTAATCTGACATGCTCTGTTTCCAGTTATGAGTGAGTTGGGTTCCTTTCTGGTCCATATGTGCCTCCTCAGGCTAGAAAGTCACTCATACTTATTGTTTCCTGGTGAATGGAGGAAACACCAGGCCTCGTCAAACCACATG
Source organism: Ctenodactylus gundi (assembly GCA_004027205.1). Lineage (NCBI taxonomy): Eukaryota > Metazoa > Chordata > Mammalia > Rodentia > Ctenodactylidae > Ctenodactylus > Ctenodactylus gundi. The sequence continues at coordinate 379,839 of PVKB01000544.1, read as the reverse complement.
AACACATTGAAAACCTCTGCCTGCATTCCATGCACTTCCCCAGCCAAAGCAAGTCACATAACCAGACCCAAAGTCAAAGGGACACAGATAAAATCTCCGTCTTTTCTACTGCGTGACACTAAAAATAAAACCACTGTATAATAACTTTTGATGTATAGTGCTATGACAAGGAGGGAGGGAAGGCCAAGACCCATCATCTAATCTAGTGTGTATGTGTGGACACCAGACTGGTTCTAAGGATCTATCCTGAGGTATCAGTACGGAAGTCCCAGGGCAGGTGAGTCTGAGATGAGATACTGCAGGTTTAAAATGCATGAAGCTGTCTTCCTTAACAAAGAGTGAAAAAGAGACAGTTGAGGTTGAAAAGATTTGAACTGATAAGAGTTGTCCAGCATATGTGGTCAATTACAATATCAATTAGAGTTGGATAGTGTGGGAAAAAAAACAATTATTTCTCATCCAATCAAGTAAGAAGGATGTTTCAGCTCTACTGGGAGTTCACACACCTGCTTTCCCTGTGTAGATGGGAAGGGAATCCTGTGCACTGACAAAAGGAGCCCAACCAAACATACACCCACCCTTGCCTTGTTAAACATACACTGTTGCCATTTGAAAATCTAAGAAAGCAGAGTTCAACTGTGTTAAATCAGTCCTGAGATTTTTAATTGCCTCAGAAAATAGAACTCATTTATCTCTCTTCAAGCCAGAGGTTCTCAAGACTAAAAGCAAATTCACAATATCTCTAGCACGTCAAACGCTTTAAATTTGAAGAGACATAAGCAACCAACTGAAATTTTTCTTTGATTTTTTTTTGTTACCACTTCTTTAAAGCAAAATAAGTTCTTTTGACATGATCAATTATGCATACATCAACGTAAATATTTAAAATTGTGAAAACTAAAAACAGTGAACTCTCAAATTTCTCATTATTCTATGACTTAATTTATCCCTTTTAACCATTTTTGTTAAAAAGTAAATTTAATTTTAAAATATCTAATCTTTTGCTTTTTCTCAAGTCCAAGTATAGTAAATACATATTAGGTTTACACCAACCAAGAAATAACATTAACAATTTTCTAAATGCAATCATTTAAAAAATATATCAATTCAATATGTATTAAGAAAATATGTTTTAAAACTCTCATTTAACTATGCCTCAGAAAAATATAAATGTACCTTAAATTGATTACATGAATATCAAAAAGTTCTCACTTGAAAGGTATCTTCTGTAAAAAGTCAGAGTAGTAGGCATTGTTTGTTTTCCTAATGTAATACATAAATAAGACTATTTCTATCTCAAAGTCATATCAGTATTTTTAGCAAAAAATATAATGTATATATAAGAATGTAATTATTGTTTTGTATTCAAGCTTCTAAGTTTTATTTGCACAAACTAAACACACAGAAGTCAAAAGATGAGGTAAGTTTCTTGTACTTTGGGGACAGTACTTGAAAATAGCCAACACCATGCCTAACTTCTAGAGCAAGACTTCAGAATCTCCTTCATAATGTTCATGATAACGACCTGAGTCTGAACCACAGCATAGTCTTAGTTTCTGAGGAGGCAGTAGTGTTCTTCTCTGATGTTACGAGAACCGTTACCTCCACCAACAACATCATTCCGGGATGGGTTTCCATGAGGCATCTGCAAGAAACTGGCTGGACATTGTGCACGGGCTTGAGCTTGGCCAGTTTCTTGAATGTAGCAGGTGAAGGAGGAAGGGGAAGAAACATTTATGGTTCAAAATAATCACAGTAACACCCCATTGCATATCATAAGTTCACACAAATAAAATTAACCTTTGGGGAATAACAGAAATAAACACTTTTAAATGCAAAGTCACAGTCCAAGAAAAGCTATAACACTAGAATCCGGCAGTTAGAAATATTATAAGCAGAATGCAGAATCCAAACAGCCAGGTAAGTCTTCAGTAATCAAATTGTCAGCATGCAACTCTTTGACAAGGAGGCAAGGGCACAGCAGCAAGCAGAGAAGAGAGCTCGCTTGGCAGCACAAGGACGATGCTACTCCTGTGTCTGTCTGTCCAGCAGACAGTTAATAGGTCTCAGAAAGGAGAGAGGAGCAGCCTCTGTCGGACTCCCACCACACCATGGGTGAGAACCGGCCACAAGTCCCTGGCCACTTGCCCACATCCTCCCCTTTTGGTTTTCCGCTCATCCCAACAGCTGCTTGAGTGAAGATGAGACAGAAAGGCCCAGAGACAGGTGCTGGAACCCCCAGCCAGCAACCCCTGCTCTCCACAGATGACAGAGCAAGCCGAAAACTTTGTTATTGACTTCAGACTTATGTTAACTTACTAGTAATTGGTTTGACATGATGATGAATTTTGAAATATAGACTCTTAAGGCAATTGGCTATACATCCCTTCATACTGGTCAATATGTCCAAATTTGCAACATCATAATGACCTAAAAGCTTCCCTTCTAAAATATGTCCTTTGCATTGGCTTATTCAGGAGTACCTCCCCACAAATCAAAGATGTATAATAAGTACCAAAAAAGATTAAGAATAATTTTGTGTGTATGTTCTTTCTCCTGGGAAGAAATTTCATGACCTTTAAAGGTTTTCCAATAGTTCCATGCTTCATTAAATGATTATAAACGTTTTCGTATGGTGCTTGCTCAAAAACATGATACCAGCAAGCCCACAGTATCCCTTATATGAAAAAAAGAGAGAGAAAACAGAATTTATGAATGTTACCAGTGAACTTGAAATATGACATTTCCTATGATAAAAGAGATATTTTGCAGACTTGTGTTAGACACACAGGAAGTGGCAATTCCTCTGACAATGACTTCTCCAGAACGCATGCTTTTTTCTGCTTTCTTTCTTCCAACAAGATTCCTTCCGGCTGGTATTTGATCCAATCTAAGCAGGTCAGAATGATTCCCTGAGATTTTCCAGCTGGAAACTGAAAGAACAATATTTGATAAGTTTCCTGAAATGATGTGAGCCCAACAGCTCTGTGACTACCTACCAAGCAAGTCTACTCTTGTGGAGAAAGGAGAAGGAGAGAATGAAGCTCACATCCAGAAAGAAGCTAGGGCAAGAGGCAGAGACAATCTTAGGGAAACGGGGCCTCTTGGTACCAGTGGGAGATCCACATCCCTTTCCAATTCCAGATATGAGAACTACAAATTCCCTTCTTTTACTGTAGCTAGTTCAAGTCATATTTCTATTACTTACTCCCAAAGGAGGGCTGCCTTCTTCATTCCCATCACCATCTCTACCAGTTATCTTCAATCTTAGGCTACTTCTCAATAAGAAACAAAATTTTAATCTCATCCTAAGAAATACTACAGAAGGGCCAGGGGCTTAGTTCTGCTGTTAGAGTGCTTGCCTAAAAAGCACAAGGCCTTCGGTTCTATTCTCCAGCACCACAAGACTCAGGCATGAACACACACACACCTGTACTTCTAGCACTTGAGAGACAGGAGGATTACTGTGAGTTTGAGGGCCATCTCGGCTAAATCCTGAGTTTAGAACCAGCTTGGACTACAGACTGAGCCCCTGTCTCTAAATAAATAAATGCAAAACAAATAAAAATAATTACTACAGAAGCTGCTTCACAAGAAAGAGACACCTGCTGCAGAATGCTCGTAGCGGGGCTCATCTTCTAGCTAAGGGATTTATCTCTGCAATTTATCCTCATAGGAAGAAAAGCTTCATATTCGTGTCTAGGAACAACTGAAAATCACCACAAGTCATGGGCTTTGATGGCATACAAGTTGAAAGACAGAGATTGTTTTAAGAAAAATAGTTTTAAGACTGTGACTCTGAAAAAAAAAATCCCTGTTTAGTAAGTCTTTGGTCTTAAATTCTCTAGTCTTCTCACCTGTAAAGTGAGCAAAATAATACTGAAGTCAGTGGCATGGAAGAGTTGTGAAGAGTGGATAAAATCCTGCACATAATATTCATGCTACACTGCTTGACACGTAAGCATTCTCTAAAAATTAGCCATAATTGTTACTGTTATTGAAATTTCAAATCTTAGCTCCTCGAATGTCAGTATATGAGAGTTCTACAGATGCATTCCAAAGGCATCTAGAGGTGAGGCCACGGAGACGCTAAACACAGATAAAGGGAGAGGTCATCAGCACAGACCCTGATACTGCCTTCTGACAGTTTCCTCTCAAGTCTCACGGGACATCGTGTTAAGGTGGTCTTCAATAGCAAACTAGCCACCCAATCATGTCTCCAGATCTCCAATTTTATGACTTCTCCACTTTTCTATGTATTATTATTGATTTGGAAATGGCTGCTTGAAAATTTTTTTGATCCTCCTCCCGTCTTCAAGTAAAGTCTACTTTTGTTTTCCTTGAATGTGAGTTGATCTTAGTGACTCACTTCTAGTTCCTAAGGCAAGCAACTTCCACGTTGCTCTTTTAAGAAGCACCTGCCCTGCTACCCCAGCTGTCTTAGTGGTAAGAAGTCCTGGCTGTGTGGACATCTACGCAGGCCAGAAGCCTCCCCTGAAATCCTAGCCGGCCACCAGCATCAACTGCTAGATTGTATGAGGAAGATTTCAAACGGCTCAGGAGACACCTAGAAGACAAACAAGGCAAACCTTGAAAATACAAAGTTGTTGTCTTGTGCCATCAAATTGAGGAGAGTTTGTTACATGTCAGTAAATAATGTAATGGGAGGGGGGATGTAGAACAGATAAAAATCCCCTATACCTTTGTGTACTCATGTATGTACAGACAATCTCCCCTGTGGAAACACTGATCCCTCTTTTGAGCAGAGGGACTTGTAGGGAAGGGTCAACAGCTCTGTCTGCTATAAAAAGAATATAATGAATGCTATTACAATTTGTTTCTGTACTTTACCTCTCTGTATTTTGTCCCAAGAGAAAAATAAAATACCTTGTTTTACAGGAAACAACCCTCCCTAATCTTTTCCTTTCCATCCAGTTCACACTGCAGCATAGGTCAGGAGAAATTGGCAAGAATGGCCTTTCCCAAGCTCCAAAAGGAATGGGGTTCTGTATACATGTATATGGGAGACAGGCCAGGGTTTACTGCTCCACCCAAACCCCAGACTGCCCTTACCAATCCTCTACTTTGCTATGTTCTCCAACACTACCATCCTCCCAGTCCCTCAAGGATATTTCACCACTCATTATTTTCTATTATTTCATCAACTTTTTAGTTCCTTCCTTTTGACTGGATCCCCTCTTTCTTAAACATTTACACAACTTAAATCTTTGCCTTCTGACAATAACAACAACAAACTCTTTTATCCTATCGTTTTCCTCTTGCTTTCCAATCAATGACCATTTGAAAGCTTATCGTGACCCAGTTACCATCTAGTCTGCTGGACTTTGGAGCTGCCCTCCAGGAAGTCACAAACTTACATAGAGACTTGGGGGCCAAAAGCCTTCTCTTCATAAAGAAACTATTTGCCGTAAGTTCCACCGTCTTGGTCTCCGACTCTCCTGATACTCATTTTCTGATCCTAAGAGAGCCTTCCCAAGACCTCACTTCCAGCCCCACCATCCCACTGCAGCTAGTCTTCCCAACGTCTCAGATGGTTGTCCAAAGAGCGAACTTCATCCCTCACCTTAGTCACCTAAGGTACACTGTTAACCACACCCTCGGGATTAAATTTTTCTTGCTCTTTAGAACAAATGCAATCCTTTCTCTTCTTCACACTGAACTACATGAAGTAACAGTTTCTGTGCATCAAAAATTATCAATAGCCAGAAACCTGGGGGAGACAAGGACCAATACGTGGAGCGCAGGGAATGTTTAGGGCAGTGAAACTATTTTATATGATACTATCATACACGCCACTCTACATTTTTCAAAACACGTGGAATGTACAAGAGTGAATGCTAATGTGAACTATAATAATGTGTCAACGGTGGGTCGTTTGTGGTGATCCACATGCCGGTCTGCTACAGAATGTTACTGATGGGAAAGTTGGGCTGTGGAGAACATACGGCAACTCTCTGCTCTTCCCACTTTGCAGTGAACCTAAAAGTGACCCGTCACTACGCCTATGCATTGTAAGTCAGGTATCAGCAACTTCATGTGGCTTGACTGACCAGTTCTTCTCGCACTCTCGCCTCCCCCCCCCCAGCTCTTTCCGATTGCCCCATTTTACCTCTCTCGATCCTTTTCTTAGCCAATGGTGTTCTCCAGGACCCTTTGCTTTCTTATGCTGTGACCACTCGTCCCTAGGAAGAAGATTCCTGTCCTTAACAACCTGTCCGGTAGGCCAAAGAGATCGCATTCCACGTCTCTTGTCCTATAAGCTGAAAATAATAGACAACTGCCTTCAAATGCCAGGATGATCCTAGATTGGGCATCTACCAGTCTCAGATACTGCTCCTGCTTCCAAGCTCGGGGATAATTAAATAGCAGAGGATTTCCTTAACATTTTAGGCTGCTCTAGGATGGCATCTTTCTGGCTGGCCTCAAACTTACAATCCTTCTACCCCAGCCTCCCAGGTATCTGGGACTATAGTTATATAAACCACGCCAAACTTCCCATTTATTTTGAGTTCTAACTTGTGATTTTAAAAGGTCTCATAAGTTACCACATTTGCAATAGTTCCAATATTAAATAATTATTTACAATAGCTCTAATTTTTAATAATTTAAATGACTCCAAAGTATTCATACACACACACACACACACACACACATATATACCTGGAGCAGGTATAGATGGCTTTTCTAAAGTGTCCCAATGGAGCACAATTGATAACCCATAAAACAAATTCTGTTCCCAAGGAGAAGGCATGGCCTTGGGGGAGGTGGGGGGCAGGCAGCTCCTTCAGCAAAACTTCCTGCAGAGATGCCCCCGTGTGAGATGCCCAAAGCAGAATTCAGCAGCTGCATGGACAGACCTTGGCTCTGCAGAAGATCTGGTCAGGTCAGCTTAGTGTGTCCATCACATTGACATTAGCAGCCAGGTGGATAGTAAATGGGAGAATTGCAATTATTTTAGTATTTCTAGTTATATTAATACAGTTAGTTAAATCTTCAAAATATTAAGCCCATTTTAGTTTTATGTTTATAATTTCCTTTCAGTTGTCAAAGGATAGACTATAACAATGGCACTGGCATGGTTAGAAAGTTGTATATAACACAGAAATTTAGTTAAAAATGGCCTTTGTTTGTATTTGACACTTGAAAACATGATATTGTATGTACCACTGGCGATGACATTCTTGAAAAACTCAAAGATCTTCACACATTTTATATATGTGCTAAGAAATGGAAGTCTTGAGACACATATCAAATTTGATTTCTCCATTTCTTTTGAAGACATGATGATATTACAGACTTCAAGTTTGTGTTCCTTAAAAATTCATATGCTGAAACCCTAAGTCCCAATGTGATAATATTGTGATGATATTGGCAAGTGGGGCCTTGGGGTGGAAATGTGGTTGTAAGAGTCATCGTAAGAAGATGAGACCCACATCAGCTTGCTTCCTTTCCTCCTCCGCCTCCTCCTCCTCCTCCTCCTCCTCCTCCTCTTCTTCTTCTTCTTCTTCTTCTTCTTCTTCCTTTCTTCTCCTTCTCTTCCTCCTTCTCCTCCTCCTCCTCCTCCTCCTCCTTCTTCTTCTTCTTCTTTGTCCAATCACGCACATATTTGTGAGTGTAGGTATGACTGTATATCTCCCCTATCAGCTCAAAATCTCCATGAGGTGGAGAAACTTACCTCTTTCCTCATCATTTTATACTCAATATATACTACTTCGATAAAGCAGTGATTTTTAACCGATACAGAAAATTATACATTTATTCAAGTAATCCCCTATTGGCAAATTTCAAAAATAAAATTTATGTCTATTCAACTTAGAAATGTGATGGTGGAAAAAATCCAAAATGATAATATTTGGAGATGAAAATTCTAGAAGAATTATGAGTGTGAAAACTATTATAGGAAACAGACTTTAAGTCATTAGACAAATCCCTACATGTCTGACAACTAGGAAACAGAAGATTCTTCCATTGAAAGGAAGATTCCAGGGACACCCCAAGAGTAAGCCCCATATTCTAGAGTGGAAAACTTTTCTTCCCTTGGAGATCTGAACCAAGAAGTTTATTCTCACATTACTAACTTCAACAGATACATGTTTAAAAAGCTATTCAACTGAAAATTTGCCGAGATAAGGACAAGGAAAGACTAAAGCAGGAACTCAGGAGGCTGGAGATAAAGCGTGGTGGTGGAGCACTTGCCTAACATGCACGAAGACCTAGGTTCAAACCTGAGCACAGTGAAGCACAACTAAGAAGGGACCAGAAGACAAATGTTTATGCTATTAAAAATAATTCCTTGGGGGGGGGGGGGTTGTTTTGCTTTTTTTCCATTGTTACTCATCCTACATAGTTCCTGTTTTGAGACCAGAGTATGCCTTATTCTGTAAAACTTAGTAACCTAGTGGCAAAAAGTCAAACATTCTGTTGGGGCTATCTTAGCCTCTATGTGGCAGCATCAGAGAAAGATGCCCTCCTCTTTACTAAGCAGCTGGGTAGCTTGCTCAGGAGAGCCTAACGACTTTTGTCCCATCTAAGCACTTTGCTAGTGACCCTTGTGCAGGGACATCATGCATAAATGTGCACAGAGGCCCCACATTTGGAGAAGAAAAATCTTGCAGTTCCTGAGACTGCCGAGACTCAGTCTTTAAATGCTGTTAGTCAGCTTTATACGGCTGTGAACAAATGTCTGAGAACATTGACCTCAAAACGCAAAAGTATATGTTGTCATTTTTGAGGTTTCAGTCCATAGGCAGCCGGCTCCATTGCTAAAGCCACCTGTGTTGAGCCATAAGTATGATAGTGGAAGCACATGGTAGAGGAGACCTGATCATCCCATGGCAGCCATGAAGCAGAAAGAAAGAAAGCCAGAGAGGAAGAGGCCAGGCACCAGATATGTCTCCAAGGTCGTGTCCCACAATACCCTCTGTTCAAGGGAGTCTCATGTCCTATTTTCATCACCTTTCGGTAATGCCATCAAATTATGATGTCATAAAGGGATTACTTCACTGATAAAATTAGAGTTCTTATGATCCAGTCTCTTCCCCCCAATTCTATCAGCAATCAAGCCTTCAATAATATGAACAGAACCTAAGCTATCCTAACCATAATAAATATTACATGCAAAGTCAGGATAAAGCCACTCTGGCAGAGGATTTTTTTCTATGCCGGTCTCCTAGACTGTTGGTGAAATAACTTTAATTATCTGACCTTTCGGAGACAATTTCCTCCTCTTGGCTGAACAGACCAGGAGAAATGGCGCATTTGATTCTATTTTTAAATTGCCCAGATGGAGTGAATGGGAGCGCGGCTCAGGGTGCCCCCCTAAGCGGAGCTGCTTCCAGTAAGACCTGTTTGTACCTTGGGTGTAAACGACAGCTGTAGATGAGAGTGACGGATGGGGACAAGGACGGTGAAGGTTTAGTCCGTGTCTTCCAGTTTCACCCTTTTCCTTGAAAAGCAGAACTTCAGCTTACTTTTGTGGGAGATTCCTCTTGGTCACCTACAAAATGGTAGCTAAGTGCGGACTGAAAAGTGAAATAGGAAAAAAGCAGGAAACGGCTACCTCTGGTGTCTGCTCCACCCAACCCAAGTTGGATTTAGAAGGGCTGTATGGAGAAGAACTATTGGGAACAGCAACCCTTCTCATTGTTTTGGACATGAGCTATTTTCTGACCTGACCAACAGTGTATAAAATTTTATTTTTTCCTTAGTGATTACAAGGACATAATGTCTAGAAAGAAGAAGGAACAAAAAGGATTTAAAATAAGGGTAATTGTAATTCTCAAGAAAATCATGGGGCACATATAGTCTTATGCAAAAGACTTCATCACGTTGGAACAACTTCTCACGCTTTTTGCTTTCAACTTCTCATTTCTTCCCCATAAAATAGTTTTCCTTGGGATGAAGTGTCTTCTGTCTTCTTTATTGACCCATGTTCTTATTTTAGAGTAGATACTTGCCACTCACCGCTCCTAAAAAGCCTTTACACACATCCAAACAGATTACTTTCTCCTAGGTGGCGAGTGGAGCTCAGAAACAGGTGCGAATGAGAAGTCAGCAAATTGCAGCTTCCTGCCCTCCTTTGTATGCAGCCCATGAGCTGAAAATGGGTTTTACACGTGTAAATCATTCAGAAATAAAATAAAAGGAACAGTAAGACTGAGTGACGTGAAAATAATATGGAATTCAAACACCAATAATCATAAATGGAGGTTTATTAGAAGGCAGGTATCTCGTTTGTTTACATGACTGTTTTCACATTACAATGGTAGGCTTGAGTAGTTCTAAAACTAAAAATAGTCATAAAGCCGAAAATGTTGACCATTTGGCCTTTCACAGAAAAACAAAATTGCTATGTCTTGGTGTAAAACCTTGAAAGTGTTAGAGGCTGTAAGCAAAGGCACCTCAGAGCAATCAATTTCAGACTAATCAGTAAGGCAAAGGCTACCAAGTAACCACATTAAGACCTAAGTCCCGCAATCAAAGACTTGGTGGTTGCCCTGAGACCCAGAAAACAATAAGCTAGGAAAGAAAGAGAAAAATGAAGGACGTACAAAGTGTACTCTGTGCATATGACAAGTGCAAAGCGAGTGACTTCTAGTTGCCCCCCACCATAAAATACTTGCTAAGCGGATGAAAAAGAGAGAAGAGGGAGAAAGATAAGCAAATGAAACAAAAGTTGCACAGGGTTGGGAGTGAAAGAAGATTCCCAGCAATAACTTTTAGTTCGTCTGCCCTGTGTATACACTAGCGGTTCTCAAAGGTTAGCAAAAATCTTCACCTTGTAAACTAGCATTTTGAATGCTGCCTTGCCCATGAGATTGAAGAAATAAATGTAACTGCACTAAGGTCCATTCAAGCCCATCTTTCCATCCCGTCCCACAGTCATCACAGGTGCATACCTTTAGTCCAGAAACTAAATTCAGACACGAAGACTAGTGAACAGGAAAAAAAAAAACATAAAGTTCACGAAATAAACAACAGCACTTGTCACTGTTGATCTCTATTGACTCACTTTATTCCAGACTGCACCCCTACCTCATTCTCTCCTCTGTGTGTGTGTGTGTGGGGGGGGGGGTGTGCGCACGCCTGCCCGTGCTCATGTGCTTGCAAGTGACACCCACACATATCCTTCATGTTGGCAGAGATGTTCACTCAGATAACAACTGGAGTTCACGCTGCACATTCTCATCTTCATGTGTCATCGTCACCATGTGAAACCACAACTATAGGAAAACAAAGCTTGTTTGCTGCTCTTCTGTTTCAACTGACATTTCCACCTAGCTCACAGTTTGTCCTTGGAGACAGAGAAATGTTTAAATCTGTCATGGAGATATTTCTACTCAACAAGTCTAAGTAAAATCAAGTGCACTGTACCCTAGATCAATTTACTGGTCTGCGGTCTCTTTTCCCATGAGTTTTCAGCGCTGCAACCCTACTCATTTAGTTTAAGCAAGCAAATAGGTTATGAAAATGGCTTTGGGGAAGCCCCACTCTGGCCCTCAGCTTTGCAACAAGAATGAAGTCGGCATAGAGAAATTAAATTCTCAGATTACCCAAACTTCATCCCAGGCAATTTTTAAGCACTAGGCCTGATATGAAAACTCTGAATTGAACAAAGGCACACTAAGAAAGTGTGCCCATTCTTCTCTGGACTTGCCCTGGTTTTTATATGCTGGGAGCCTGCAAATCTTTGAAGGCAAAGCATACCTTTCTTCCAGGTAAATCAGAGGAAATAGAGATGCTGCCCCCCCCCCCCCCCCAGATATGCTCCTGAAGAACTACCCATGCTTAAAAGTCAAGAGTTAGTCTCCCTGTTCAGGAGGCACAAACACACCGTAGGAGAGGCAAAATCACCTAAGTTTTGGTGTGGTTCACAAACAATCTGCTATGCTTAGCATGGTTGCAATGGCTCCCGAAGTGTCTGGCTTTCTTCACCCACCCATTACCTCTGTTCCAGGGAGGCTGAGAGAAAACAGAAGGAATCGATCTGTTTTTCCATATTGGAGGAAAAAAATTGAACTCAAGGTTGTGGGCAATTAATTACATGATTCATAAGGTTGTGTAGCTAGAGGTCTGTTACTTGAAGCTGTAAAGGTTACATTTTATTACATTTTGAACCTGAGTTTCAAAGAATTAGAATCTTTTTACAGAATTCAGTTATACAATCTTACTGAGCATATTTATTTAATGGGTAATTTTTTTACCTATCTTATCCCTTTCCAACTGGTTTGATTTGTCCTATTAAAGCACCCACAAGTAACTAGTTGAGTTCAGTCTTTTTTCAAGCATTAGTTACTTTATTAAGTTTAACAAGCCCCATTTCAACAAGGAAAAGATTCAATTTGCAGGTGAACTCATGTATATCTATCTAATTTCAGGCTACCCTAAAATTAAAATTTACCACCAAGGAAACCATGGCTACTACATGAATTATCAAATAAGCTATTAAATCTGTAGTTCAAGGGCCTTCCCTTGAATAACAGTGAATGAGAGGTTGGGGGGGGGGGCAGGGTGATATAAATCTGATCTAAATTTTCAACTTGCTCCAATGTCATATTTTATTTGTTTACTTTTGGTCTCTTATTTTGAAACCATTGCAAGCCATTAGAGTGCTCAGTTATGACATGAACAGGACAGGTGAAGATGCTGACACTTTCTGTCCTCAGCATTTTTGGTTTTTGAGCTCATTTTGAATTCAAGCCAAGCAAGGAATTCATAGAATTTGTTGTGGTGAAATCTCTCCACAGAGAAGAGTAGCTCTTTCATAGTAGTATGAGATTTTAACTACAAAGGCAACATTTTCAAAGGTCTTGGGCTAAAGATACATTTAGAACATAGGCAATACTCCATGATGAAGGAGTTTAGGGAATTCATTGGAGTACCAACTTACTTCTGACTATGGCTTACTTAGCAAAAGATTTTAGGATGACTCTTAAACAGTATTAGCTTTTCATTCTGAAAAAAAATGATAATATAAATGAACATATAACCACCAGATATTTTTCACCATATTTGATTGTGTGTGTGTGTGTGTGTGTGTGTGTGTGTGTGTGTGTGTGTGTGTGTGTATTTTTTTTCCTCCTGGTTCTCTAATAAGATAATATTTTGGTCTCCACAGGAAAATGGAAAATAGGCTTGGCTCTCTTTTTCTGAGAGTCTAATTAGACTATTCAGACTGAATGTTAATTCATAAGCCCATGTGAAATTCATTCCTTTAGTCAGTAAATATTTCTTGTTCTCCAGGAACTATTCTAGGTACTAGAGATACAGCAATAAACAAAAAATATGGAATTATTTCCTTCATGGAACTTGTAGCTCAGTTTGGAGAAAGAAACAAATTAAAAAATAAAACATCTAGTATAACAAAAGGCAAAAGTCTATAGATAAAAAATTAACAAGAAAAACAGGAAGAACGTGGGAAAATTTACCCAAAATAAAAGACAACACTTGAGCCGGGACCTAAAAGAAATGTGTGAGGAAGGCAGGTTGATATCTGGGAAGAACATTCCTGAGCCAACAGTGCATGTGAAGGCCTTGAAGTGGGAATGTGCCTATGATGATTGAAGAGGAAAATTGCAGAAAGCATGCATCAATATACCTATGAAGAAGGCAGATTTCCTGAACTTTAGATGGCCTTGCAAATAACACAGACTCACTCACATAGGTCTTGACAGAGTCAAGGTCAAAGGTCAAAGATTGGTCAGTGATGATCCTGATCCTGGGTCCATCATTGGCATTATCTCCAACCTCAGCAGATAACTGAATTTAACACTTTGGAATCAGTCCTCACTCCTTCTTTAGTTCCCACCTGGAATTGCAAAAGGCTAGTTTCAGGTGAGGGAGTCAGACATTTATTTGACCACCGACATGCTTATTAAAACTACTACACACATTAGGACCAATGGATTCAATGCAGAAGTTCAGTCTGTCTCATAGAATACCCACATTGAACAGAATGAACAGGTAAGCCAGCTTGACATCGTAGATAGATAAATTACTGGTCTTAAGCCAAGCAAACAAACTGGACATATCCCTTGTTTGAAGTGAATTCAGTATATGAAAGTCCAGCCTTAAAGAAACCAGAGACTTGTAAAAGAATTTAGCCCACACCTCTTTTAAATAGCATGTCTTCTCCAGGTTTTTTGCCAAAGTGAAACATGTTAATATTTGCCTGAAAGACAATAATAAAGCACAATTTTTTTTAAACAGACACACAAGAGTCTGGTAATTTTATCACTAATATACAAAATGTAATGTACACTTGGTCTCTGTAAATTGGCATGCTCAGTCCCAAGTAGGTGAACTCACAATAACCAATTACAGGAACACCATTAATTGTAAGTTTCTTAACAATAATAGCAGCAAATGACATTGTTTTCTTCATAGTTACCATATCTGGAGCTATAAAAGCATTACTCTAACCACTGTTTTTAAACCACTTCATGCTTGGTTCATACTAAGAGTGAAAATGGACTTCCCTGTGTAACATTTTGACTTTGGTTCTATTCGGAGTGAGTAAGAGAAATCTAAAGTGTGATTCATCTTTGGTAAACCTACTTTTCCAGTTAGAAGACAAAACCATTTATTACCAAAGATCAAATCTTTCCATCTGCAAAAAAAAAAAAAAAAGAAAAAGAAAAAAAATTTACTTGCCAGTGCCCTTTCAAAAATTCTCCAGCTCTTTCATTTTCAAGCACAATCTGATGGTTTGGGTTGAATAACTTTCTGTGCCAAGTGGCTGACCACTGAGTCAAGTGCAAGTGGAAATTCAATAGTCTCTCCTGACCCAGGCACTTCTGAGTTTGACCTTCTTTGAAATTAAGTAAATGCATAATGGAAAGCATTTAGAAATCAACCAGAAAATAATATTTTCTGTCTGAAATTAAGATTCTTCCCTCTTCTCTAGCCTCCATTTTTAAAAAAAAGTCAAGACATTTTTATATACAAAAAATTGAAGAGAAACGCCCTACATTTTATTACAAGGCCTAAGAAACAGGAAATTAATGGAAATTAAGAGGTTCTCATATTTTATAGCATCTCATAAATTTGAGTTTAAATTTATGTTACAATTTCCTTCCTTGGGTCACTATCCAGTTTCATTTTCATGCATAATTTATCTATATGATAGTAATAAGAAAAAAATATCATTATATGTCAGGCATAGTACCAAATGCCAGGGACAAATAAAGAAAAAAAAAACCTTGATTACATCATCTAAAAGACTATAGTACAGGACCAGATGTTTGTGATCATAATCACAATTTTACAGTTGAAGAACCATAGTCTTAGATAAATAGTAACTTGCCTGAGGCCATTCAACTAGTAATAGACCAAAGTATTGACCAAACTGTAAAGATGAGAGTACAGTCATTCTCCGAGGACCCTGGGTATATTCAATTCACCCAAACTAGAGACAGAGAAATATCGATGGTCATCCCAGTCGGGCCTTGAAAACCTCTTGAGAACCTCTTGAGAATGCTGATGTTTTCTCAAACAACAAAACAAAAGTCACACACTCAAAAATACTTTTCCATACCAACAGACCTCACAGGCATTTGGGCAGCTGAGCCCAGAGTTCTGCATCTCTGAGCCCCGAAACATAAAGTCCCTGTGAAGAAGCTCTATCTGTGAATTATTCTTTCTGGTACCCTCCAGAAAACTTCCACCCAAGATCAGCCACTCTGTCACACAGGGCATAAAGGGTCTCACTATCTTCCATTCTTCAGAAGAAGAAGCTCCTTAGCACACATGAGCGAATGTTAAGGAAGGCTAACATCCCCTTTCCACAGTATCATTGCTTCTCCTTTCACGTTCTTTCAATTCTCCACTTAATATCTCCACACAGGAACTAAACAGACCAACCGTGCAAAGCTGAAGCATGTATGGCTTTATCTGGAGTTACCTATTATTAAACATATACTCCTTCATAGTATTAAAATGTTTTTGATATAAAGTGACCTTATTTCCTGGCATATTCTTCTTGGTGCAGGAGGACGATTTCATTCTTTTGAAGTCAAGTTGTGAACAGTAACTTTGAATCCCCAACAGAGGGAGTGAAGAAAGCTAGTTGGTTTGCATGGCATGGCTTTGAGAAAATTGTCAAAATTATTAAATCTGCTCAGAATTCTTCAAAGACAAAGTCTATATCTTCCTACAGTAATGAAAACAGCACTAACTAAAAATATGTGACTCGTTTTATAAGTGGGAGACAGTGTTTTAGTGATTTAAAGTATTGCTATTTCCTATCCTTTCCCTCATTCTAACCTGTCCTGACACCCGTTTAACAAACAGGAATGATTTTCTAGACTTTCTTCTCCACATAAAACACTCTTAGATATCACACTCTGATTGAAATGCCCTGCATCTCATTCCGCTACAGAGGGAAAGTAGATTCGAAAGCTAACAAAAATCACTCTTTTTTTGTTCTCTATTCTAACTTCTCAATCAAGTCAATAAATATATGATGAGTTTGAATTTGGGTTATGACGTGGCAGGATTTGATCTGTCACAAGAAATCTCTTTAACTTCACGTGAGAGTCTCAAAACAATCCCCGATATTTAGATGTTTGAGAACAACTGACTTCGGTGGCCCAGCAGGGGCTCAAGGTGGCTGGCAACAGGTGAGGCAGTCCGTTCCTATCCAGAGCAGTGGTGTTGAGCAGATGGAGGGGAGCCAGCCAGCTTGCTTCTGGATAGGTGTCCGTGTCAGGGACGGTAGGCAGCAAAGTCTCGTGCTGGGGCGTAGGGCTGGTAGTGCCTGCGGGTGGGTCCGGGCCTCCTGGGAGTCATGTTCATGTAGTCACTCTGAAGCAGCCTTGCCCTTTTGCTCTTTATCTGCAGAAAAGTAGGGGGGAGTACATGTCAATGTGGAATGACGTAGAGGAAATGTCAAGGGAGACTTCTAAGACTTTAGGGACAGCCAATCAGAGCATCAACTCTGAGGTAACGCTGAACATCCGCATTTTTTGAGTACCTTGGATTTGAACAATGAGTATTAGCTTGAAAAATCTTGATCACAGAAAATATTTTAGATAAATGTATCCATGCTGTCAATGCTTCAGTTTAACTTGGATTCCAAAAGCATGTCTAATTAACATATTCATTGTTGATATTTAAATATACGGGAAGGACCTTCCACCTTTAGGTATATCAGGCATTCCCACTGGAATTTTGTATTGGTCATTTTCTTAGCAAACCAGTTTTCTATAGTTAATCAAAGAGATCCTCAGCTCCTCCAAGTGTCTGGAATTATAAATTCATAAGAGTGGAGTCCATGTCAATGAGAATTACTGTTCTAGAAAACTGGTTATGTTCCCTTTCCTTAGGTGTATGTGCTCCTCAAAAGACAACAGAGTCGCCTATCTATCACAAAGGCTTCGGTGGATTTTTACCAGGAGGAACACCCCTGAACCTAGAGCAAGAATCACACTCAACATGAATCTTGACAAAATTTTTGACTGAGGGCAACGAACATCATTTCCAAATGGATGTGATGGTAAGATTCAAATGTTTGACAAAATACACATAAAAATCTAAAAATAGAAAACCATCTGGAATTCTGGATTCAGAATTCTCTAGTATGGAAAAAATGCTAACTTCCTAGTACACAGGCCTGATGCATATGAGTAAGTAGGTATATCGGGCATGAAAGACGAGAATCCCTGAACAAATAAATGAGTGAGCGACTATAGTCCCGGCCTCATTTCCATTTAGTCCTGCTTGAGCCCTTTACAACTTCCTCGTCAAAGGATCATGAGTAAGTGCTAACATAAAATTTAAAAGTAGAAAAATACTGATCTCCATGTCACTAAGTGCAACTAGCATATTTTTAGTCATCTTCTTGAACTCTCAGCAGCATTCTGTAGAGTTGGCAGCCCCCCATATTCACTGGTTCTTCATCTATGGATTCAATCAACCACAGATGAAAAACATTTTTCTGGAAATTTAATCATTATTCCTTAAACAATATAACAATTTCCTAGCATTTACATTATAAGAAATCTAGAGATGATTTGAAGTTTACAAAAGATGAGCAAGCATGGGTTATACACAAATACCATAAGGGACTTCATGGAAACCCATGGATTTTCATACCGTAGGCGTCCTGGAACCATCCCACCTGGATGCTGAGGATGACTACGCTATCGGTTACTCTCTCCTTTTGCAACACTCTTCCTCTTAGTCTTCTGTGGCATCCAGTTTCCACCCTAGCTCTCTGTTCACTCCATTCCCAGCCCTTTTGCCAGCTTATCCCTCTCTAGCCATTGAGTGTTAATTTCCCACACCTTGGTCCTTCAGCCTTCTGCTCATTTCCCTCTGTCCTCTCTGCCCAGGGACTCTCATCCGTAGTCTTAGTTTCAGTCACTACATATCCATCTGAAGTTTTGTCTCTAGTCTAGATCTCAAAGGCATTCTATACTCAACATATCCAAAATGAAATTCAAAATTCTCCCCCCCCAAAAAAAATTTCTCTCCCAGTGCTTCTCCTATCAGTAAATGAAACTACCATGTATACAATGGCTCAATCCAGACCTCCTAAGCTTCATCCTTGTCATCTTGAGCTCCCTGCTATCCTCTATCAAAGTCTGAAGACATATTTTGGTTGTTACAACAGAGATGAATGCTACTGTCATCTGCCGTAGAGACTAGAAATGCTGCTAAACATCCTCCTATACACAAGGTAGCTGCTTCA
Organism: Ctenodactylus gundi; assembly: GCA_004027205.1. Taxonomy (NCBI): domain Eukaryota; kingdom Metazoa; phylum Chordata; class Mammalia; order Rodentia; family Ctenodactylidae; genus Ctenodactylus; species Ctenodactylus gundi. The sequence continues at coordinate 361,127 of PVKB01000544.1, read as the reverse complement.
TCATCCAATTATCAAGCACAAAACTCAATAGTAACAAGGCTGGAAAATACAGATCTAAGCAGTATGATCATGAAAAAGAATAGGGTGATTTTTTAAAAAACAATCGGTATAAAATGTATCACAAATTTAGTACTGCTTGCCTCCTTCTTACTTATACTCAAAAATGACTGATTATCTGGGTCTACATGACCAGATGGATTATGCTCATCCATAGATGTAAAGCAAGACAGTGGGGAAAATAGATTTGAAAGGGAAACTATAAATTCATCTTTGATAATTGGGGATTTCAGATGGTGGATGAAGTATCTACCGTGAACTAAGAAAGAATACTATTATACACACATAACTAGAGATTTCATTCAAATAGAGATGGTTATGAAAACCAAGAATGTGAGTGATGCTGCTCTTCAAATAGCTTGGTCCTATATCCTTCCTGTAAATAAAATACCACAACTGCAGAGGACTATAGCAGGGCAGTGGTGAGGCCAAGTAAATGTCTAGCCCTAATAGGTATAGTGGGTTGCTGAAAAAATTTAAGAAGCATTTTTAATATTTATTTCTTTGCCAAGTCTCCATGTGAAAGTCCTTGCCTCTGGTCGCCCAAACAACACTATAACTGGCAGAAAGTCTTCAGTGGTCTCTTGACTCTGGACTCCAGGTCACATACAAAGATTATGAAAAATCTGCTACAGTTAACTCCCATGATAACCCTCACACTACTGTCATATGATATGTTTAGTTAATTTCACCGTAAATCCAAACACAACAGTGGAATGTAAATGGCCCATGCATGACTGGGAACACTATCTAGAACACGGTGTCAATATGTATGTAACACATGCATATACGGGTGCACAGATCACCTGCCTCATGTTCTGTTGTGTCTGTGTCACCTGTTACATCACATCACCAGCCAATGTCTGTGAGAAGTGGTGATTCCAGAACCATGGCTCTTTGCCCTTCTCTGTACCTCTGCCTTTCCCACGTACTTCCTTGGAGCAGCAGGCACACATAGGGCATACACAAAGCAAATTACTTAAAGAAATGTTCTTCAAGAATGTGCTAGATTCAAAGGCAGATACCATCTGTACACACACTGTCCACTTTCCCCACACTGTGGTCTAGAAGGGAGAAGATCATATTTTTTTGAAAGGCTCCTTTAGACTAAGAAAGGGAGCAGGCTTACCAGCTCAGAGGAGTGAATGGAGGATTAAGAGAGAACAGCAGGTGCTGGTCTGTGGAAGCCTGATCAAGAGAAGGTTTTTATCTACTCAGATGTCATCATCAGGTCAAGAACTGAGATAAGATCTGCAGCTGCTCCCAGAAACCCACTCTGTCTAGAACTGCCTACAGTGCCACATCACAGTCCCTGAGGAGTGCCAGAGAACATCAAAGTGCCAGTTTACACCAAAGTATTAAAAAGACCTGCCAAAAATAGGGTCCTGGAAAATTACCACTATGGTCTAGGACTCCCTGTTGGCCTAGGGACACAGCTCATCAAGGCATTTGGCAGCAACAGCAGAAGAACATGAGCCCAGTGTAAAACTATTATGTTATTCTATGAAATACAGATAGATTTTTATTTACACCCTTTGGCCAGAGAATACAAAGACCTAGGCTTGAGATGAAAATAAAGAATGTTCTTATTAGATAAGATAGATTATATGAGAAAACATGTCAAGCACTGAGATTGTCCAAATTACAGGAAACATAGGAGAGGGACCAAAGCATGCTTTTCTTAAGACAATGCAAGATGAACCTCACTAAGAGTTAGTAGTGCTGTCAAAGAAAAACAATAGCATCTATGATATGTTTAAGTTGAAAGTAAATGTTTAAATTCACTGAAATAAAGAAACTGCTTTTGTTCTTTTGGGTGAGCCCAGTCACTCAGAAAACTAGGGCCTACCTTCAGGAGCTAACATTCTGAACTAGTAAATTACTCTGATATAGATCAGTCTATCACAAGGAAGCATCCTTCCTGGAAGGGTATCGTAAGGCCATAGCAACTGAGTTTATAGTAAGAAAGTTAAGATTCTCAATGAGATCACTGATAGCTACCTAGCAGACACAAAGGCCCATGATTAGGGAAAATAACAGTAAGAATTCTAAAATTAAGCTGGGCACAATGACACACACCTGCGATCCCAGCACCAAGAGAGGCTAGGGCATGAGGGTCTTATGTTGGAGCACCTGCTGGGCAACATGGAAGAATCTTGCTTCTGAATGTAAAACAAAAAGGGTTGGGTAGTAGTGTTTCTCTTACTCAATATAAATAAAAGCCCACTGTAGCTCAATGGTAGAATACTCTAGAATTCAATTGGTAGTACTGCAAAAAAAAAAAAGTCTAAAAATTCTAAAATCATTAGCAACCATCACAGAGGATCAAAGCTGCAGGTAACTGGAATAAAGACTCCAAGATCCAGAAAGACAAGAACTCAACTAACACTAGAGGTAAAACTTCGCTAATATTTTTGTTCTACTAAAGCACTCTCCTTCCATTAAAATTGGGCTGCTTGCAGAAGACAAGCCAGGCAAATTCTCAACTCAATATCCACAATAGTTTAAAGAATTCCCACAGACAAGCAGCCACTTTGTTCCTTGCCCGGCAGAAGGTCCAGCTGGACAAATGTCCCTCTGCCCCTTAGGGTATTCTGAAATGCAAGGAGCATGTGGGAAACAGATGAACAGATGATAGGCAGCCTTTGTCAACAGGCCAGCAAGAGACTGAAGGGATCTAAGGCTCGTGATTGGACTGCATAATTGCGAGTATCTTGGAGCTGTCTCTGCACCACAGCTACAATAAATAAGATCATGGCCTCCAGAAATCACGGACCGTTTGTGGCTTTTGATAAGTGTCACACATCAGCGGGGCTTACCTCACCCCTTGACTTGGCTTCTCTGAGGTTAACCATTTGTCAATCTAGTAAGCGTTCATTGAGCAGTAAACACAACGCTAGATGAATGGTAATAACAAGAGAAATCACCTTTTCTCCTTGGAAACTATACGCTTCTCATTGAATAAATTACTCACATGAATCGAACTTCTAGAAAAAAAATCCAAAGACAACATGGAATCAATACATGAGGTATTCTGTACCACAATGTGTACAATAGGAAAGAGGTTTCCAAGAAAAAATCCTTGCTAAGGAGACTCTTCTTAACACCAATATGTGTTCAAACCTAGCCAGAAAACTCAAAATTGAGGAATACAAAGTACACCAAGTGAATTGTATGAGCAATTTGCAAAAATTGGTGAGCTCCAGTTCAGTGGTGAGATCTCAGAAAAGTCTCACTCCCATTGTAGTTTCATAATGACAGCAGCATATGTGGCCTCACACAATCCAACTGCTTCAGAGAAGACAAAAAAAAAAAATGACTGAGATAAACAGATCTAGTTTCTTCTAGGTTTGAATACACAATTTCAGTAACCAAGTTTCTCATGATTTTTGAACCTGAAGCAAAGCTGCTTGTTGTTTTCAGTTACGTAGCTTCCCCAGTTGCCTAAAGTTTATACTTTTCTGTGTATTCAAGGTGTTTATGTTCAGAGTTATACTGCAAAATGGACAAAAGAAAAGTAAAAGCTTCTAATCCCCCTCATGCTAATTTGCCTGTTCAGCTTCTTGTTTTGCCTGGTCATCTATTCTGTGCCTTCTGGAAAACGGAACTCATATCAGTTCTACTCAAGCCTGGAAGGAGAAAAGAAAATAGTAACAATCACACGTTAAAGAGAAATTAAACCACAGGGGCAAAATTCTTGCTATGTTCAGACCGTAAACATAGTGGAAAACTGACATACAAGTAGTAGTGTTTCTCTTACCCAATATAAATAAAAGGCCACTGTTACTAACATACTATAGAAAGCCAGGACTCCGCCAATCACCACCACTGCCCAAAAGGGCTTGGACTCAGGAGACAGATGAGTAGGACAGTGGTGCCGGTGTTTCTCTGAAAAAAATACAAGAGTAGGTTAAATGGGAAGGGAATGGCAGTTGAGTACATCTCCCTCTTTCAGGAAATTAGAGAACAATTTGAAATAAATAAAAATATACAAAATGTCACTTGCTTTTAGAGTGCATAAAATTGGTCTTTGAGGTGTATCTAATCCTACCACAGATATGAGCTGATCTGTTTTCAAGATAGAAGTTGAAAATCATTGGCTTAGGGAGATGGTAAGCCACAGAGTTTCACCCACTTGACGTTGGAATCTACCATGTGCTTGCAAATGGAGACTTCCAAGAGCCTTAACTTGATCCCACCCTGCATCAGAAGACAATTCGTCTAGACCCTAAACTCTATCTTTGAAATTGTTTAAGTGTTGTGCATGTTTCAAGCCTTAAAAAAGATTATCAGTCTAGTATGACAGAACACTGAGTTGGTAATCAAAAGATAAATGTCTAGCTCCAACCTCACAGTTTATGTGATCTAGACAAGTCAATTAATGGACTTGGGTACCAGAAAGGGAATGAAAGAATCACAGATTTCTAAACAAATCAGAGGAAATTAGAACTAGGAAGAATATTTTAAAAATTCTCTAGTCCATAATTTTTAGCCCCAAAGGCACATTAGAATTATCTGAGGGCTGGAGGAATAGGCAGTGTTTAGAGTGCTTGCCTAGCAAGTGCAAAGACCTGAGTTCAGTTACTCGACACCACATAAAGCAGACGTGGTGGTACATACCTGTAATCACAGCACTCAAGAGGCTGATGCAGGAGGATTGTCATGAGTTCAAGGCCAGCTTGGGCTACCCAGTGAGTTCAGGACAAGCCTGGACAACAGAGGTGTCTCAAAAAAATATATATCTGAAGAAGACTGAAAATATAACAACTTCCATTGCCCTTCTTTGATAAGTAACAATTATATCAAAAATGGCAAGGTGGGGCCCAAGCATCAGGATTTCGTCTTATACCTACTTAGATTTTATAATATGCAAATAGGACTGAAAGTTAATGACTCCAAGATCACCGGTGTCCTTTCCAGGGCTAAAATAAACAATATATTATGTATGTGACTATGTGTGTATGCACATATACTCAATATAAAATACTATCTTAAAGTAGTATATCATTTACATGCCAATTTATTTTTTACTCTTAGCTTTGAATATAACATTTTTTGACCTCTGACTTGACCTAACCAAAACATTCTGCCTGAACATGCAGATATTAGAAATGTGAAGAAAGCTCAGCAAGCAAAATATTCTTTCATTAATAGTTTTACCTTCTCCAGCAGTCTCCTGATTTTTCTCTCCAATATTTAGAGAGAACACGATTTTGCCACAAACTTAGCGGACTGATTTCCACTAACTCATGAGTAGTACTTAGTAGTACTGAGTTTGGAACCATGAAGAATTTGACAGCTTATCCAAGAACAGAGTTAGTTAATAGCAAATTTCACATCCCTGGTGTTTAGTCTGACATCCTTTGTATATATTTTTGAGAATAAAAAAATAGAATGAACAGAGGAAGACCATGGAGCACAAAAAGAGAATTAGATTGAAACATAACCATTTTTTTCCCGAGTTCTGATCAATGCTAAGACAAAGACATTCAAAATACAACTCTGAAGCTGGGCCTAGTGGTATGTTCCTATAATATCAACATTCTGAAAGACTGAGATGGAGGATCACAAATTTTGTGCCAAACCTGGTCAACTTTGCAACTTACTGAAACTCTTCTTCAAAAAAAAATAAATAAATAAATAAAAGTTGGGAATGTAGCTCAGACAACTGCCTGTGTTCAATCCATACTACTGCAAACATTACGTATATACATGTAAGTATATGTATATATGCATACATGTGTGTGCAGTGTGTATGTGTATGTGTGTATGTATGTATATGAATTTTTCTAAAGAAAAGAAAGATATTTTGAAAGCATGACTTATCTTCATTAGTATGGCATTGCATGAGACTATTGCATCCTTGCTATGGTCGGACAGGTTTTTCTGAACTCTTGCTGAAAGCCATGACATTAGGGTACTACAAAGGTAGAGACGTAAGTTACCTTTCACATGAATGATAGTTCCATTGCTCTTCTCATCCAGGTAAGGAGGAGGATACATGACCTCAATCTTGCAGAAGTAAATATCTGTTTGATTAACGTACAAATTTCGGAGATAGAAAGTCACCGTTTCGTTGTCCAAATCTCCACCACAGCTAAACCCTGTATTTGAGTGGAACTGATGTGGGTGGGAGAAGTTTCCATAGGTGACACAGACTTCCACACCACAATCCACTCCTTTGTACAGCGATGCCCGGAACTCCTTTGAGAAGAGGTTGTAGGTATATTTGCAGCTAAGGTTGACTTGATTATCATATACCACCAACATTGGTGACTGCTTCACCAAAATCTTGCTTTCTGGGGAGGTAAAAAACACTGCTTAGAAGAGAAGGTAAGCATTTTTTTTTTCCTGAAATCAAAATGATTAGCCAAATGAACTGACCTCCAATAAAAGCTTTCTCCAGGCAGATAAAACGTACTTACTCTTAGAGTGGTAATTATACCAAGAGTTTTAACATTTATTTTGATAATTTTCATATTCCTTTGAGTGGAAAAAAAAAAAGCTTGTTTTCACCTACAAGGCAAATTGTGGTCTTCTGTTGGTGGTGAGCACGACGCCAGGCACATGAAATTTTTGAATCTGTATTGTGATACCTACATTGTTAATCACACAGTGAGCTGATTTCCTGGTTAAGTGATATATTTGTAAGCAACCTTAAAACGTGACACAGAAGCACATATAGATTTGTTTTGAAGTCATTACGCAGGTTGTTGTGAAGGAATTAAAGTGTTTTTAAACATGGTTTTGTTTATTGGCCATCCCAAGAGTTGGGTAAGAAAATGAGTAAGAAAATATATATGTAAACAAAGGGTTTGCTCTAATTTCTCATTTACAGCAAATTTAAAGAACAGCTTCTCATGAAATCTGCATATTTGTTCTATTAAATCACAGGGACTAGAAAAGTCACATGAAAATTGTCTCAACATTTACACTATCCAAATAAAAGGCCAAGGAAGTCAGACATGGTGGCATGCACTTATAATTCCAGCATTCAAGAGCCTGAGAAAGGGTATCCCTGTTTGAGGCCAAGCTGGACTACATAATGACATAATGAGACCCCATCTCAAAAAATAAAAATCAAAAATTTGAAGACCAACTAATTCAATCTCTTACTTTAAAGGCAAAGAAACTGAAGCTACGTTATCAATTCCATAAAGGAAGAGAGGATATTCATATTGTGTCATTTCTGGAACGTGACAAAGTTGTCCCTTTTTTTCCCTAAGTTATCATATGAGGCCTAGAAACATCAGGTAGTTTGCCTAAAAGTTACTGAGCAAGTGGTATGTAAACCAGAACTAAACCCCAAGTCAGCCACACCACTAAGAAACAGACCACAGACATACTGAGAATCAACCTGAAGTCTACAAACGTTTTCTGAAACAGCAAATAGCTTTTTGTCTCTGATTCAAATTTTATTACAAACAAAAGTATTTTTGCTCTTGTTTTAAAGAGTCAAGTAAGAGTAGAATCTTTTTCAATGAAATGTATGATTTAATCTGGGTTTGAATTCATGTGTTTTGGTTTTGCTTTGTATAAAATGGGGAGATGCAGAGAACTATAATAGCTTCCTAATAATTTTTTCTCCCATATATTTATCAATACTACTGTGCATCCAGAACTTTAAAAAGGAGAACAAAGTATAAGTCCTCCTACTTCAAGGAATTCTCACTGAATTGGTCTAGGCGGGGCTAGTATGGAGAGCGGAAGTGTTTTCTGGGTTCTTTTTTGTAATAACTTCATTAAGAAATAATTCATGAACCATGAAAATCACCCTTTTCCCCTATTTTATTAATATGTATATATGCGCTACATAATGTTTATATTGAACTTGGGTATTTTGTGCCCATATATATATCGTGTCAAAATTACAAGTCCTTCCTCTTTTTAAAAATCACTGGGTTTTAGTATATTCACAAAATTGTGAATGGATCACCACTATTTGGTTCCAAAATATTTTCATTACCCTGAAGGAAAACTTCATACTCATTAGCAGTCCCTCCCATTTCTTCCTACTTCTAACTCTGGCAACTGCTAGTCTATTTTTGGTCTCTGTAGATTAACTTGTATGTTCAGAGCATTTACTCTGAAAGGAATTGTACATGTGACCTTTTGTAACAAGCTTCTTTCACTTAGCATAATGTTTTCAATCTTCAACTATGTTGTAATACATATCAAAACTGCACTGCTTTTATAACGACCAAGTAGTAGTTCATGATATGGATATACTGTAATTTGTTTTTCCATTCATTATTATTTGGCTATCATGAGTAAGCCTACTGTGAATATTTGTGTAAGAGTTTCTATGTGGAGGTATGTATTTCAATTCTCTTAGGTACAGACCAGGAGTGGACTTTCTGGACCATACAATAACTTTTAGTTCAACTTTTTAAGGACTTGCCCAACTGCTTTCAAAGCCACTGCACCATTTCCCATTCCCACCATCAGTATGTGTGGGCTACAATTTCTCTACATCTATGTCAGTACCTTTTACTGTCCCTCTTTTCTACTATAGCCATCCTCACATGTGTGAAGTGTGTCTCACCAAGGTTTGATTTGTATTTCTTTAGTGAGTCAGTGGGTTGAGCACCCATTAAAATATGAAGGATGATGCATACAATGACTTGAACAATTTTTAAAATCATTTTGTTTGTAGATATCTGCAATACATAGTCAATTACATATTTTATTACATAGAGTTTGGGGAATTGGTGTATATGCATGTGTTTTGATCTTTTTTTACTCCCCTACTATGTCCCCAGATCCCCTTTGCATCTCCACAAAGTCTACTACCTTAATTTCTATCTTCTCTCTTTCATTTTGCTTTTCCAGTCATTTATATTTTGAGTTTCTTGTGTAAATGAAACAATGAGGCACTTAAACTTTCGCCCCTGATTTCCTTTGCTACATATCATGGTCACTACATGTAACCATTTTCCTACAAATGACTCAAATTTATCTCTCTTGTGGTAAAGTAATATTTCATTGTGTGTGTGTGTGTGTGTGTGTGTGTGTGTGTGTGTGTGTGTGTGACATTTTCTTTATCCATTCATCAGTTGATGGATATAGGCTCCTTCTAAAATTTAACTATTATGAGTTTTGTTCCTGTAAACATGTAAACATGTAAATGCATGAGTCACTATAATATGATGTCTTTAGCTCTATGGATTTGACCAGTTTCTAGCAAGTAACAGCTATCCTGGCTAAGACCCGTGTTTATGGGTGGGAGGCTGGGGTCAAGGCAAATACTGTATATTGAGGCAGAAGGCAAATTAGGGGACTGCACGGATAAAAGGCAAAGAGGAAAGAATGCAATCTAGGCAAAGAAGACGAGGAGGTGAAGAAGGACATGGCAGATGAGAAGAACAGCGCTACCGCAATTTTGCAAAGCTAGTGTAGTTCATCTCTTGAGGGGGTTTTAGTGCTCTCCTGCAGGTAGCAGGGACCTATGAGGCTTTGAAGCAGAGAAGCGAATGTAGATCACTCAGTCAACATAAATCATGAACTTTCTCAAGGATGAAGAGATATCCAAGACTGTTACACAGTCAGTATTCTCTTAGATAATGGTACCTCCAGCAAGGGAACAATGGGAGGAAAAATACTTTATTTCATGACTCTTTGTGCTAACATTTTGTTTCAGAAAGCTTGAAAGCTGTTGGTCACATGGCCCTGAAGTAAAAAGAAGATATTCAATTGATCTGTTAATATTTTCTTTCGCCTCTCTTTCCTATTTACACAACAATTTTTAATTAGCAGACCCTTAAACATAAACACTAAGCTTGAGATAGTTTGCTTACTCTGTCATAATATGTGACTGCCTCCTGGTTTAGAACTTAAGCTGAGGTCAGTGTTGGTTGAAAATTTTTCATTTTCCCAGTATTTATATCCTTGTAGCAGTTGGTCATGTCAGTAACTCAGAATAGCGTAAGTGAAAATCTACATCTGTTTTGAAGAGACACTAATGAAAAAAATTTATCTTGAGTGGCAGAGAAAGATAGCCAGTTGCTCTAAGTGATACTGAAAATGTGTGATTTAATTTCCAGTAGACACAACACATTCTTGTCCTTTCTCTTAAAATGAAGTCTGGGTGAAAATACATTCCCCTTACTCTATGGGGTAGGGATAAACCAAAGCAAATAAAACCAGACGTCAAATAATTTGGCTTGCAATACATTTTGGTTATCTGAGTTTCTGGGAATCCACAGTGTTTCAACTAATTTAGTGACACATCTAGGCTCAGAAGAAACTAGAAAAATATTTCGTTTTCTTGCACTGACTTCTGTTTGGTCCCTTTTTGCTTTCCAGCTCACGTTAAGAGTGGAAAGCATCTTTTCTGGCCAACTAGTTACTTGAAACAACAATGTTATCCCAGATATATGCAGAACCCTAAAAATTTAACAACAAAACAAGTCATATAGCCAATAAATGGATAAATGATATGAATAGACACTTCTCAAAGAAATATTAATGGCCAATAATTATAATAAAAATGGAAGTCTGAATTGCATCAAGGAAAATGCAAGTCTAAATTTCATTGAGATCCTAGCTCATCCAGTCTGAATGGCTGTCATCAACAAGACAATAATATTAATAATGCTGGTGGTAATGTACAGGGAACACTTAAGCACTGTTAGAAGAAATGTAATTAGGAATAACACTAGGAAAGTCAGTGTAGAGTCTCCTTAGAAACAGAGCTACTGTAGGATCCAACTATCTGCTCCTAGGTTTCTACCCTAAGAAAATAAAGTTGACATATAAGAGATATTCCTACATACATAGGATCATTGGCAGAATTCACGATAGCCTCATCATGGTACCAGCCTGGATGCCTGTCAAAAAGTGAATGGAGAAAGAAAATATGGCATATATATATATATATATATATATATATATATATATATATATATACATATATTTAACGGAATATTATTCAGTCACAAAGAAAAATGAAATCCTGTCGTGCAGACAAATTAGTGGCACTGGACATCACGTTAAAAAGCCAGACACAGAAAGACAAGTCTTGCATGTTTTCTTTTTATATATAGTAGACAACAATAAACAAAATCAATGCCTTGGAAATAGAACAGAGGCTATTCAGGAAGAGAAGGGGAGCAGGGGAGAAGGAAGAGAGAGGAGAGGACAATAGAGGATACTAGGAAGGGTGGAAACAATCAAAGCATGATAGATACACGTGTGGAAACGTATTAATCTGTGCAATAATGTGCTGATAATTTTTAGAAGAGCAAAAGGGAGTCATTAAAGAGTAGATCCACCTTTTTAACAGCCCAACATATGTGGGACATGGTAAAACATTTGCAGACTGAAAACACACATGCACCACAAGAAAGCACCCTTCTTGGGCTGTTTGGGCATTAACAAACCTAATCTTTTCTCTGTAAATTTTTTGTTTGTTTGAATGAGTGGTTAGGTGAGGTCTTTCTTGGTCAAACCTACTAGGGCAAAAGAGAAACAATGTCAATCTAGCAATTATGTTTGCTTATGATACCAAAAAGTTGGCTTGACTGACATTTTTAACCGGATTGACAAGTTGTTTTGATGATAAATTTAGTGCTTTGCTTTTCAAAGCCTTTCCTAGCAGCTAAACCAGCTATAGGTGTGGAGACAGGAAGCAGTAACCTCAAAACTCTTTCCCTCATAGCTCCTGCTTCAAAACAGGCAACATGAAGAATAAGACTGGAGGTGAGAATGTTCTTATCTGCTGCTTATAAGCAAGTCAGCGAGAGCTAGATTTCCCACAGATAGTCTGCACCCTTGAAATGTAGCCAAAGTCTGGAACGGATTCAAAGTTGCTGCGCTTCCATGAGAATGGAGTAGTTGGGGGAGCTAGGTTATTTAAAAAAAAAAAAAAAAAACACTCTTTCCATTTTCAACTACTGTAAGTGGGTCAGTTACTATATTTAGTAATCAGGTCAACCCTCTGCCCAGGTGGAGAGGGTAACCACCTCTAAGGGGTGTCTTCTAGCATCAAAGAACCCTGACCTTGAAAGGATGCTCTGTTCAGTTCACTTGATGCTTGAATTTCCAAGGATGATGCCTAAAACACAACGTGGGAAACTTCTTGGCTTAAATTAGTAACAACGGCCTACATTCATAGAGCTACAACATGTTTTCTCTCATGCTATCTCACCCACATTCCATATGAACCTGTGGAAAAAAATTGACAAGTCATCCATATACCCATTTTACAGATGGGGAAGTGATGTGAAAGAAGTCAGTTCCTCAAGGCTTCAGGATAAATAAGTGACCCTTGACACTTGACTTTATGCCTCATGGTAGATTCTAATCTATTACACTACGTTTTTTTCTGGTGTGACAATTTGCATCAAAATTTGAGCACAACTTCAGTGATTGGTGCTTGGTCCTCTCAAAACTGGACTTGAGGAAAAGGGTGGTACCATGTGTCTCTAGTGAGAGTCTGGAAGTAAATGAAATGGGAACAGGTCTGGACCAAAATAAATTTCATTTTCCCCACCATTTGATGGAGTTCCATCTTGCAAAACAAAAGTCAGCTGGAAGGTGGCTTTCAAGTGATCTAAACCAATCTTGTGTTTTACAGAAGAAGCAAATTGAAAACAAAAGAAGCAAATGGCTTTTTGGACATGGTCACATGAAAAAGTGAAGAACCAAGATGTTATTTATTTATTGAGGCATCTAGGAGTCATGTTTTAAATTGAACAATGTTGTTCATCCAGTCAGATTGACTTTATTTCATGTCCATATTTAAAGAAAGTATATTTCCAAACTATCTTTTTAATCTAAGTCACCCTCTATCCACAACTTTGCTTTTTTTCAGTTTCAGTTACTGGAAGTCAACCATAGTCAAAAATTATAAAATGGAAAATTCTAGAGATAAACACTTTGTAAGTTTTAAAATGTGCGTCATTTTGAGTAGCATGAAGAAACCTCAGGTCGTCCTACCAGGTATATGAGTCATGTCTTTGTACCGTGTGTCTGCAGCATATACACTACCATCTTGTTAGTAACTTTTTTTGTTCTCAAGGTTATGCTAAATAGATCGACTACATACATATCTCACTGCTTGTGTTCAAGTAACTTTTGTTTTACTTAATAATGGGCCAAAGTTCAAAAGTAATGATGGTAGCTTTGATACGCCAAAATGAAGCAATACCGTGCTTCCTGTAAGTACAAGGTGAAAGTTCTGTGCTTAATAAGGAAGACAATCATTTGCTAAGTCTGCTAAGATATACAGTAACAATGAATCTTCTGTTCATAAAGTTGTAAAGAAAGAAAAAAAGACATATGCTAGTCTTCTTGTTGCACCTCAAATTGCAAAACTTACAGCCACAGGAAGTGCTAAGTACTTAGTTAAAACATTAATTTATGGTATGACCCAGGGTTTCAAGCATCCACCAGAGGTTTTGGATATGGGAGAGTGACTGTATACAAACATTTTGCTTACAATTTAAAAGACTTCTCAAAGGTCATTGATAGGTCGCAGATAAGTTTTTACAAACAATATGGTCACATGAAATACCTTTTACAAATTATTTCAGAGATACAAGCAATAATTTTACTGTTGCAGGCCTTATATTCTAGTTCGCTCAAGTGTACAAAAGGAACATTAGTCAACACATGAAGTCACTTTTCAATTCAACCCTGAGAAAATTATAATCTTCTGGGATGTTGTGAATTATATTTGTTTATCATGTTTAAATTTACATGGTTCCATTTTTCCTTTTCTGTATCATAAACACAGAGAAATAAAATGACACATACTGCCTTATGAACCAGAGTACAGTAAGCAACACTCAAGACTAGACTAGGGACTGGGACGTCAAAGAAACAGTTAGGAAGATAGAACATAAGTTTAAGTAGCAATGTGACCTTCCTCCAGAACCTTCAAGAACTTCTCTGGGCTCCATTTTTGCATATCACCATCAGCGTTTCTGTTGCAGTAGAAAGAAGAACCGGATTATACAGTACTTACCATGTTTCCTTTTTTAAATTCCTGATGGAACAAAATTTAACATGTCAGGTGGGAACGAAAGAAAAGAAAGCTTTCAGCTTCCAGCCATCTTGCCCTGTGATGTCGATGAGCAAGCTGTGAAGATGCAGCTGGTTGCCTGGCACAGAACACCTCCTTCCTCACCACAAGGCTGGTTAAGTTACCAGAACTTTCCCCCGAGTGCATTTCCTGTTGGGACCTAGGATGCCCTCCAAAAAGTGATCTTCTGACCGCTTACTCCTTTTCAGGCTCCCTAAGGAACAGGGGCCCCCACGAGCCAATCCAGTGTTTGTTCTGGAGCTGGTAAGACAAACTGTGCTCCGCAATCTGGTACCTCTAGCTAGCTGGTAGAACGGCTTCACTTTGAAGAGGAGAGAGGAGTATAAAGCCTTCAGCACACTCTAGAACCTTTTGCCATCTTCCTTGAACAACTAAGAAGATAAATATATGACCACTAATGACCTGTCATACTTGAGTGACCCCAAACACTCTGAAATTCATGTTAAAACACAGAGAGAGAGAGAGAGAGAGAGAGAGAGAGAGAGAGAGAGAGAGAGAAAACTGCAAGTCAGTTTCACAATAAACTGTGGTCATTTCATCTCATTTCTATTGATTGTTTTCACAAGAATTAACAATTTTAGGAAAGTTTGTCCAAAAGAGGGGAAGGGGATAGCTTCGAGTAAGTGTGATATGTGCACATCTATATTGTCTCATTCAGAGTTATAACAACAAAAACCAGATAGTATATATGTGCACAATATACTCATGTTCAATGCAAACAGTATGTATCACATATATACATATTAATAAAATGGGGGAAAACAGCATGCTCGAAATTGGGCAATAATAGATGTATTTATTCATGAAAGGGAGATGGCAAAGGTGTAAAAAGATGGTAGAACCACAGAGGGTAACCACCTGTGGTTTGTAACCACAAAGTTATGACCACTCTGAAATGTGAGAGGTGAAGGCACAGGGAAACCACTAAAATTAGAAAGAAAGAAAACTGTGCAGAGGGCGCTAGCATGATATCAACGTGACATCTGTTGTCAGAACCAAGCCAAACGACTGACCTGTTCAAAGTTATGTAAGTATCAGCTCTATCGAGAGTCTGATCAGCAGAACATAAAGGTTAAAATCTAAAAAGACCTTAGTTACATAATGAAAAATTACACATAACAATAAAAATAAAAACAGAAGCTTGATCACTAAATTTCCTACCCAAGTTGCTGCGGCCAGCACTAGTTTAAGTCATACCTTAAACTCTGGTCTGTATTCCTACACAGACAGGCACTAGAATATAGAGGACTCATCTTTTTCCTGCTTTTTAAAAATATTATTGTAATTGTCAGAAAGTAACTCAGAGAAAAAATAATTCAGCAAAAAGTCACATCTGAGCCCTGAGACTTAAGGCTTTCCTTTCAAGACAAAATTACCAAATCAACAAATGATTACTTTTTACAAAGAAATTTTGATTTGTTAAAGAATCGTTCCTTGGTAGTCGTGCTCTTAAACATGTAGACTCATAAGTTTGGGCACAGCATCACCCAGCCTCTACTAGTTGCAGGTCTGCAATTTTCCACAGCATAAAGACAATACAACATTGCAACGTAACTTAAAATGAAAGTGAATTTATGGTGAAACCACTGGACCATTGCTAAAAATCAAATTTTATTATCTTAAAAAGCTACACTTCATACAAACACCAGGTAAGACAAGCTTTTGACACAAATACTATAACAGTAATTGAATTAACAGACCAAAAAAAATGGATATAAAGGGATCTTTTCTATTAATATATCATTTTCTGAAGACATATTTTAATCTAGTAACAAAATTTGGAAGCTGCATTTTCCTCTCAAGCCACCACATTCTGCACTCTCATTTAAAATAACTTTATGAAGATGACAAGTCCTGTTTCCTGTTTGCTCCACTCCCTCTGAACTCATGCTTTTGAAGTGCCTGCTTGGCTTAAGACCACCTTGGCATATAAAGAATCTTTTAGGTAAGTGTCAGAGCCTAGAAATTTGTAAATAATTATTGTTTTGGACCTTAACTTTACACAGGAAAATTGAAGACTGCAAAGTTCCCTATTCATTTCTGAGCACATCAGTATCTATGGCCTGATTATCAATTGTTCCCAGAGATTTCAGGGTTGACTAGCCAGCAATTCTTTGTATTTCCTTCATCAGATCATAAGAGCATCCACAAAGAGGCAGAGTGGTTGAGTTGCTTTGTTAAAGCCAATAAAAGCTGACATTTTAAATGTCTGCTTTAGAAGCACTTCTAAACCAAAAAAAAAAAAAAAAAAAAAAGACTTGAGTTGTTCTCTAGTCCAATCCCTTCATGTATAAGACGAGGAAATTGAATCTAGAAGTAAAACTTTCATCACATCTTCTTACCTGTAAAACCCGGGCTTTCTCTTTTGAGAGCAAAACAACAACAACAACAAAAAGAAAAGAAAGTTTGTTCCCCCCCAAACCAAGGTCAAGCACTATATTCTTGTTCCAAAAAAAAAAAAAAAATCCACGGGACTTTCTGAGATTACAGTCATTGACTACGCAGCCCAACATACTGGTCAGGGTTGATTTGCACCATGTTATCCTGTAATCTCGGCTAGGAGCTGAGGTCAAGTCCAGTCATGTTGTGCATTTATGAACACTCAAGAAAGAACTGAAAGTATACGTGCCCTAAGTCCTCTATGTGAAGATACATATTACCGGCTTGCTGACATAGGTTTACCTCTACCACTTATACTGACAGAATTATGTGTATATACACTTAACAAAGCCATTTTGTAACCCCACGCTTACCAGTACTGAATGACTCACCACGTAAGTCTCTTCATTCTCCCCATCTTTTTAGAGATCTTCCCTCGTCTCTCTACTACTCCATCTCCTTGAGAAAAATGCTGCACCCTTCATTGCATCACCTCCTCCTCCTCAGTTCTTTTTGTTAATCTCATTGCCACTCCAGCCTCACAGTGCCCTGCCAAACACACACACACACACACACACACACACACACACACCACACACACACACACACACACACCTGGAACCTGGTTCCTTTCACTTGTCAGATATAATGAAGCCATTTGGTGTGCAAACATTTATTACATGCCTACCATGTTCAGAATATTACAGTAGATGTTTTAGGTGATAAAAGTTCCAAATTGTCTTTACCTTACAACTTCCTCTTTTTTTCACTGTCTGTTTTTGTTCCCTTCCACTTTTTCTCAGCCCTGTGAAGTCCTATCTTCCTCCTCCATGGCTCTGATTAAACACAAAAGTCCTACTGGCTTCCTTCTCGAGGCTTACTTGTCTTTACCATCTGCATTTGATGCTACTGGCACATTCTCTTTGTGAAATTCGTTTCTCTGTTGACTTTAGTGGTGTTCCTGTGGCCATGTCCCTCTTTCCTCTCTAACCACATTTGATGTGTTCATCGATCCATCCTCTGCTTCAGCTGACCACTAACCAGACATTTTCCAGATGAATTCAACTCTCTGTTCCTTTCCATGAGCTGCAGATTTGCTCCAATGATGAGGGTTCCTAAGTGTTTTCTCCATGTCCATTTTAACTTCAACATGCTTTAAGAATAAATTTAAGCTTCTATCATCAGTATTCAACCCTCTGTGTAACCTGACTCTGTGCCACTTCCCCAAACCTCACCTTTTCTGATATGCCATCTGTTTCAAGAACATGAAACTGAATTTCTCATTTAGTTTCCTTATTATTATTGCTTCTTCCTCAGGCAACGTAGCACTGGTAAGAACATGAACCTTGGGTCAAGACCATCTGGATGTATTTGCTAGCTGTACAACCACAGGAGTATTGCTTTTCCTGCACAGTATTTCAGTCCTCTTGTCTATGAAATAATATAGTCATAGCAACTAGTTTATAGGATTTAGGGAAGAGCAAATGATTCAATTCAGGAAAAGCCAAGTAGAGTAATGTGTAGCATAATATACATGCAAAATAAATGTTTAGGGGTAATTTTCTTTAATAACATTATTCATTCAAATCCTATCTACCATCAAAGTCCAATGCAATTTTCAGCTCTCCATAAAGACCACTTTACATTAATCCTACCAGAGTTCTTACATTATGCTTTCTCATTTTGGTATTGCTCATTTATTTCCTTCTTCATGGTACCTGTTGAATTCCTACACACGTCCAGCATTGTACCTAATATCGAGGTTATAAGGCTGAGCAAAACATGACTCTGCCCTCAAAGAGCTCATAATCTACAAAAAAAAAAAAATACCAGATGTGTCAATTTACAATAATAGTTTTAGGAATTTGAAACGGAATTTTTAGTTTATCATTTAGAATCTCAAAGGAGATTTTAAGGTGAGAGGTGAAGGAGACATTTCAGATTATAAGAAAGCAGATGCAAGGTCATTAAAGCATCAGTTAGTCCCATGAGGTAGGGCAACACCAAATGTTATAATTTATCCACTTCCAGACATTATATCTTACTTTGTATAGTTTTCTCAGCTAAGCCATAAAGCCCATGGAAGCAGAGAGAACTCAATTATTCAAGTGATTCTTGTGTGATAAGACTTTGTTTCTTCTTCTCTTCTATTTTCTCAGACTCCAGTCAACATAGGTTAGGTTTCAAAAGTATTTTTCTAAAATGAACTTTCATGGAAACTCATCTTACTAATTTCCAATAAATGTGGAAGGAGAAGTTTCCTCAAGGAGATGGAGTCTTGCGATGGAGAATTCAGGTGGAAGACAACAGGATGTGGATGTGAAGATATGGGAAAGAGGGTGCCCCAGGAGGAAGGAACCCCAGCCAGGCCACAGAGAAAGAGTGCAGCTGTGGGATACAGGGAAGAAAGCTGCCGCAGTGACCTGAGGGTCCTATATTAGGGCATAAAGGAATATAGTTTGGATAAGTAAGATGGGATGTGTCAAAAATGATCCAAAAACGTCAGGACATTTCGTAATGTCATCTATCAGCATCTTCTAGGAACCACCAACACTATTTTTAATAAAATGTCTATGCTCCTTTTCATCTCTAAATATCTATGGTTGAACTCTACAATTTTCTGAATGGTTTTATTTATAATTATTTTTCCATGAAATAAATTAGTATGAATAGAGTATTATTCACAATGGTCCAAAGATTTTAAAAAATCTAAGAAGATTTTGTAATATTCACTTATTTTCTTTAATCTCAAAGTGGATTTTAAATAAATACGGCAATATTAATATCAAAGGAAGTCATCAGGTCCCCAAAAAAATCATAAATGCAGCAAATTGATGCTCTGACACTTTACCATATCCCTAAGCAATGAGGAGCCCTGCCAACCTTCTACCTTGCCAGCAATGAAAAGAAAATTCAAAAGATCACATTAGAGACCAAGCTGGAAGAGTATCAGGAGCCATCAGCCTGCTTACACTGTCAGCTAGAGTCCCCGGACAATGGAGATGACGACAGAAAAAGGTGACGGTAATAGGCACGTAGAGATAAAGGGGCAGGTCGAAGTGAACCAAGAAATTCCCGGCCACCTTGCAGCTGCTCTTCTAGCAGTGAGAGCCTAAACACATGTAATCTGCCTATTGTCACACAGACCAAATGAAGACACCCATGAAATAAGTACAATTACTAAGGCCAAAGTCTGAACTCTCTTTTTCAAAATCCCTACCAAGTGACTGGGTAGCTCTTGATCCCATGCAGCGCAACTCCTTCTTGTAGTCAAAATCATCAAAACAATAGCAACAAGCAAAAAGTTAAATACTCACTTTGCAAACACTTTTTTATAGGGTTGGGGTAACTTCCTTCCAACTCAGGGACTGATTCTCTTGCAACAATTCTCACACTGAAAGCTCTGGTGCACTGGAGTTTTTTGTTCTTTTGTTGTTCTTTGTTTGTTAGTTCCTTGGTGGTGCTAACACCACATCACCGACCAAAAAGAGTCCAATAAAGCTCTACAGAATAAACAGATTCTTCACACCCTTCAGGCACTCTCTTTTCTTCATGTTTGACTAAACACTCAACAGAAAAGTTCCAACTTCCATGAACAAATTTCTTGAAAAAAGCCAACAATAACTTAACCAAGATATAAAGGAGAAGATTTAATCCTTTGCAACAATCTGCTGTGAAATAACTGTGTTGCAGGAGTGCCTGCCCTCTACGTTTTAGACAAGAAAGTCTGGAATAAATTGTGGTCCTCTGCCACCCCTACACTTGTTAACATAAATAGTTATTGTGTTAGAAACAAAAAACTGCGGACACAATTTTCTTCCAGAATGTTGGTGGCATAAAAATGTTCTTTGGGTAAATGCTAGCTCACTGTAGGCAGGAGATACTCAGAGGAGATTCTCACACAAGACAAATGTCAAATGGTAATCATAGGTCATTTCTTCGTCCATGAAAAAAGAAGAAATGACATCAAAAGGAGGGTCTTTTCTAAAGGAAGGGAAGTAGAGGAACCCCCTCACCACCCATAGCAAACATTTGAACATAAGTGCTTCAGTTATGACCACAGATTCATTTCTGCTTATAATTTATTTGTGGCAATGACTCATTCTATTTCCTGGAATTGATACACTGATATTAATTTTATAGTCCTTGCTGGATTGTTACCAAAAAGGAAAGAAAGGAAGAAAGAAAGAAAGAAAATGCAGTTTGAAGGACGCATGGTAGTGTAGTAAAGCAAATTCTCAAACAATGCCTATATTTTAAAAATATCCATCTAATTTACTTTAAATGAAAAAACACCTTGATAGTTTTTTAACAATCAGAAAAGCTAGTTATGATGTATTAGAAGTCATGTAATACAGCAATGTGTTAATTACGTTGCAGTTTTCAATGCCCATCTTTTTAGCTTACCTTTGTAAGCCTAGCCCCAGAGGAGCACTTAATTTTGAGAGGTAAGTCGCTTCTTTGTATGTACAACCATTGCAGAGGAGTCATTTGCTGAAGACTGAAGTTTTTAATGAATTCACTTTGATGATATAACATTTTTCTACCTTCTATCCCTCTCTCAGGAAAAGAAGTGCTAGGAGGAATGCAGAAGCACTGGAGAAATCAATCATGTCCTAACTGATCACTTTGGCAATGCACTGGTTTGGGGAGAAATGAAAAGAATTGCTCTCATGCAAAAATGCTTAGTGATGTCCCGATTTTTGTCTTCATATTGCATGATCAGCTTGCTAAATAACAACCTCCATGGACTGAAAAACAGTGACCATTTCCATGGATTATATACATGGTCCTTCTACCAGCAGTCACAAACCGTTTCCCTTCCACGGCCTGCCATCCAAGCTGGACTTGTGCTCCAAAGCCCAACAAAATCTTGTACTGTGGATCTTAGTTGCACAATTATCTAAGTTTTGCAAAAATGTGTAACTTAAAGAAATTATCTGAGTTTCCTCACTCTTCCTAAATCACACCTCTGTAAATTAGCCATGATGCATTGTCTACAGCCTCATCCAAATCATGAACCAGTTAGTCTTCACCTCCGTAGAGGATATATTTTAAACAATGCTACAAAACAATGAGTTAGAATTATTAAATCAATAGAATCAAAAAACTGCTCTTCACACACACACACACTTCAATGCAAACATGCTGGTAGTTTCTGACAGTTCTAAGAAAGACCATTGAGGCTTTGATTACAGAATTTATAATTTCTTCAGAAAAGGTAAACACGAAGAGAAAAATAAAAACCATGTGGAAGGCTTTGCATCATTAATTAGAATGGATTGCATGTCTTATTTGCTGTAATCATCTTCTTTCTCATAAATTTTCCTACTGGAAGAGACATTTCAAATATGCCCTCTCTCCACCCACTCCTGTCCCACTTCACGAATGGTGGCTCAGTATCAAATCCTGAAAGCTACAGGAGCATGAGTTAGCCTTTGAAAAAGAAATTATCCCAAAGTGGAAAACAAATGCTTTGCAAGTGTAAACTCTGCAACTGCAACGGGTTTATCGCTAGCCCCCTTTTTGAATAAATCTAAAAGAAAAATTACAAAGCTTTGAGTCTTGAAAAAAACTTTTTAAAAGAGAATGAATAAATATAAACAAAACACATTCAAAAAGCACTTTGTGTACAATTACCAAGGTAAATAATTTTCATTCATGGTAGATATTCTCTTTATTGGTCAATAGATTAATACATTTTAAATTCTCCAAAAATAAATATTAAAGATATCTTAGTGCAGCAAGTTAAAAAAAACTTTTTTAAAAACAAATTTTGAAGATTCCCGTTAGCAAATACTAGAGTATGACTTATCACCAGCTTATGTCTTTTAGTATATGCCAATACCTTCTGAACATGCAAATAGTTTGTGTTCCCCAGCACTCTGGAAACAAAACTGATGAGTATATGTGTAATTATAATAGTTCTGTGGATTAAGAAATTGTATTCTCTGGAGTGCACACACATGAGGTTTAAGAATAACACTAACAGATAATGCAGTGATAAGAGTAAACTGAAGATACTGGCTCTGCAAGGGATCTTTCAGGGAAAATTCACCATTCTTATGTAAATCCATCCATTGACTCCCATCAGTCCAATTTTTGAGCCAACCAGAACACTTTTCTAGCTCTGAGAATAAGTTAAACATAGTACTCCAGCCCTCTGAAGTAAAACATTTTTTTTCTGTTAAAAATTGTAATTTTTCTGAACATGATTTAAGTTCACATTTACTCTTGTCTATGGAATTAAAAATCCTATCAAGCAGGTAGAATATCATAACAGTCAAGAGTGTGGGCTCTGAGATCAGGCTAACGTGGCTTGGACCTTCTACCAACAACCACCACCCCCACATCCTTGGAAAAAGTAACCTGTTCTCTTCATCTGCTGTGGAGTTACTGTAATAGCTTCCTCCTAATTGTGAGTTACTAGTGGTGACTTTAAAACTGACTCTTACTCATGAGAAGAAATGCTGCTCAGAGGATGTCTCTGTGAATCTTAGAAGTTAACATTTAACTCATCATTACTGGGCACTTAAAAGATTTTATTATAAATAAATAGATTTCAATCACTAGTTTAAAAAAAACAGTATTTGCATTCCAGCAATTTCCACAGGGATGTCAAGCTTACTTTGTTCTTCACTTAATTCAAGTTGACACAGTAACTCAACAGACGGATCTTGCTAGCCATGTACTGACCGAGCTAAGCACTTCACATAGATTATTTCATATTCTTTTCATGATGACCTGGAGATAGGGTTTATTGCCATTTTCATTTTACAGATTAAAAAAAAACTAAGGTTAGACAACTTAAATTCCAGTCTAAACTCACCACTAAGAATTGAATTTCTGCTATCAACTCAACCAATCTCAATTCAAAGCTTTCAGAACTAACATATTTTTATAAAGTTAAAAAAATTGTACCTAAGCTCAGAATTTTGAGGATATTATCAACCTGTAGCTAAATAAAATCTTACTTATTTCCAAAGGGGTTTTGTTAAAATGCTATACTATATTCTACAAATCAATGAGTTCCTAACTAACAAGTTGTCAAATTAAAAGAGAAGTGCACTTCAAATGTGCTCAGATTTCCACAGGTTGTTTGACATTTAAAATAAGCCATGCCGGTGATCACAAGAACATTAAAGAAACACTTAAAGGAAGAAAAAAATCAAAATCGTTTACCTATTACTTGAATTGAGGGAAAGAAGTTGAGAGCCAAGAGCAGCAGCCTCAGCATTGTCGTCCTAAGGTGGACCAGGGCTCTGGCCCCTCCACTCCGGGAAACCCACAATGTGAAGTGAACTGCAGATGCGCCTGCCGAGGTCTGAGAGTCTCCGTCATCTGTGGCCACCACCAACCGACTTCCTTACGGGCACATGATCAAGGGACTCAAACCACAAGGCATTGTTGTAACTTTCACACAGGATATTAGACTCTTTTTGATGACTTTAGAATTCTGCCTTTTCTTTTAAAGCCATGCCTTTTCTTGTCACTGAAGAAGAGTGCCAATCACTACCTGATGGGCTCGTGAGACTTCATCTCCACTGATCGATAACAAAATTATTAAAAAATGGAACCTGAATTTCAGTGGGGATATGAGAGAAGCTGCACAAGATGATTTTTTTCAAACTAATGACTGAATCCATGGCCTTGCCTTTCCTCTACTACTGAGTTACATCCCAAGCTTTTCCTTATTTCACTCTTTCTTTTCCATTCTTTTTTTCTTTTTCATTTAGTTCCTTCCTTTCTTTTTTTCTGACAGGGTCTCACTAAGTTGCCTAGGCTTGCATCAAACTTGTGATCCTTCTACCCCAACTAGGTATTCTAAAAAAAGAAGAAAATATCTTGCAGAGGAGGGATTTTCACAAGAGATAAACTATGTTAAAACTACAGCAAGAATTACATTGAAAATTTCAAAATGTCTGCCTAAAGGTGTAAAGGAGTTATTAGAAATTTAACATTCATGTGGGTCATGAGGTATTGAGAACTTAGCGCACAGTTCTTGGTTAGGCCAAGCCTTCCTCAACTCACTTCTAGTCTAGAACTTTGCAAAAATACATTCTACTTGGAAGCACCTAGCTAATTCAGTGTCTTCAGCTAGTTCAGTGTCTTCAGGAGGTTTCCTGAGCAAGAGAAAGGAAAAAATAAAAATGAAAAACCCTGTGTTCTAGACAGTAAGGTAACCAAAAACCACCCCTGGCTACCTTATGTTGTTTTATGCTTCAAGAAACAACTCTAGGTTAAGTAAAGGCCAGAAAGAATCCAAAGCAGGATCCCCAGCCTTATAACCACCCAGTTGAGCTCCTTCTCAATTTCAGACCTTTAGATACAAGTATTCTACCAGCATAGCCCACTGGTATTTGCATCAGCATCTTGTACTCAATGGCTTTCTCAAAATTTTTCCAGTAACTTTTTTCTCCTTTCTTGATAATCTGAGCTTCATAGCATTATCCTAGCTTGTGGGTTTGTGTACATGTTTTTCAAGGTGACTTCTATTGTCTTTTACTTGGCCTATGAAAGTAAAATATATTTTATATTTTAAAACTTAGAGAAAAATAAACACTAAAAATTCACTTATAATCTTGCCACCCTGGCATAAATACTGGTAATATTCTGGTCCATTTCTTCCATATGTCTATTAAAATGTTTGCACATTTAACATTATACTTTATATTTTTCAACAGATGTGTACTGTGACCTGTTATATCTTATACATTGTATCATGTAATGTTAAGCACTTATATTTATAAAAATAAATTTTAGCTAGTATATAGAACAAAACAAAACTACACATATATATGCACTACATATATGTATATGCATGCATGTATTAACCAAGTGCCATATGATATTCTGATACATACATACATATTATAATGTTTAAAACAAGGCAAGTGTATCTATTTCCTCAAACATTCAATATGTGTATAATGAAAACATTAAGTTATTTTAGCTTTTTGAAATGTAGATTACATTATTTATCTGTAATCACCCTACAATGCAAAAGCACTCCAAAGCTTCTTCCTCCTTTAAGTTAGTGTCCATTAATCAACCGCTTCATACCCCTTCCCCCACTTGCAGTAGTCACCTATTGTCAATTAAAGGATTAAAAATCCTAATAGCAGAACTCTGTTAAAATCCATTTTGCCCAGCTCATATCGAAGAGGTCTGTGACAATGAGGGAGTGCTGAACCTTGACACAAACACATCTCTCCAGAGATGCCTTACAACTCATCCTCTTAATGTTAACATTGAATGGGCCTTCCCCTCCATGTAGCTTCAGGGAGGGATCTTTCAGATTATATCTTTAGATACGGAACTTTACTACATATAATATAGGAATTCCCAGAGGATGAACAAGTTTTTAGGCAGAATGTAGAAACTTTCAGATCAACTGGGTGATACAGTACATTCCTTAGATTGTATTCTGCTGAAACTTCTTTTCACATCCTCAGACCCTTATAAAACACTCCAACTTCCCAGCCAGGTGGGTGACTCTGCTCCAGGAATTTCCTTGTAACAGTTCGCTCTAACCTAAAGAAATTCTTTATTTTTGCTTGCTCAGTAAATTCTCTTTAATGGCCCAGAATGCCATCTCATGTAATATGCTGGTGGCCCATAGAGGGACAGAAGGACTTTCCCCTGCCTTCCTTAGTCGCGCTTCACTCTGGTGCTTGTGTATATTTGTAAGGTTGGCCCTGGACAACTGAAGAACTCTGACCAGGGCAACACCTTGGTGGGTTCCCAAGGCCCCAGGCAGCGACCCAGACTGCTGTGGCTCATCAGGGGACAAAGCGGAGGAGCTCTGCTTTTGCCACTTATGGAAAAACCTCACTTCCCCCTTGCAGTTGACAAACCCAGGCTGGGACCACTCTCTGGTGGGAACGTAAGGGTGGACAGCCCATTATATTCCATAAAGGTAGGAGGCTGCTTTTCCTCCTCTGGGACCCCCACACCGTCAACATGCGGTGCAAGTGGCAGGGAAAGCTCTTATCCAAGGCAAATCTGTGCATACTGGGAGGGTTCCCCCATTATTACTACCTGGCAGCCCAATTTTTACCTCCCTTAACTGAAATTCCTGCACTAGAAGACTCAGAAGTGGCCAAGTTTCCATTCTGCCAGGATGGTGACTTCCCTTCCCCCTGTGGCCCATCAGTGCCCATAGTGGGTCCGCAAGTTCCCCTCTCTAATTTGAATAAGTTGAGGGTGATGTCGGGCATCACCACTGGCTCAAAGTGAAATCCGTGTTTCACTTCTGTAAGAGGCGCTCCTTTCTTGGGGGATGCAGTTTCATATTTGGATTTTTACACTAACCCAGGCCAATGAAGATGATGCTTGTAACCCCAGGGACAACAGGCCAGGAACTGAAGCAATCTCAGACTGAGTCTGACCGGCATTGTCAGCTTGATGCTATTAGGCCTGAGAGTGGTAGAACCCACAGGAACTGTGTGACACCTGTACAATAGAAGGCATTTAAAAAAAAAACCTGTTCATTGCAACAGAATTCATGAATTGAAGTGTCTTCTGACATAAGTCATCTGCAACTCCAGTCCTTTTTTCCCCACTATTTTTATTAATATACAAATGTAATACATAGTATTTACAACAAATTTGGGTGTTTCGTACATCTATGTATCACATCGACTTCACAATCCCTTCCCATCTTCTACCCTCCCACCCCCTCCCTGTCCCTTCCCCCGGCTCCAGCTATCACTTCATATGGTTCCAAAGAATGTCTGTGCTCTGGGTTTTCCAAGTCCAAGAAACCATACGGTATTTAACATAATAATCTTCGGCACCTAAGTCATTTCACTCAAGTTACCTCTCTACCCCAGCTTCCTATTCCTCTAATGGGTTCGCAGTAGTCAAATCTTGATATCTCTTCTCTGAAGCCAACCAACCCCTTCTTGGGATATTCACCAAAAGGTTTTTTTCCGTATTTTCTTACTTCTTTGTTGTTATTGTTAAACCTGGCCTTACTCACCAGTTCACACTAGAAAATAATTACAAGCATGTAGTTCAAAAGGATAGTTAATTTGGGAAAGAAGAAAAATAATAAAATTCAATTGACTTAGCTGAATACTGGAAGGTGCATATTTGCACATTCACAAGGTTATGTTTACATCAATCAATTTCCTTAGGATAAACTTTCATTAGTGACCTAATAAGTGAATTGCTACAACAAAACAAAGTTAAAACTATATCACATTGCTACATTCAATGAACTTAAATCTATACCACATAAATATACTTAAGGTGACAGACATGAAGGCAAATCTAGTTATTTCTTAATTTCCTAACTTTCATATCTTATTTACTCATATTTCACTGATTACTAATCTACTTTTTTCTCAGCTCCTTCTCCTCTAGCTGTTGTCACTTTTTCTCTGGGGTCATTGGTGTGGCTGGTCTCCCTTTCACTGTCCAAGTTTCCTTTAAGTATTTTCTGTAATACTGGCTCAGTGGCTACAAATTCCTTTAGACTGTCTCTGTCATGGAATGTTTTAAGTTCTCCCTTTAAGTTAAAAGATAATTTTGCTGGATATAGCAGTCTTGGCTGGCATGTATGTTTTTTTAGTGCTTGTATAATATTGCTCCACGATTTCTTTGCTTTTAGAGTTCGGACTGAAAAATCTGCCATTATCCTGATGGGTTTATCTTTGTAGGTCACCTTCTGTTTTTCTCTTACTGCTTTTAGTATTTTCTCTTTGTGTTGGGTTTCTAGAATTTTAATTATGATGTGTCGTGATGAGGATCTCTTCTGATCAAAGTTGTTTGGTGTTCTATATGCCTGCAAAAGTTCCATATTCATTTCTCTTCTTAGATTTGGAAATTTTTCTTCCATTATTTCATTAAACATGTCCTTTAAGCCTTTTGTTTTGTCCTCAGTCTTCTCCTCAATTCCCATAATTCTGAGGTTATTTCTCCTTGAATCATCTATCAGTCGTTGTAATGACTCGCTTTCTTTATTTACTTTGTGTTCTTCATGGCCTGTATGTTGCAGCTTAGTCACTTTATTTTCTAGGTCTGACATACTATTCTGAAGTTGTTTAAAGTGGTTGCTTATTATTATCTGTGTGTTTTTCATTTCCTGAACATCTGCATTCAATTTTTCTATATCTCTGTTGTGTTCTTCTCTAATTTCTTCTTTTGTCTTCATTATCTTCTGGTATATTTCTTCTCTGGTCTCCTCTAGTTGCTTTTCAAGGCTTGCTTTTTGCTTATCTATGTATTGGTGTAGTTCTTCTGCTGTCTGTTTAATTTCCTGCTTTAATTCCCATTTTAATTCACTGAATTTCTGGGCCCAGAAGTTGCCATCATTTTTGCCATATTCATCTTTATTTACCCTGACTTCATCTCCTGGGATTTCAGGTCTTTTTGTAGGAGATGTGTGCCCGCGTTTCCCCAGTTCTTCTTTGGTCTCCTCTAATTCCTTTTCAAGGCTTGCTTTATGCTTAGCTAAGTGTTCTTGTAGTTCTCGCGCTGTCTGATTTATTTCCTGCTTTGCTTCCCAGTTTAACTCCTCCTTTAACTCCTGTTTGAATTCACTGACTATCTGGGCCCAGAGGTTACCATCATTTTTGCCCTTTTCTTTGGGTTCTGCAATTTCAGCACCCTTTGCACCCTCCCCTGGGGAATCAGATCTTTTTATATAAGATTTGTTACCACGATTGCCCATGGCACTGCTACCTCTGACTGTCTCTGGTGCTCAGGAAAAGTGAATGGCTCCTGCTGACGTCACTGCCTGCCTGTGAAGGCTGTTGAGTCCTGTTTCTGATCTGGGATTCCGGGACCTTTTCTAGGGGGAGCACTCATTGCGTTTATAGTACAAACACCCGCGGGTTGGTGCTTCCGAGGCCGCCCGGAGCCAATGATTCCCAGTAGTCCAGGTCCGCGCTTACCTCGGTCTGAGGTCTGGCCTCCGGACCTTGTTTGTGATCTGTGGGTGCCAGCAGCGCAGGGCCGCACCCAGTTGGCTGCTTCTGACCCGCCCACTGCCTCTTATCCCATTGTTGTGGGCTCAGTCGGTCCTCTCCATCTCCATTCAGTCAGATGTTCAGGTCCCCGTGAGCGTGAGCGTTCCTCCCTCCGCCACTGCCTGCCGCTTGCCGCCAGCCCTGGCAGCTTACTGGACTGCGGGGATGTTTCCCCCCTCCGGTTTTGATGGTCCTTCAGAGTTTCTGGCCTCCCGCTGGTCGCCTTTCAGTTTCTGGGGATGCGCCTCTCTTTCCTAGCTACACCAAACACGCTTTTTCTAACTATCTTCTTGACTTTTTGAGTTGATGAGGAGACTGCGCAGTGCTGTTACTCAGCCACCATCTTGCCCTGAAGCCCGTCCAGTCCTTTTTATGTTTTAATTAACAGAGACAATACACAAATTTACCAATGTGGTGCCTGAGTGCTCAGAGGGCCGAGCAATTCTGGCCATTCACTTCAGCAAAGCCTTTGTAGGCATTAGACAGGAATTCCAAAAACTAGAGCAAGATTCACAAAGCTCTCACCTCACTTCTGCTGGATGTAGACTTTAAGGCTTTCAATAACTGTGAAGAGGTTTCTCAGGTCTCGAGATTTAATTAGAGAATGCCAGGAGCAAAGTGCAGGCCCTGTATATGGCCGCAGTCATAGTACAGCCCTTGCCTATGCCGTGTGACTCCAGGTCTCCCTGAGGTATTCAGGCCAGACTTGTTTGATCTGTTGTGATCCTGGGAAAGCAGAACATCTACGTCAAGAACGTACTAATCACCCTGCCCTCAGTTCTGAGGTTACAGATTTCCGTGAAGACTTCATCCATCTGCAAACAGAAGGGCCATTGGATGCAAGATGGTCCCTCTCCCATGAGTGAGGAGGACGCCTTCTCCTCAGAAGCCCTAATTCCAGCCTTAGCCTGGCAGTGGACAGAAGCTCTCAGCTTTCTTCTGTGAGGAACCTAGTAAGAGGGACATGCTGCCCTGCAGATGAGCAACTTCCCACACCTGAGCTGAGGGTGTGGCAGGGCTCCGCCAGCTCCTGAGCTCTCCATCTTCATGCAGAAAACTCAAGCAAACCTAGACATGGCAGGAATTGAGACCACCTTGCTCTTAGGGTTGGGAGCTTCACACTTAGCGCTTTTCCCCCAGGCATCATCAGATATTGACTGCAAACCTCAAACCACTTGCTTCATGCCGTGACATGAGGATTTGAAGGTTACCTATTTTCACATTCTTTCCTTGTTCTACCTTCTTGTCTTATTCCATTGCTAGGTAGGGACATTATGCCCAAGCTTCAGGCTCACTAACATCTATTCAAAACCTCTAGACCCAGTATGGCACTTCTTACTGGTCAAAGTCTCCTTTCTCCCTCAGAATTTCTCCCCAGAAATTTTTCTCTAAAACCCCACCACTTTCAAAAAGCACCCCCTGAGATCCAATTCTAGGCACTCACTCACTGTTATTGATATGCATGTGGCCATATGTCTTAAAAACCCAACTAATTTCCCCCACAAGTACCCTTTAAAACCAAAAAATGGACAGGCTTACAAACACTTCATTGACAAATCCCTCATCATTGATTTAAGTCAACCTTAAGACAGGGCAAGATAGCCTACACTCCTCATCAAGTCCTTGATACCCTTAATTCAAAGGCCTTTCAGTGAATCTCTGATAACAGAATTGGTAAACTACCTGCCTATTTTCTCAATGATCTTGAACAATGACAATTTCTTTGAGTTCATTGCTGACCATTTTTTCCAAGGATATTTTACTAATTACTCATAGGGAAAAGTTAAGTGCTATTTAAAATTATAGTATTTATAAACTTCCTCCTCTTTTTGCGATTCAATCATCTTACGAGACACACAGGATTTGCCTTTCTGTGCCTGGCTTATTTCACCTAACATGATGATCTCTACTTCTATCCATGTTACTGCAAATAATAGGATTTTATTCTTTTTTAATGAATAAATAGTATTCCCCATTCCATTGTACTTTTGATTTGCATTTTCCTGATGAATATGATGTTGAGTATTTTTCAGATACTGTGACAAAATACCCAGCATCCCCAAGTTAGGGGAGGAAAAGTTTATTTTAGCTTATAGTTTTAGAAGGTCACAGTCCAGGGCTAGAGGAATGGCACAGCTGTTAAAGTGCTTGCCTAGCAAGCACAGGCCCCGGGTTCAATTCCCAAGCACTATATAAAGTTGGGCGTGGTGGCACATGCCTGTAATTTCGGCACTTGGGAGGCTGAGGCAGGAGGATTGCTGTGAGTCCAAAGTCAGGCTGGACTACATAGTGAGTTCAGGACTAGCCTGGACTACAGAGCAAGACCCTGTCTCAGAAGGAGGAGGAGGAGGAAGAGGAGGAGGAGGTTGGTACAGTTCATTCATGGGTGGCTGGCAATAGTAGAAAAACATGCCAGAACAGAGGTGGAGGCATTGCAGAGGAAGCCAAGTAAGATCAAGTCCTGTGGAAGGAAAGAAGCAACATGCATCTTTGTGGTCGTGACCCAGTGATCCGCCTCTTCTGGGTCCACCTCAGTGGTCCCCCACTTCCAGGTTTAAGCCCCCACCGCATGCCTGTAATCCAATCTGCGCACCTATAGCCTACCACACACCCATAATTTACCTCTCCAGGCCAGGCCCCCATCTCTGAATAGCAAATAGCTTCTTATATAATCCATGATATCCAAATGCCTGAGGCTTTTGGGGACATTCCAAATCCTAACCACAATAGATACTTACTGTCCATTTGTAGTGTTTTTTTTTTTTACATGTATCTATCAGGGTCTAGTAGATTTGTTTTTTTTCATTGATTTTTTTGGAGTTCCTTATATATTCTATATATCACTTGGGTCAAATGTACAGTTTGCAAATATTTTCTCCCATTTCATTTTTCTTCACTCTACTCGTGGTTTTCTTTGACATTTAGAGCTTTTAATTTTGATATAATGCTATTATTCACTTATTTCCAGGCTTTGAGTTCTTCTAAAATTCTTTGCTCATTCCAACAGCCAAAGTTTTAGAACTAAATCTTAACCTTAAGCATTTTTTGTAACCATCATTTAAATTGATGCAGATTAAGTAGCCCATTCCAACCCCAAGTGTTATTACCTATTTTTTTTTTTTTTGCAATTTTAAAATGTTTCAGTGAACAGCATTAGTGACACAACTGTAGGTGGAGGTAATCTTTATGCCCCCCCCCGATCTACTAAATAAGATACCAAAATTATTTCCTCTCCTAGATAACCTTCTTTCTCTACATCTCAATTCACTCTCAAATCTAGTCTTTGCAACTGCATTGGTTAGGTTTCTTGGAGAAACAAAATTAATAGAAATTATATATATATATATATATATATATATATATATATATATATTCATACTCAGGTGCACACACACACACACACACGCGCGCGCGTGCGCGCACGCGCACACACGCACACACACACACATTTGGATAACTTACAAGTCCAAGGTGAGAGCACACATGGCTTCAGCAGGTATGAGAGTTAGCGAGTCCAGTGGCTACTCAGACATGAGATAGAAGAACACCAGTCCAAGACTTTAGAGATGGTATGAGTCTGAGCCGTGGATCTATGTTCAAAGGCAATGGTGAAGACCTGAAAACTAGAGAAAATCTGTGATGGAGATCAGTGATGCATAAAGAGAAATGAGTCAACATCTAGAGACAATGGCAAAAGCCAGAGCTTTCCCAGCAGAAGAAGTTAAAATCTTCCTTATTCTTTCCTTTTCATTTAGTTCAAGCTGCCAGTACATTGGTTGGGCCACTCATATTTAGGGTAGATTTTCTTCCCTTGTTTGCTGGCTCATAAGTCGGCCACTCACAACCAAAGTTCCACCCTACGTATTAGTTGGGCATGCCCTAATTACTTCAAATTGACAAAATATCTTAAAGGTCACAATAACCTTCATACTCTTACATGTTGTTAACCCTCTGGGACAATTTGTCATTGGAATTAATTCAGTTACATTTGTAACTACCAACAAGTGACAAAGTCGTGCCCCTAGACCTGGAGAATTTCTACTAAATTTTACCACAATGTTTCTGGATGACTTAAAAGATTGAAAGATTTTTTTTCCGGACAAATAGGTAAGAATGTATGATCCTATTGTAAGACATCTAATAAAGTGTCCTATTGTAGTCTAAATAGAGAAATGGAGAGTGGCCCAAATGACACTGGAATAGCATAGTTAAACCACTTCATAAAAAGTATTTTTCTGGAATAATTCTGGATTCCTTAAGTCCATCTATGTTCTTGAAATTCAAAATGTAAATGTCCAAATGAAACAAAGCACCTATTCAACCAACAAGTGTACCAAAATCCCAGCCACATAGCTTGTTGGGTAAAGATATAATACAGATGATCAAATTCTATAAACTATCATAGGAACTTAATATAAGGGTGGATACAGACGTAAAAATGAATCTCAAGGCTTTCACTACTTACTGCTCTCCAGCTGGATGTTTCTATCTAATTGTCTGTGTACATCCACTCACCCTTTCAGGGTTCAAAGTCAACAGGACTTCCTTGAAGATGCTGCCTTAGCTATTTATTCATTGCTGGGCTAGAATACTCAACGTTTCTAGTTTAAAGGAGGAAAAGTTTATTCTAACTCGCAGTTTCAGAGGGTCATAGGCTATTCATGGGCAGCCAGCAATGGTAAAAGCACATGGTGGAGGCAGAGGCAGAGGCAACTCCTCATGACGTGGTAGACAGAAGACAGCTCCAGCAGGAAGGGGAAATTAACATGTACCCTCCAGTTCCTCTCCCATTAAGCCTCAGTGTTCTGCTCCTTCCAGGTTAAGCCCCAAGCATCTTCCCCTTCTAGCCAGGCCCCACTTCTCAACAGTATATAATTTCATAGGTATCCTACCATATCCAAACACGTGAGGCTTTAGGAGACACTCCATACCCAAACCACAGCAGATGCTTTCTCCAGCCACCTCACCCATACGCATGTACTCTCTAATTCCAACCAATCTACACCTTCTCTCCCTGCTAGAACCTTCCCTTGTGTCCTTCATACAGCATGGTAGAATGCCGTGATGAAAAAGCACTCATGGATTTACTCACACTATTATTTGTTTAGTGCCCGAGTCCCCCATCAGATTGTAAGCATAGTGATAGAATTCATGTCTCTCATTCACAGTGGTATCCCTGCATTTAACACATAGTGAGTACTTAGTAAGATATTTGCCAAAGGAATAAAACACCTGACCATTGCTCACTTTGCCCTTAGGTCAGTCTGGCTGCAACTGCAGATCCCTCTTTAATACTCTGACCATAGTAATCTTGCCCTGCTTGGCTTTCATATTGTCACTAGCTTGGATGTTAGCCCTGCACTCTTACCTATCCCTCCACTCAAGCTGTGTTCAACAATGTGAGAAATCCAAAGGCCCCCTTTCTCACAACTCATTTCTCTTACAGCCAGAGCCAAAGTTGCACTCAAAAGGGGGTGGAGGTGGAGACTGGAGAATGGCGCAGAGGTTAAAAGCACTTGCCAAGCAAGCACAAGGCCCTGGGTTCAATTCCCCAGCACTACATAAAGTTGAGTGTGGTGGTGCACACCTGTATTGCAAGCCTTCAAAAGGCTGGGGCAGAAGGATTGCCAAGTTCAAGGCCAGCCTGATCTACATAGTGAAGTCAGGACCAACCTAGGCTACAGAGTGAAATCCTGTCTCAAATAAATAAATAAATAATGTCATGCCTGATGACTCAGTATCTCCCTCCCTTCTACTTGGGCCCTTCTGGGTCCTGCATGGTCACTGGGAGACAGAACTGCTGACATAAACTCAGTTTACTGCTTTAAATCCTGCAAAGAAAAGATAGCTGACTTTGAGAATTCCAGTGGCTAAAAACACAGAACTTGAAATCTTACAGCCTTGGGGATCAAAGCTCAATTGACAATTTCTAGCTATTTGGTCTCAGAAAATAATAGCTATTCCTCTTGTGTAAAATAAAAACAAAAATGTCTCACTCCAGGTCTTTTTCATATTTCACACAGTGAAAATCTCCATAGATAGATTTAATGAATCTCCATTTCAGACTTCTTGTAGGAACTTCTTGTGGGAACTGAATATATGAATATATTGGGTAAATCTTATAGAATAGATCACTGAATGCAAGTGTGATATATTTATATGGGCTGATTTTACTTTACAGTGTGATTGTCACTAGAACCCTGGTTTAGAAATTAGCACTGTAGTCCTCCTCAATGCACAATCCTTCAGTAATAACCTAAATCTGTGTAAGCTACAAAGTATCATTGAAAAGTCTTAAAGAATTTTAGTTGTCTGGATATAAGCTGCCAACAAGAAACCCTGTGGCTATAGCCAGACTATCAAGATAATATCTTTTTTATCTGAATTCCAGTGAAAAGCTTGCCTCTCATTTTCATTTCTAATTTTTTCTAAAGCTCTTCCCTACCTAGGTTCTAATGATCACATGGTGATTTTTAGGACAAAATGAAGCCTCAGATTCTTTTGAATTTTGTAGTATTATTCTAGCCATTAATATAAAAAATCAAAAAATTAATTGAGAAAGTTCTGCATATTGTCACAAACCAGTGAAACCAAAACCCAGAAGAGATTATGCTAAACCTAAAAAAAAGATGAATAAAAACCTTCCATATTGATCAACCAATCCAACCTTCCATATTGATCAACCAATCCAATGCTAAATAAGTATTTTTAAAATGATGTAGTTGCAGGAACAATCTATGAGGTTTTATCAAGGATTCCATGAAATGTTGAAAGACTAGCTTAAAATAATCACCTAAAAACTTTTTGACCACTTTGAGGCAGGCCGATAACTCCAAAAAGCAAAACCTAAAATTTATTTTAGAGACTTCCAGCCACCGGGTATTGTGTAAAACATTATGCTTGCTTTATCTCATTTAACTCTCACTACAACCCCAAGAGGTTGGGCACTATCCTTATCTCTATTTTATGGATAAGAAAACTGAAGCTTAAAGCAGTTAAGTAATTTGCCCATGACACACTAAGCAGGTGTGTTGTCTGTGTTGTGAGGCCACAACAGCATAGCACAGCTGGGTAATCTATAAGCAGAACTCGATCACCCTACAGTTCTAGAGGCTGGGAAGTTCAAGAGCGAGAGGCCAGCATTTAACAAGGATCTTCTTAATGCAAAGAAAGAACGAGAGATCAAAGCCATGTTCCCAAGGCCTTTTATAGTACGCATTAATTTATTCATGAGGGTGGAGGCTCCCATTAGGCACCACCTTCCCTCACTGTTGCATTAGACAGTAAGTGCCCAACACGTACTTTTACGGGACACCCATTCAAATCAGAGCAGCAGCAAAGCCAATATTTGAAGCCAACTTCCGATGCAACAAATGAGAATGCTAGATTCAAGAGGTATGGGACAAAGAAACACAGTCTCATCCATCAGCAGCATAGTGCAGGACTGATAGTGCCACAGTAAGGAGCCAGTCTCTTAAAGAGAAACGTACTTTGTAAAGAAGACCCATCTGACCTTCAGCCAATCAGTTTATAATAAAGATTCACCTAGGAGTCTCTATGAGACTTGCAAAGACTCCCTTTAACCAGAATATGTGCTCTCCAGAGGGGGACAGATGACTGGAAAGCACGCGACTTCTCTCCTGACCTTATATTCATGAAGACTCAGGCAAGAGAAGAAGCAAAATTTGAGTCATCTTAATAGAAAAAACAAATAATTCTCAGCAAGGAAACACCAGGAAGCCAAGCAATGCTGATCTGTGCTTTAGGTTGATTCTTTGACAAATGGCTCATTCACTTGACAATCTGAAGGAAAAAAAAAAAGCAGAAGGGAAGTGGAATGGGTATAGATGGGAAGAAAAGGTATTATCAATCAGACTCCAGCTAAGCCATTACAAT
The DNA here is from genome assembly GCA_004027205.1 of Ctenodactylus gundi. Classification (NCBI taxonomy): domain Eukaryota; kingdom Metazoa; phylum Chordata; class Mammalia; order Rodentia; family Ctenodactylidae; genus Ctenodactylus; species Ctenodactylus gundi. The sequence continues at coordinate 323,771 of PVKB01000544.1, read as the reverse complement.
AGTATGTACTTATAAGGCTTAGAATGCAAAGATATTTTCATCAGGAAAGGTTTTTGTTCTCAAAATTCTGTTTTTCTGAATATCTAACGATCTCTGAGCTGTGTTCTTTTGGTGTTGCTGAAGACCAGCGGACTGTGTGGCTGACATGACACAAAGTAGCAAGTGCCCTGTGTGTGGTTGCTTTCTAATTGTTTTAAATCACTGGGGTACTGGATATTTTCTGGAAACGAATGGCAGTTAAATATGACTGGGGTTGGGAGGGCAAGGTGAGGAATGTATTTCTCTGTGTATCTTCTATTAAACCTGACTTGACCCTCTTCTAGTCCCGACAGTGCAATCAGTGAGATGGTAAGGAGGCAACCTCTGACCCTTTCAGGAACTGCAGTCCTGATCCAGCCTTGGGAAAATTGTCATGCTTGGCTTTCCTGCTTTTGGAACAATTTCACCCTTAACGTGTTGTTTAGACCAGCACCTCCAGGAAACAGAACCGTTAACTCCAACATTGCTTTCAGTGGTTTCTCATGTTGCTGGACCCCATGGGAACCTTCTCAGCCTTCCCCTTGCTGCATCTCCCTCCCCTTATCCTTTTGCACCAGTTCCCACACTCACTGAATGAGGAAGGTCAATCCAAATACATCTGTCCACATCTCTGGAATGTCACAGAGGAGTAACAGCTGTTGACCTCTGTTCTGAGCACATTATCCTGTTTGTCCCAAAAGTAGCTTGGGTGAACTCCAGCTAATATATATATAATCTCTACTTCCTATGGGGAATGTAAGGCCAGGAAAGTATATTCTCCACACTTGCTTTGGTAATGATAAAATGTAACCTTTCAAGTACTGGGTCCTATTACTGCTAATAATATCATTAGTCATTATAATAATAACGATGACTAAAGTTTTTTAAAAATTTACTATGTACCAAATAGATGACAAAGCTAAAGCACCCCCAAAATTTTAATCTTTAACTTTCCCTTCTATTTTTTTTAAAAAGCAGTATTTTTCTTTATTCAAGACTATCTTATCTCATCTTAACTCACACGTGTGTGCACAGGTACACACACAAACCATTTACTAACTCCCATAAACACAAGAGGTAAAAATGAAGATTGTATTCTTTCTTCAAGAAATATGGGAGGAATTTTCTTAAGGAGAAATAAAAGCTAAAGTTAGCCTGTTAAAAGCCATCTAACAGTAACCGTGACAGGCAACAGCAAAGAACTAGAGTCTGAACAAGCAAGCTTCAGACAACTCTAGTACTTACCTAAGAATGCGCCCAGCAGCATCTCGTTACACCCCAGCACGTAATGAAGCTTCCACAATATTACAGGCTGCTGCTCACATTTAGAGTGACTAGAGCCTAGCTCCTCATTTTCACTGAGGGCCTAGAATGGGAGCTCGACACACAGGAAAAGTCATCTACTTTGGGAGTCTAATGCAGGCTGATGTCTCATGCTATTGTCATTGTGTGAAATGTAGTCAGCTTTGTGCGTCCAAATTATTACAGGGTTGACTTCTAAGTAGAGCAAATAAGTAGAGGAGACTGGTAAGTGCCCTTGAAAATGCACTCATTCCCACACAAACCTGTGCTCACTGACATCGGCACAGAGGAAGCCCAGGGGGAACTATAAGGCAGTCTCCTTGCCCCACAGAACTCAAATCTGGAAAAAAAAAAAAAAAAAAACCACCGACAAAGAAGACTCTACCATACAGGGACGGCTGGCTTCACAGGGCAGGGACCCTACAGTTCAGAAGATAGGCAAAACTTGCCAGAAAACAACAACAAGCAAAAATGAGACTTTCCTTGCAGACAAAGTACATAGAGCAGCAACAGCTTGAAATTGCCAGGCTTGAGTAAGAACCGCAAGGAGCTTAATGTGATTAGGACGGGAAGTGAACGGAGGAGAGGCAAAAGTGATGGCAGTGCAGGCCCGTCGTGAAGGGTCTTATGCTGTGCTGAGTTTCCTCTTCACTGAGCTCAGTGAAGAAGCTTCACAATGCCAGCCGGCATACAGGTCTGCGTCACTCTCACAGATTTAGGAGACATCAGAACATCCAGTACTGAAAACAGATTTAATCTCATGTATCAACTCCAAATGATTGATATCAGCTTCACTGTGTCCAACGAGACTTTTGAGGCCTCGTTGCAGTTCAAGGAGGGCATGGGAACAGGAAGGGGGAACACAGACAATGGCACTGGTGGGACCCCTGGATCAGGAGTCTAATAAAGCCAAGACCTCAGGTCAGCTTGCAAACTGCTCTTCTCCACCTGTCCCTTAAATCTTGGTCTTTTTCTATTGATGGGGTATCAAGAAGATAATAAATTTATACCTCCTACCTTCTTTTTCAGTTCCGAATCAAGGAAGACAGAGTAAATGACAACGGAGTCAGGCTGATGGCTATAGACTAACCACTGAGGGGAAACCGCTGCAGAATGAAGCTAAGACCAGTGGCCACAAAAGCCCCACTAGAATCTGGCAAACTTAACTACCAGCCATGGTATATCCAGAAAATCATGGCCCTGCCTCTAGGAACAGGGTCACTGACCACTAAGCAACTACTTGGCCAAAGTACAATGCTGGCCCCTTGCTCCTAGGGAAGATGAGCCCAATGGTGGAGATGTGAACCCAGGGATAAACGGTTTAAAGAAAGAAAAGTGTAAGCATGTCTTCATGGTCAGAAACAAAAGACACCACAAAGAAAAAGACTGAAGACATAGAACATAGAGAATGATATTCAGGTAGAAACCAAGATGACAGGGAGAAGTGACCCGAGGGCCCAAGTTAATTGTTTGCCATTCCCAATCAAGAGGAAACTTGCCTAGAAAAACAGACATCATATCAGGTATGGATTACCTAATCACACATGACATCTCATCAAAAACCCTATGGAAGAGTCATTATTAATAGTCCATTTTAGAAAAATCAGGAAACAATAGAAAAGGACTCCCTTGTTACAGCTCTAAGATTGTGATCTTGGGAAAGTTGACCGATTCTTTGACTGACTTCTTGCTCTTTCCCATTAAACCATGGCTTCTCAGTAAGTTTCATCTAGTGGGAGGTACACAATCAAAGCCCTCCGTCATCGTGTGTGGTGGAGAGTAGGGATGGGAGAATGACCTCTTACACTTCGGTTCAATTTCTAAAATACTTGAAGAAATGGGCAAACAACTCTTCTTTTCTGTCTTCTCCCTCCCTGAAGATGCAGAAATAAAAGCATTTAATTTCAGCAGAGGTGAGTAAAGGTAATAGTATTTATTCCCGAGTACCACCTCAGACACTCAGGAAACCAAGACAACTTCCTGGGTCTTGCTATTGGTTCTATGTCTCTGCTGAGAAACTCAGACTTCCTAAAAATAGCATCCATGAAGTGGCTTAGCAGTGGGAAGCAGCAGACTGACTAATGACTTGCACTGTGCTTACAAATGTCCTCTCTAAGGACTCTGAGGCTATAGCCCAAGGGAATCGGCAAGGCTAGGCCTGCCTGCCTGGATTTTCTCCAGGTCCTGCACACCAGACTTTCAAGAAAATGATGTCTGTTCTTTTCTCAGAGAGCTACTAAGGAAAAGTTTGTGGAAACAGACAATTTGTGTCCAAGGTTGTGCCACGTTCTCTCAGATCTACCTAGTCTTCATAGATCTATTGCCTTTGTCTTAGAAATTCAGTCTTTATTTTATTTTTATTTTTTGAAAATTCAGTCTTTAAATTGGTCTACAACATGAACAAAAAATATGTACATGGTTTCTGTGCAAACAGGGAGTTGACAAGTATTTCTTGTCTCTTCCCTTTTTCTACTGTCAGAATTTTTAAATGTCTCATATGAAAGTGGATTTGAAGCATGTTGTTCCCAATATTTCTGTTACAGTCAACTAGCGAGACTGCTATGTCTGGCAGTTTATAATCCTTTTTTGTGTCTGGGAGACCTTCGATGGTTCCAAAGCTTAGACACGATTATTTTTTGAAATGCATAAAATAAAATCATGCAATTGGGAAGAACACCCATAAAATATTAAAATGCTGTTTTCAAATTTAAAGAGCAAATATTTATGACAATGTAATAAATGTTTTATTAACATTAAATAACATTATCTACCTATTGCATGATAACTATTATAATTTTGAAATAGCGATAAAGATATGTAATATTTTGAGATATTAGTGACAACTATAATGTGCTATCAAATATCTGTAACTTTTACTTATGACAAACTTATAAGTTCTACTAAAATTGACAGAGTTTGGGACCACCATGGTGGGACAAAAGACTGGGACCACCAAATAAATTTGGAGTATGGTATAATGCTTCTTTACCCTTGTGTTTTCTCTACAGACCCATCATTAGACCTGAATAAAGCCACCAGGCAGAATGTTTGCACATGAAGGAATTATTATTGAAAACTGAAACTCTCTAGCTTCACTTACTTTTAGTTGATCTAAAAATCACTAGTTTTGTAAGTCACCCAGTTGGGCAATACATTATTAGTTTCCCAATAACTTTGCTATAAAAACTGCCTCTGATGTGTGGGTCATAATAACAATTCCAAGGACCTGAAACAATTCTCCTGGACCTGAAAGCAGCTTTTGTTTAAAAAAAAAAAAATTCACACTTCATTTGGGCCTGTAGATGGCTGATGGGTGATTGGAACTAGACTGAAAGGCTTGGAATCCCTGTCTTCGTATTATATCTGTCTCCTTTGTTGCCTGAAACTTTGAATCAGATTCTGCTCAGCTCTACATACAGATATGTTGATTGCCAGTTGGAGTTGGAATGTATTTTCTTTTCCTTTTAGTTATTTTGTTAAATAAATAATATTTATTTATTTATTTATGGTGATACTGAGGATTGAGCCCAAGATTGTCACGTGGTACTATATCCCCAGCCCATTCTTTGTTTTGAATTTGAGGCAGTTTTCACTAAATCACTAAGGTGCTTAGGCTGAGTTCAAATATGTAAACCTCCTGTCTCCGTCTCCCAGTGTTCTGAAATTACAGGACTGTGCCACCAGCCCAGCAGTTTTCCTTTCTGTCTTTTTCCACCCTATAGCAGCTGCAACAGCCCAAGCACCTAAAGTCCTTCAGTCCTGTCATAGGGTCCAGACCAAATCACATACCCATGACGTTTACATAGAATGATGGCACCAGCCATATAAATAATGCAGCAATTTCTAAATTAAGTTGACTATGACCACCTGACAGTCCTAATCTTATGTAAAAAATAATAATTTTTGGCAACATGTATTGGCCAGTGAAAATTACTGGACTTTATCATACTTTGACAAATCAATAAAAGTTTGTTGCTCTGTCATAGTTTGGATCTGAAATGTCCCGAAAAGCCTCATGTACTTGGATGTTGTGGAATGCCTACAGATTCTACATACTGCTAAGAAGCGGGCCAGATTGGAAGAGACAGATCACTGGTACATGACCTTGAAGGTTATATGCCAGCTCCACCCTTCCTTCAGAGGTTCATTTTGCCTCACAATGCAATGCCAAGAACAGTTTTCTCCAGCTAGGCCTTTGCCATAGGTTTCTACCCATGCTGGCTATCCACGAATGCACTGAGATCTCCTGAAACTGTAAGATAAAATAAATGTTCCCTCCCATAATTTATGGATGGTGGGTATTCTGTTCCAGCAATGAGAAAAAATTGGTGTCAGAGTGGAGGTGTTGCTATGACTTTACTTCATAATAAATATGGTTTAGAAACCTTTGGAAATAGTTTATGGGAGGACTTTGGAAAGGTTTAGAAATGCCAGCTAAAGAAACCTTAGAAAATTCTGTAAGCAAAACTTCTTGAAAGACTCTGGTCCTACCTCAGAAGACCAGAATTCTGAAAGAAGCATAGATCGTAAAGACTGAACTCAAGAGGTTTCAGATAGGATGGTGGATTCTCTTAACAATTGGTCTAGAAATCATACATGTTATACTCTGGCAAAAAGTGTTTCAGAATTTTGCCTTGTTCTTAGATTGATGATTAATGTTCTTAGATTAATGGTGGTGGACCACTTAATGTGGCAGAGGAAATTTTAAGACAGTCAACAATCAAGCTGTCACATGGTTACTAATTGTGACTTTTAGCTAGCTCTACACTGAAAAGCAGCAGAAATGACAGAGGAAAGAGATGTAAAAACTGCAGTTTTGCCAAAATGAAAGATATTCCAAAGTTGGCGCAGAAAAGTTCGTGATTATTGAAGAGATTAGCATTAAAAAGAAGTTAAGTCTTCTGCATGAGGATTTTAGGAGGGATGCCTTTAGGGCATCTCAAGAATCAGCAAGATCCCACCCATTATTTATTTAAGAATGCAAAGGTAAAAGACTGGTTTGAAAAGAAAGCCCTGGGGCAACCTACAGGAAAATCCAGGAAAGTGAATCTTAAAGGAGTTCAGCCCACTTGCCTAGCAAGCGCTAAGTCAAGTGCTAAGAACCCAAGTTCAATTCCCCAGCACCACATATGCCAGGTGTGGTGTCACACACCTGTAATCCCAGCACTTGGGAGGCTGAGACAGAAGGATTGCCATGAGTCCAAGGCCAGCTTGGGGCTCAACAGTGACTTCAGGATCAGTCTAGGCTGCAAAGCGAGACCCTGTCTTGAAAAAAAAAAAGAGTATAGCTATCGAAGAACTCAGAGGCTTCCACGGTAGTGGTCCAAGGAGTCCAGACTACTGCTCAAGCCAGCAGTAGACCTTAGCATCATCCATGCAACACTAGCTTTACAGGCATGTAGAATGTAAGAGTTGTGGGGGTCACCAAAGTTTCCAGACAGATTTCAGAAGGAGACTGTAGAGGCCAGGCAGTATAACCCTTACAGGACAGTGCTTGAAGTTGTGAAGGTGAAGTCAAAAGTACAGTGGAGACTCTGGAGGTGCTAGCAATATGGATCCCTTTGGAGGTGCTAGCAATATGGATCATCTACAAGGAAGACCACAGGCTATGAGAGGAGCCAACCCAAAATACAAGCCATGGAAGCTGCAGCTAGAGGCAATGCCATAGACACAGGGCCATGAAAGGCCTTTAGAGCTCACATCTCAACACGACACGGCCCAAGTGCTGGATATAGAACTATAGAATTTAACAGAACTGCAGGATTGGGTTATTGTCTTGTTTGGTTTCATTCTTGCTTCGGCCCAATTGCTTTTTAACCTTCTATTCATCATTTTTGGAATAGAAAAGCTTACCCTGTGCTATAGAATGTTAAAAGTATTCAACTTTTCTTTGACTTTCACAGAAGTTCACAGCTAAGTGTTTGTCTTGGGTCTCAGAGGATACTTTGGTCTTGAACTTTTTAGTGGTGGTAGAACTGTTAAACTTTGGCAACTCTGAGAGTTGAACTAAAATGCAGTTGGCATAAAGAGGTAAATATGAATCTTTTGGGGGCTATGGGCAGAAGGTTTTCATTTGTATCTGAAATGTCCCCCAAAAGCCTCATATATTTGAGCGTTGTGAATACCCATGGATTATATGTGCTTTTAAGAGGTGGGGTCAATTTAGAAGGAACCAGTCACTGGGCTTGACTCAGAATGGACAGATCACTGGTATATCACATGGAAGAATATATGCTAACTCCACCATTCCTTCCTTACTCTGTTTCTTGTTGTGATACTGTGAATCATTTTTTCTTTGGCTAGGCCTCTGCCATGTGCTTCCACCATTGCCCACCATGTATGAACAGACTGAGACCTTCTGAAACTGTGAGCTAAAATAAGCCTTTCCTCTCTTAATCTGTGGATGTTGAGTATTCTGTCCTAGCAATGAGAAAGTAAATAAGATATGTTCTTTCTGTTTAGGAAGTAGCCTGGTCTCCCTATTTTAATTAAAGCTGGCTCCCTTTAACTGAAGCCCCAATTAGAATTGCCTAATCTTCCTTTCTTGCACAGGAGAGCTCACTTTAGCTGAAGTCTCAAAGTCTTGTCATCTATGCCTTTGTAATACTTGGCTTCTCTTCATTTCTATCACCTCCCGATCAAAAGATCTAAAACGATAACAAACTACTGTGGTTTGTTGCTTCAATGTATCATCACGATGTTAAATTTCAGTAAGAGAAAAATGAAGTTGTAATTTTTTCCAAAATAAGTTTCAATAGGAAAATGTAGGCAAGAACCTTAAGATAAGCCAGTACATCTAACTAAAATAGCATATCACCTATGCATCTGTGGGTGATAAACACAAATACACATGTACACACGCATGCACATACACACATACACTCACACTCACACACACACACACACACACACACACACACTGAGCACTGTGCAAATGTGTGAATGTTCTTCATTCTCAGTACTATAATGTGACAGCATTGTAATGACATCCATTAAAGAGAACACTTCATATACAAAAATGTCTGGGTACAGAAAGTGCAAATAGCATTTCAGTCTTCAGTATCAGTATTCTTTTTAGCCTTTGTTTTCAAACACTAGTCACGTGTTGATAGCCACTACTGACTGAACATGGTGTTTTCCCTTCTTCTTGATGCTTGAGCAATAATTACAAGCACCTCAGGTTACCCCTGATATTGCTTGTTTTTCTGTAAATTTTAGGTCAACTCCAGGTTTTTCATTCTGCTCATTGTTACTCAACTGATGGAACAGATAGCTGCTGAGATGAAACCTTAGATGTGAGTTAGAAAGAACACTGTCAAATTCATCCCCCTTGTCATGGATGATGACATGAAGCCTCCAGACCTCTCTGTAAGTGCTGGACATTCACCTTTGCAGCCTCTGCCCTAACAACAGATTGGGGGAGGTCTCCAGCCACTCATTTTTCACTCTGCTCTCACTCTGCTGCAGATTCATGAGCGCTTTATTTGGCTCTGCCTATACTCCGAAACATCAGTTTCTACTAGACCTTTGCCTTTAATGTAAGTAGACTCCTCTGTAGGATGTGTTCGTCCTTTTATTCTTCCCAAGGCTCGTCGCTCCTCCTGACAGTCATTGTTCACTACTCTATGAACTTGCATTTATTCTCTATCTCAACATTCAAGTTTATTTTTTACAAATGGGCCTAATTTGTAATTGTTTTATACATGTGTTTATCTTTTTGCTTAGCTCTCCTATTAGAACTAAATTTCTCAAGAACAAGGACTGGATCCGGCTTATCCACCACCTCTTTGCTTCTGTACCAATACATGCCTGGCATCACAGCAGTCACTTGACAAAAATGTGGTAAACGGATTAACCAGTAGTGAGCCTTCCCTTCGCCAACATCCGGCTCTAGAGGCTAGTGTGTGCTTTGAGTCTCTATGCCAGAGCAATCACGGAAAGTTAGCCAGTTGAAAACCTCAGGTAGCATACGTTCAAAAGCATCCCTCTGTGCTGAGCACTAGAGCCGGTAGCTTATTTCTGCGAACTTTGATTGTCTGTCACAGGTTGCTTTTGCTGCTGCAGTGCACTGTACTGGTGTGCCAGCATCTCACAGCTACTTCTCTAATTCCAGGAAGGATGCAGTAGGAAGCACAGAATTGTTTACTCTCTGGAGTCACAGTTTGGCACCTTGGAGATGTCCTGATTCTGGCTGGCTAGGCACTCCTGGAAAACTCTCTCAACTCATGATCCTAGCACCAGCAAGGGTCGGGTTGGAGGTGAAAGTCTCCTTCCCATTGTAGGCCATTTATTCATTCAACGAGTGATCAGTAAGAAGTGTGCTCAGCGATAAGCCCGTTCGTATGGGCTAGGAAGACAAAGACAGAGCATGCCCTCAAGTGGCTCAACGTAGATCAATACGACGTTAGTCTCTATTTTCATATAGGTGGAAAGAGAGATATTTTGATATTTTGACTCATCTAGAATTTTCTCTCTGAACCATCTATACACTACTTAAATGAGCCAAAATGCTAGCAGCACCCACAGAAATGTTAATAAGCATGTATTTATACCATTTGCTGTCATTCACGATATACTGAAAATATCAAACAAAAAAGTGGATCTGTCTTCCAGGGGCATGAGAATCAGACTTTGACAGTGAACCCACTTACTGTTGCTTTAAGAGGCCATCTGGAACTATTGCACCTCCCAGCCCAGCAAGCACAATGGAACATTTTCCTTGGGATTACCTCACTCCCACTGACCCACACAGGAAATAATTATTTTGTTAGTTGCCCATAAATAGTGAAATGCACTTGCTTGAAAAATAAGCTCTCTTTGACCTGTAAGACATCAGCTTCATAAGCATAGCTGAATCTAGTTTCTATCCAAATGCAACAATTTTTACGTAAATGGTGCCTTATTCTTGGATTATGGGTTCCCAGTTCTAGGCCACAATTTAGCATCCTGCCAAAATGTCACCACAAATAGTGGTTTCCTTGTATTTCTGGCTAACGAAGAATGCAGCATCAAAGAAAAATTATATTTCTTTCCTAAGATAGAATATGGAAATTCCACAGATGTCCTAGCAACAAATTCAAACACTGTAGTCATGTCTGAAAAGTGTTCCTGTTCCTCCAGATGTCCATATGGGGCATACCAGAGAAATTCAGCAACATTTAAAGGAGTGACAGCTAGGGACAGGATTTGGGGGGGGGGGGGTGCTCAGTAAAAAGTTTAGCTCTCTACTGAGGTGAGACCTAAAACGCACAGCATTTACTTTCTCTGTGAATACCCCAAGACAGTGGTCTAAATGGAAGCCATAGAAAGTCCAAGGGTCTGATCACTTGAAAAGTAAGGCTACCTATGGAAAATGGAAGCTGGTGTAAATAAGCAACATTCTCAACTAAAATTGACTCTCTTCTTCTTTTTTTGAATTAAATCAGGCCAAGTGGTGCAGCCCTTTAGTTTTTATTTACTCATTTATTTTCTACAAATGTGTCATGCACCTATGTGGTGCTAGAGAATCGAACCCAGGGCCCTGCACTTGCCAGGCAAGTGCTCTTAGCAGCTGAGGTATACCTCCAACCCCCAAATGACTCTATTCTAATGATTCTTAAATCATTGATGTAGGGGGAGAAATATGACTCTTGGACAGAGACCAAAGTCATAGCAGTTTAAACCCAATAAATAGGTTTTCCTGTCTCATCTAAAATCTGGGACTAAGCAACCCAGGACTAGTATGACAGCTCCAGCATAGGAATTCAGGTGCCTTCTACTCTGTGACTAAGCCCTCCTTGGACCCATATGGGTCCCAGGACAGACATAACCTGCCCTTTCTCTTTCGGAATGCAAACCAGGAACAGCATCAGTTCTGCTTATATCCCATTGATCAATATAGTTTCATGGCTCTTTCTACCTGCATATTCAGAATTCTGTGAGGATACAAAAGAAAATGTGAATCAGTATCAGAGATCAAATAGTACTTTCTTACAGCTGTCAATATTCAGATTATCCATTTGAATGGTGGATAAATTATCAGAAGGCATAGCCTTTTTTATTTACAAAGCTGTTGTAACACCTATTCTTCCAAAATTACTGCATTTATCACACTACACACACAAGTCTTGTATCATGGTATATAATAGTACGCCTAAAGAATGAAAGGTCAAAGATCAGAGGTACAGTGCCTGAGCGCCTCTGTGTGATAATGCCCAGCCAGGAGAGTAAGCAAGGCTCTCCCCTGATGATACTCTTGGTGCTGCTTGGGTGTAAGGATGCAGCCTCTTATCTTATAGACTGGGGTCCCCACTCCCACCCAACCCATGGACTGGTATCTTCTGTGGCATTGGAAACACCAGCCACTGGGTTAGATGTACGGGGAGCAGGAGGTGAAGACCTCCACTTTCCACTCCTCTCCTGCTCTGCTGGCCATGTCAAAGCCATCCTCCAACCTACTGCAGGACAAATGCCCCCACTACCACTCTGTCCTTGACAAAATGGTCCCCACCCCTGTGTCAAAAGGTGGGGACTACTGCTGTAGACCAAAGACCTTGCCCTGGGGATTAAAAGGCTCAGTAGTTATCCCATGGATGTGAGGATCACTTTGGCTTCCCTGGTCTTTCTGTTGCCCTAATGGGAGAATGACCTAGGCACACACGGGACAGACCTGGAATCTCCTAGCCACTTTTAACCTCGGAAAGGAAAGATTTCTCCAATCCAGAGACAATGAAAAAGTAAAATAGTAACAAGAAAGGGCCTACGTGTCAACCAAAAATTTTACTGAGAATTTCTGAGGTCGCTCTAAGAAATAGATTATGGATAGAGGAGGCTTGGGAATAACAAATCCAACCCTCTTCTGGGATCAATTTGGAACTAGGCTTGCTGTCTTCTAGAGGTGTAGTGAATTCCTGAGCAGAGACTTTCCTTAGATTTTTTTTATTCACTAAGGAGACATGAAGCAGGGCTGTGTGCTGATGGATTAGAATCCCACCTGGTGTTTACGCCAAACTACAGGATGTGCCTAATATCCTGGCCTGAATACACCACCTCTTGGCTGAAATAGACAGCACCTGTCTGCAGTGTCCAGTTTGGCCAAATAAACTGAATGACAGTTAATATCAAGTAATATAAGCAAATAGATGGATATTAAATATCACAAAGATAGGCTAAGAGATGAATCAATCAAGGGCACCAAGTTGAAATAATTTATTTCTAGATGGATGGTCCAGAAAAGCGAATGTGCTTTCATACTACTAGCAGAAAGTGTGGTGTACCAGTGTATTATTGTTGCCACGGGGGAAAAAAGGAATCAGGTGAGAAATTTCAACAAACACAATTATCTTCATTTGACGTAGACCTATAAACTATAGAAATGTGATAGTTTAACCTATCACATAGCTGGTAGTGATTATATCAGCATATTTATCACAGCTAATGTAAAATACAGTTGGCAAATATGAATGCGATGAGACAATGGAATCTTAATGATTTTTCATTACAAAACTATTCCAAATTCCAACTTAGGTCTCTAGTTAGGGAATATTAGCACTTCCTCTTCCTATGTCTTCCTTGTCTGAAGTTGGAACAAAACTCTTGGTGGGGATCCAGGATGTCAGGAAAAAATTATTTTAAGGTTTGTTATGTTCAAAAGGGACAGCAGGGTAATGTGGGTTAACCTCTATGTCTGAATTTTGCACCACGTTAGTAAAGCGTGTTTTGCAAAGACTTGTGCGTTCACCTCCAGCAGTGGGTAAGGGACGTTGCGCTGCATCCTACCCAGACCTGTGTAGAGTCATCCCCTTCTCTGCCCCCTCGGGGTATTCTGCGGCTCCTGACTAGCACCGACCTCATTCATGACACTGCAATTATTGATTCCCAGTCCTGTCTCCATCACCGGGGTGGGACCTGGGAAAGGAGTTAAGAACAAACACTGGAGCTAAACTCCCTGGATTTGAATCCTCACTCTCCCAGGAACTATTTTCTGTGACTTTGAGTAATTGCCTTTACCTTGTCAAGCCTCAATTTCTTCATGTGCGAAGTCAAGTTAGTCATAGTACTTATCATTTGAAGTCTGTATTTCATGACAAAATCAAAAACAATCCCACCATACAATATCTTCAGTAACTATTTTATTATACATAACTGTTCTTAATGTCGCCATTAAGAGTGCCTAACTCCTGAAAACACGTGAGTTGGATGAAACAGTGAATGAGAAAAATGGAGAAAAGATATCCCCTGCAGTGCTCTCAACTCACTGTGCTCCAAAGCAATGGAAAGATTTCTCTGCCTGTGTTGTGGTTTGGCTGTGGACTGTCCCCCAAAAGTTTCATGTATTTCGATGTTATGGATTGTCTATGGAGCCATGTGTTGGTGGATTGGGGTCTAGTCTGGAGGGGTGGATTGCAGTTAAGTTAGGATTAATGGTGTGTAGTGGCCACACCTGGATGCAGGAGGGACTGGTTACTGGGCGGAGACCTGAAAGGATACATAAGCTGCACCTGCCTTCCTGGAGGACGGGGACTAGTCTCAACTAGCCTCAGCTTGTCTTCCTGTTTGTCGGGGAAGCTGCTTCCACTTCTCTCTGCCATGTACTTCGATTGTTGCCGACCACCCCTGAATGGACTGTGACTGTCTGAGACTGTGAACTAAAATAAACCTTTCCTTTCCTAAGTTTGTGGGTGTCGGGTATTGAGTCACAGCAATGAAAAAGTAACTAAGACAGCCTGCAAGATTTGGGGAAATGACTAGTCTAGTGTGGCCAATTCTTTCATCTTCCTCCTGGGCATGAGCCCTCATGGAGCACATGCCAGACTATACACATCCAGCTTCTCCTAAGTATGTAGGGCACCACTTTCCTCCCAACCACCATATTCCTTTGGGGACAAACTGTCCACAGGAAGTAAGTATTTTGTACTTTTTTCCAGGATCAGACTTTCCTCCACATGTTTTTGTGTCATCTGAGACTGGGTAGAAAAGATTAAGGAAGTTTGAGTACATCCGTAGTTTCTCATACCAATCACAACCTAACTCAACCTCCAACCTATCTTGTTCATAGATAAAGGTCTACCAGAAACAAACATAAACATGATATAGTTTTTCTTCTATCTGCCATTTATTAGGTTACTTCCTTTTATATTCTATTTTTTCCTCTCTCTAAAACTCTAATAGTGAATTAGTAACAAAAAGAATTATTTCTGATTTTAATTTCTCAGAAAAGAAATAAAGTCCTACTATTGGCAAGTCTAGAAATAGTAGAAACTTCCCAATGCTGCTTGTCCCAAAGAGCTTTATCATCTTTGTCATTCCTTAATCCGACCTACATCATCTTTATATAAAGTTCCTTTGTTAAAGTCACTTCAGGGAGACTTTGAGTATGTCATCTCCTGCCTACCAAGGCCCTGAGAGAATTAAGTGTCAAGAGTAACAGAAAGACTCATTGAGAGGTGGATGCTTTGGGCATTCACAGCCTGGTAGTAATAAATAATTGTTTCACCCAAAAAGTGACCCATATTCTAATTATACTTCGCTTAGTAGTCTTCTAATAACTTGGCACTTCATGTTGTTCTGGCTGAAGAGATGGAAAGCCCTAGTTAAATTTTCCCCATGTAAAAGTACTTGTGATGGCCAATGCCTATTCTCAAATCAATAAATAGTAAAAGGAAAGCCAAAAGGAAGGGGGGAAATTATAGGTTATATAAAAAATGTCACAAATTTTAAGAATTTGAAGAAGTTTGTATTGTAAGGGAGCACTAGAATCCATATTCAAAGATTAAGGATCTGAAGTGTACCTGACACAGCTTCTGAAATGTGTAGCCTCTGGGTGAACATGGGTGCTGACTCAGTTTTTGTCTCCTAGTTTTCTTCTCTTTCACATTTTAATGTTTATTTATGTTTATAAACATAGGCAATTTCCTGTAGTCTACAACCTCATGCAAAAATGGATTCTGGCTCAGGGGATAATATTGGTAAAGATTAGCCCACTAAGAAAAATCTAGAAGATAGCAGCCAAACAATAATTACTTTTCTACATGGGAGGAATAAAAGGCAAATATTTCCCCCACCTAGCATTTCCAAAGCTGACTTGTTGCCTTGTAAACTCACTGACATCAAACATGCAGTAGGCTTCTTCCTGACATTTGGCCATTGCTTATGATGTGACCCACAGCCTGAAACACCTTCCTCTGTCTTCTCCATCCATCTCAACCTGGTATTTCAGCCTTCATATGCATTTTCTGGCACTTTCTGACATTCCACATAAGAAATGGCATGGCACTCTAGTTTTTGAACCATTCCACTGTCTCCCTCCAATCCTTTCCCTGAGATAATCTTCAGTGATGCCCATATCCTTCCAATCACCTTGGCTTCTCATGTCCTTTGTATTCACTGTGTTGAATTGTCTTCCACATCACTTTAAACACCCAGTCCTGTCTGGCCACCACCATGAACAACACCCTCTCCATAATCTTAATTCCAAGAATGGAATGGCCTACTTAAGTGAGTGGCCTACTCACTTAAGGTGTTTAAAGGACCATGGTCCTCAGCTAAAAAAAAAAAAAAAAAAATTGTATTACAAAGAATGTGAATAACCTCTGTAAATCTGACCAACCAAATATGTGATAGTCAGTTCAGAGAATGTCTGTTGTACGTATATATTTGAAAACTAAATATTCTTAAAAATAAGCGAAAAGGGACTTTCCTCATATCACTTCTCGTATCCAATATAAATATGTGGAATGTAGCATAAAGCTGTTGAGAAGCCTGCCTTGTTGCTCCAACTTTCTTCATGATTTACTAGCCATGCTATCATTTGGCTTTGTCCCATAATGCTCATTTCCTAGTAAATGTTGCAGCATAAATAACAAGTTCTTTAACATTAAGCAGCTTCACTCAGAAATAAATTATCTCCTCAACACAGCACAGTGTATCACTAAGGGCAAGTATTTCTTAATCATTTACTTTCAGTATTTCCCTGCTAGTAAAAACCTTTCCGGACGTTTTTCCTTACTGTCTCCAACCAAAAAATTTTAGTACTATAATTATTCAGCATATATTACTGTCCTGTGCTTAGATCCCTGCTTCACATATTGAAAAAAAAAAGGTCTCCACACACACACACACACACACACACACACACAAACACACGAATATTCATTCTTGAGGGGGCAATACTGCCTTTGTCAAGAATGCAAGATTTCGGACACAGGAAGTGCATCATACATGTGGTTCCTGTTTGGCTGTTATCTGTAGCTGACGAGATGAACACAAATGGGCCAGTCGCTGGGGAAGTGGTCTGCTCTAGTGATGAAGCTGTCAGTACTTCTGTTTCTTCCTTTCCTTTACCCTTCCTTCACTTGCCTTTATTCTCAGCAACCCAACACTTACATTTTTGTTAGAATGGTAAGCAATTCGACCAGACCAGGACAAAAGAGATTGTATTCCATTTTTAAAGTACAGTATTAGTCAACAGTAGCAAATCAAATTTTTCTTTTTCATATAATTAGCAATTTTATGGACCTGGGGGAATAAAGTACCTGGAATAGTATCATTCAGTGTTGTATCGGTTACTTTTTCATTGCTGTAACTCAATACCCAACATCCACAGTCTTAGGAAAGGAAAGGTTTAATTTAGCTCACAGTCTCGAAGGTCATAGTCCATTCAGGGGTGGCCGGCAACAATCGAAGTACATGGCAGAGAGAGAGGTGGAGGCAGCTTCCCGGGACAAACAGGAAGACAAGCTGAGGCTAGTTGAGACTAGTCCCCGTCCTCCAGGAAGGCAGGTGCAGCTTATGTATCCTTTCAGGTCTCCACCCAGTAACCAGTCCCTCCTGCAACCAGGTGTGGCCACTGCACACCGTTAATCCTAACTTAACTGTAATCCACCCCTCCAGACCAGACCCCAATCCACCAACATCACATGGTTCCAAAAATACATGAGACTTTTAAGGGACACTCCAGATCCTAGCCACAACAGCTGTCATTCCTGCTCACATGACCTTCGTATGGTCTACTGCCAAGAGCTTATGTCTCACTAACATTAACAGATAGGCTTAGTAATGTCCAGAACAAAGCAAAGAAAGAAGGAAAAAAATGAAAGCAAAAAGAAATAAAAAGTGGAGGAGGAAAGAAAAGAATGCTGGGGGAGAGGCATCTGTTTTATGTCCAGAAATTCCAAAGGAAACTACGAAGCATTGATGTAATAGCTCATCTAACTATATCAAGAGGGTCAGTTTGCTCCTCTAATGTTCATTTCTAATATTGAAAAGTTATTTAAAACTGTTTCTTAGATCTAGAGCAGATATATACTTGTGTGTGTGTGTGTGTGTGTGTGTGTGTGCGCATGCATGTGTATGTAAATATATACATATAAAATGTGTATGTGTGCATATTTACTTCTTAAGCTTCTAACAGTGGTCTTCCTGATATTTGAGGAGAGTGAAGATCATTGTTTTCTTCCTCTGTACCTGTCCATCCTCTATACTCAGATGTTCAGGAATATACAGGCCTGACTGTGGGCTTTGGAAATGTTTTTAGAGCCCCAAAACTTGGATCCAAGTTTGAATTCTGACTCACTAGATAATAAGAGGACAACTGGGAGACAACTGTGGGGAAAATCCAAGCACCGCCAGTGATCAACTAGTGTTTACCCAAAACTGAATCTATTAACAACGGAGCCAAGCTAGTACACAAAATATTTAAAGGGGACATTGTTTTATGCACTTGGCCCTGTAGAACTCAGACATCTTGAGTTAAAAAAAACAAAACAAAACTTAATCATTACAGAAGGATGTGAAGGAAGAGTGGAAGAAAATAAGACACCTTTCTTTCTTTCTTTTTTTCTTTTTCTTTCTTCTTCCTTTTTTTCTTTCTTTTATTTTGCCACTTGGAATTGAACCCATGGTTTCACACTGAGCTTTATCCCTAGACTTTTTTAAACTTTTTATTTCGAGACAGAGTCTCACTAAGTTGCTGATTTGCCTGGGCTGGGCTCAGTCTTGCGATTCTCCTGCCTTAGTAACCCCTGGGTGAATGCTGGGATTACAGGCACACACCACCACACCCAGATACAAGGTCGATTTCTTATAGACACTCAAAACCTAGCAAGACTCTTTTTCTGCCATTTTGGGCAAAAACTCTTTTATTTCAATATTTTTGCCTTCATTGTTTCTTTTGATAGAATCAGGAATTATGTACTTGTGTATTCACATAAAACCTTTCTTTGCCAAACTGAACACACCACAAGACCCAGTGCCTGCTCTAATTTGCTAACCACCACGCTACATGACAAAACAGGATCTGTGCAGAGTAGATACCCAATACATCTGTGCTGATGGATTTAATAGGTTGAATGGGCAGAAGGGTATTTTGATATACTTTCCTCAATGCAAAATGATGCTGTGAAAACGCCTATTTGTTTTACTTATCCGTCTTAATTCTTTTTTTTACTCAGAGCTAAGTTGTGCCTGAACAAGATATTGAGGCATAGGTCACCTTTTTTTGAGACAGGGTCTCTCTCTATTGTCCATGCTGATTCTGAACTCTCGATGTAGCCGCGGCTGACCTAGGACACATGACAATCGTCCTGGCTCAGCCTCCCGAGTGCTGGGATTCTCGGTATGCATGTCCATGCCTGGCTTATGTGGTGATCGAGAATCGAACCCAGCGCCTTGAAGGTCCTTTAACCTCTGAGCTTTGCCCTCGACCCATAGTCTCTCATTTTAAGTGACTCACAGTGTATAAGGGGAGACAGACGTAAACCAATAAACTCTCCAGTAATGAAATATGAAACATAATACCTATGCAAGGGAGGGAGAGAAAGAGAAGTCACAAGCCAAATGTCTCCTGTTAAATCAGAATTGTACCTTGTAGGCAATTGTTTAAGGGTAGAAAAATAAGTGTTCATAACTGAATTACTGGGTTTGGTTTGGTTTGGTTTAACAGGATCATTGAAAATAAAGTCAAATTAAATTGATAACTTTGTCTAGAGAACCCCACTAAGATCTTGGTTTTAATATCACTCCTCCAGAGAAATTTCTGCTCATCCCTGTCTGCCCACACACATGCACAAACACACTCACACACACACACACACAACCTCAGAGTTAGGGATCTTGTCCCCTTCTACTAGTCCTGAAAACCTATGAGATCAAAAAAGATCTCCAGTTCATTGACAATTATATCTTTTATCCAGATCTATCTCTGATGCAAAGTAGATGCTCAGTGAACTTTTGATAAAGAAACTCTACCAATGTATTTTCTTTTTCTGATTGATTTATCTTATTCTTCCATTTTATACACAGAAAAAACACTGCCCTCCATAAATTTTATTTATCTTTTCTTTTAAGATGATTGTACTAACTTTTTCAGACACTATCATTCAGCAAATGGAAATAAATTGGATATTATGCTTCTGTACCCTGGAGGGAATTGGAGCTGAACACTGTATCTGAGGCCACTGCCTCCCCTGCCAAGCAGCCACAAGAACTGGGTTTATTTGTAAGCTCCAAGAATAGCTTCCCCTTGGGGCTTCTCCACACCTTGTGTGCACACAAAATCCAAGGGTTCAGGCTGAAAAAGGATTTTCACTTTTGGAAAGCAGATTAATGGTCTCAGGAGAATGGCCAAAGGTCAACGTTCACTTTCTGTGTCTAAAATTAGCTTTCACTAAAGGAAGAAGGAGAAATAATAAGATCCTGGCTTAAAGTTTGCAATGGTCCAGATATTTAAAACATAAATGTAGGAAGGACCCCTGAGAGAGTCTCCAGTCCTGAGGCACCAAGTACTGAGATCAATGGATCCCGTGTCTGGTGCTTCTTCTGTCCATCTGGCAGCCAGGGAGAGATATTTTAAGTCAAGACAAGGCTTGTGGCAACCTCAAAAACCACACCCCTTGAATGTCAGCCCCTCTGCCAACATGGGGCAGGAAGCGGGGCTGGCCTATGGGCACACCAACCCCACTGAAATCACACTACTGACTTTTTAATAAAAAACACACGTTATTAGGATAGGTTCCTTATTCTTTTATTATTAAATGTTCTGCTGAAAACTGGAAAAGTCAAATTGGGATGTTTCCAACTGTCCAGATGTGTCCTAGATACAGCCTGGATGTCAGAAAGAGACTTGGATTGATTTAAATATGATTATTTTTCACCATAGAAGTATCTCTTCTAAATTACAGTCTTTCACGTGACCCTTGGAGGAAACAAGAAAATACAGTTACCAAGGACACTGATAAGGTTGATTCCCATATATACTGACTAAAAGTAGGATTAAGCAAACAGTTTCAAAGTTTTTCTCAATAGTATTCTTTTCATATACTCTCAATTAAAATGATTACTAAAATAAAATAGAGGAATTTTCTTAAGAATATTAGCTATAAAATTTCCATTTTAAATTGTCTCATATTATATACACATTATAATAGCTAATATAACTGAAATCTCCTGAAATTTTCTATTGATTTTTGTCCACTGAGAAGTAGGAATTTCTCTCAGTTTTCTTAAGTTAAAATAACTGACTTACTGGAAAAGCACCATGATAATAGGTCTTGGATTCACAGCAGTAGGAAAAGCATTTCTGAGTGAGCTGGGTTCTGGTACCAGATCTTTCACTTTTTCACCTGAGAAACAAACAAAAGTTCCACTACAAAATACTAATAAGGATATTAGGTAATGCTAATGTAAATCAGCTTGATGTTGCCATTCCACAAAGTACCTTATCAAAATCTCATTTGTATGCTACAATTTTATTTGCCAAAAAAATAAAAATAGACCAAGGAATATCTCTAAGATTTGTCCTATTGTGGTTTGAATCTGGAATGTCCCCCAAAAGTCTCATCTAAATGAAGTGGCACATGCCTGTAATCCCAGTACTAAGGAGGCTGAAGCATGAAGATTGCTGTGTGAGTTGAAGGCCAGCCTGCATGCATAATGAGTTTAGGACTCTCCTAGACTACAGAGTGCGACTCTATCTCAAAGAAAACAACAACAACAAAAACTTAAGGACTGAAGATGAAACCAGGAACCACATGAAATACGAAATGAGATTGTCAGAGTTTGAGAATTCTATAGAAGGCATTCTGTCCTGAGAAAAAATAAAAATATTTATTAATGTTAGACCTTGTTGAGTTCAGTAGGCATGTCAAAAATTTAAAAGTAGCCGATAATGAATAAGAATTAAAGAATATAAATTTTGACACAAAGAAGAAGTGAAACTTTTCTAAAGAAAACTTAATTGGGATCCAGGTAGGCACACCCAGACCCCCATCATCACTTTGGAACCCACACTGCTGGGCCAAGCTGGAACCTATCACTGGAACCTCTTGGAAGTTCCCCGGCAGCTGTACTCAGTCCCATTCCATCACTGCTGACACTAATGCCATGGACAGCCTAGACCCTCACACCAGAGAACTTGACTCACCCGTGGCAGTACTGATACAGATGGCTTGCTGAGGGAACACCCACTAGAAGCCACCAGAACTAGCTGGAAACAACCCTCAGCCATTAGGGAAATTCTCTAGCAACAGCAACAGGATAGAATGCTATCAGACTAAAAGATCCAGTGCCCTGTGCATGCTTCATATAAAAACACAGGGGGGAACTGAATTATTTTTTCTCTTTCTTTGTCTGTGTTTTCTTTTTCTCCTCTTTTTGGCTTTCTTTATTTCCTTCTTGAGAAATTCACATTTTGGCCGTTCTTTTTTTTTGTCAACTTGGTTGCTATTTTCATCCATTATTTTCTTATTTTTTTTTCTTTTTCTTCTTTTCTCCTTATCTGAAATAATTTCTTAATTCCCATACAACTGATTATATTGCTTTATTTTAAGTCTGCTTGAGTATTTTTTTTCTTTGTTCTTTTTTTTCGGCCCCTTTTCTGCCCCTATCCTTCCACCATTTCCTGTCTCCTCATTATTTTGTACCTGAATCTTTCCCTTTCTTGGTCAACTGTCTAAGTTCTTTTAAATAAATCTTTTCACAGTTCTAGAAGCAATACTCGCTCTACTGCATCCACAACTTTCTCTAGCTCCTCTGAATATTATTTATAGTGCATTTCTGTATCCGTTGTCCTCTGGTTTGGGTGGGAATACTCCCAGACCCTTCTCTGTCATACAAATACTTCTCTACTTTTGATTTCATACCTAAACCTAACTCTTAGTCTTTGTGTGCTCTCTTCTCCCTCCAATTTCTCTACTAATAAAACTGATGAAAACTTCCAGTCATGATGGCAGCCAACTAAAGGAGCTGCACAGTGTCTCCACATGGATCAACTTAAAAAGTTGAAAAAATAGTCAAAAAACAGCCCGTTCAGGGTATCTAGGTATTGTGGTTTGGATCTGGAATGTCCCCGAAAGTCTCATGTATTTGAATGTTATGGACTGTCTATGGAACCATATGCTGTTGAGAGATTGGGGCCTAGTCTGGAGGCATGTTAATTTGATTAAAGGAATGTAGATTGGATTATAGGCGTGTGGTGGGTATTTACCACTCCTTCCACACCTGGATCCAGGAGGGGCTGATCACTGGGAGGAGACCTAGAAGGATATATAAGCTGCTTCCTGCCTTCCTTGGAGGACTAGTCTCAACTTGCCTTCCTGTTTGTGTTGTACTGAGAAGCTGCCTCCACCTCTGCCTCTGCCACGTGCTTTGATTGCTGCCAGCCACCCCTGAACAGACTGTGACCTTCTAAAACTGTGAGCTAAAATAAACCTTTCCTTTCCTAAGTTTGTGAACATGAGGTATTGAGTCACAGCAACAAAAAAGTAACTAGGACACTAGGACAGAAAGGAGTGCCACAACAATGGAGAGGAGGCTAGGGGAAGGTCAGAAACCCCCAAAATACATCATAAGCAGAGTTAAATAGCAGCCAAGGAATTAACCCTAGGCTAGCAGCAAATGGCTATGAGTTTCCAGCATCCACAGACACAGAAAAGCCCACCTAGATCTGGAACTTAGAACCAAGCTAGGAAGAAGCACCCCAACAAATAAAATGAGGCCAAAGGAATGTCAGAAATCCCACAGACATTGGAAATGGAGGAAAACAGCAGCCCAGGAAGCAGCTCTGAGTTGCCGGTGTTTACAGACAAAAGAAAGCCTGGAGCCCAGGAACTTGGACCAAGGTGAGCACAGATACAGGAGAAGTGGAAATTAATAGCAGCTGGTAGCCCTAGCCTCTAAGAGAATGAGCCTGCAGATATAGTGCATACCACAAACGCAATGCAAGCTCCTCTTAGAAAAGGCCTCCTGGGGTATAGATCAGAAATAGCGCTCAGCAGCTATAACAGGCAATGATGTAAGCAGGAATCATTTTTTTTAAAGCCCAAAAATAAACTGCTTAGAGTAAAAAAAAAAAAAAAAAAAAAAAGGCTCAGAAGAACACATTAGGACTTTTGGGGTTACTCTTAAACAGTTCCTAGGAAGAAACTGGCACAAGAGACAATTGTGGAGAGGAGAGAAAGGCTGCAGACGCAGGAACCAGGAATGGCTTGTGTAGTGGGAGCACCTTTGGAGGGTAGAGAGCCCCACCCTCAGGGGAGGGAAAGCCAATACAAGCAGAAGAGCTTTGCTGAGGGGGCTGGATGTGATCAGGACACCTCAGAGGCCATCTGCTGTTAGGTTCTCTCTCACTGCCTACTACCAGCACAGAACTCAGAGGATTTTTGGCTTCCCCCATACACACCTTCACAGCCTTTCAAAGAAATCTCTCAGCTAGGTCTTTAAAGTGAAGTCCCCTCAACAACCAAAACATGGAAAGAAGATAAGACAACAGGACACACACAGAGATACCTGAGACCCCAGAAATTAATGCCATGGGCCCTAAAATAGTGGAACTCATAGAGAAAGAAGTCAAAAACAAAAAATAAGTCAAACAGCCAGTACAAACAAGATATCCTCAAAGAAATGCAAGCAATGGTCAGCGGGCTTAAAGGATTAAAGGGGAAATTACTAAACAAGCTTTGGATACTGGGCATATAGAAATGTGAGTAAAAACTTTATGAAAGTTAGAAGGATTCTGAAATAACAAAGAATGTTATTATATATATTGCTTTATGTGTAAAATACTTTTGTGATATAGACTTAAGTTCATTTAATGTAGCAATTCACCTATTTGTTCTATGATGGAAGTTTATCCTAAGAAAACTGATTTGTCTTTTGAAGGTGCAAACATTCACCTTTCAGTACTGAGCTAGGAGTCTGAAATTTAACTTCTTTTTCTTTCTCACATTTTCTAGCCTTATGAATTTTATTGTTCAAAAGTTCTTTTCTTATGTGGGATGGTGGGTGAGGCCATGTTAAAGAATCTCAACAAAGATATAATAAGATACAAAAAATGTTGGGGTCCATGAGATTCGTTATAGTTGATTTATGGCTGAGTGGAAACAAGGAAGTGTTTTCTTGCAGACAGGGAACTTCTTTGCTACTAAGATGAGGAAGTCATGTTTGGTTTGGAATGGAATGCTTTTGTGATGCGATTTGGTTGTCCTTCAACCCAGATGTGTACGCATAGTGCTGATTGTCCCTGAACCCTGAGGGGTGAGATAAGAAAGTAGCCTTAGAAGTAAACAAGCCCATTACATATATGGAGAAGTGTTTTGAATAAAACGTCTTTTGCCACTGCAAAGATCCCTGTGTGTGTGTGTGTTTCTTGAATCCTCACTCCCCCTCTCATGCCCAGTTGACAGACTGAGCTGGGTTTTATTTTATTATAATATTTTTTATTTTATTATAATATTATAATAAAAAGAACTTTTAGCAAACTGTCTCAATAAAGAGCTCTGCTGGACCTGGAGAGGAAGCATTAAGATATGGACCCTGCAGCCCACTGTACAGATGGGAAGCTGAGATAAAGAGTGGTGATTTGAATGGTGAAGTGAGTCAGACACAAAAGATTAAATATGTTAAATATCACATGGTTTCTCTGATTAGGGAAATCCAGAACACAGGCATTCTGTAAAACCACATGAATGTGATAGTGGAACTTAGGGGGGATAGGGCGGATATGAGTAGCCAAAAATGGGAAGGGATTTTAATATTGATGTGATATATATGTGCACAAAAAACTCAAGTTCATTGTGAACATTATGTATCACATATATGTCTTAATAAAAATGGGGAGAAAGAACTGCTAAGTACCACTAATTCACAACCATATAGTAGACTAGTAGAGATGTATTATTTGTATGCTGTTCAACTAATAATAATTAATAATAGTTTTGTATTTATCCTATCAATAATAGAGTAGCACCATGAAAAAATTCCCATAATCGGTCACCTAACAATGTGTTTATAAACCAGCAATAGTAGTTTATATCATAATTAGAAAACTAAGTGAAGAGTGGGGTATATATCAATATTTGGTTAACATAAGCATATAACAAGTAGGACATAAGTATAAATATAGATTAAAAAAATATATGTCACATTGCTTTAAAGGGTATAGTGCATGGACCTAATAAAAGTAGGCAATCTCTGTAAGTCTGAGATAGCCTAGACAAGCAATATAGAAATCTATTATTTTAGAGTTTGTGTTGTACTACTGATATTAGTAGTACACTTCAATTAGTCAATACCAGGTTTAGTTAGATATGTAGTAAATGTAAATTGCACCGATTAATGATATGGGTAGAATAATGACAATGTTAAATTAGATATCGGGCTCTACCAAGAAGTTGTTAATATTAGATAGTATTGTAAATGTAAATCTTTATACAAAGTGTAAATGTTGACATTGATAATGATTTTCATATCCAAGTTCGTTGACAAATATCCAGTTATTTGATCATACATAGTTCTGTATTCTGTTCTTTCTTCACCAAAGAGTGGAGGAGATTGAAGTCTCAACAGCAGGCTGGACCTTGAGAATACTTTCAAAATTAATAGTCAGATAAACAGAAAAAAAACTGAGTGTTCAAGGTAACACTTAAAGCAGAAATAGTCTTATAAAAGAATCCCCAAAATAGAGACAGAGACCATCAAATATACCTGAGCGGCAACTCCCTGCAATAGAACCATGGGGAAATGAGGTAATAAATCACCTACAAGAAGGCCTAACACCCCAGAAACTGATACCAGGGATCATGAAAGAGTAGAACGCACAGATAGCAAAGGCAATAAAGATGACAATATCAGGGCACAGAAACTCAAACAAGACATAAAAGAGATGCACAAGATGCTCAAAGTGAACGTACAGTAACAACAGCCATCAGTAAGAAGTTAGATGCACACAAACAAGAAAAATTAAATAATTAAGGGCTAGAGGAATGGCACAACAGTTAAAGTACTTGGTTTGCAAGCACAAGACCCTGAGTCCAATTTTCCAGCACCACATAAACTGGGTGGGTGGCACACAGCTGTAATCCCAGCACACAGGAGCTGAGACAGGAGGATTGCCATGAGTCCAAGGCTAGTCTGGGCCACATAATGAGTGGAGGAGCAACCTGCACAACAGAGGAAGACCCTGACTGCCCGCTCGGTCAGTCAACGAGAACATGAGCGGGGGAGTGCGGATTGAAGAAAACTGGACTCTTGCAAGGGACGCTGCAAAAGACGCTTTATTGTTTACATCTTCCCTTATATACCCTCTTTGCCTTCCCACTAGTCAACAGTCACGTGTTTCCACTCCTGATGGAAAACAGAAAACACCTGGAACCGCAAACAGTCAAAACAACACTAGCAAAAGGTCAAAACAATGTGTGACTTAGATTGCTAACACCTGGAATTCCAAGTGGTCAAACGGTAAAGGAACTTGGCCGAGGTCAGCAATGCTAAGGCTCCGGAGCCCTGCGGGCCCCAACATCTCCCCTTTTTTTATTTTTTAATGTAAAATTTGGTGCGAGACTGTGCCTGTCTTAGGTTGTTCCCTTACAGTCAGAATTTACCCGTCATTGAACTACATGCAGCATGGCATGCATCCTGTCTTAGGTTGTCTTGAATGCAGAGAAATCTTACCCGTCTTTGGCTACCAGCCCAATTACACACCAAAACTGGGGGGTTGCCACATAGCTTAAGACCATGAATGTTAGCAGCCAGAGTTTGTCCTTCCATTCCACTACGAACAAAAAAAGGAAAAATCAAACATAAAATCAGTAACATTTGTTCCAGCACTATAACATGCGGGAAAAATCCGGCCAGG
Source organism: Ctenodactylus gundi (assembly GCA_004027205.1). Classification (NCBI taxonomy): domain Eukaryota; kingdom Metazoa; phylum Chordata; class Mammalia; order Rodentia; family Ctenodactylidae; genus Ctenodactylus; species Ctenodactylus gundi. Next base: position 296,344 of record PVKB01000544.1, on the reverse strand, counting down.
AGGGAAACATACTGAGTAACGACAGCAGTTTGGGCTGCATCAATATGCAACAATTTCAGCAATAGTTAGTTCAACTAGGGATGGCTCAATGCCTTTTCAAATTAACAGTAAACAATACGTAATTAGTCAAATTAAATTGTCCATTATCTTGCCATGTAACATAGAGAGTATTGACAGCCACCCCCAATTTCCAAACATACAATTGTCTCTGTCCCAGATCAGACCACCACATTCCCATTGACACTGCACAATGCTGGAGTGGGAAGTGATCGAGGAAAAAGTATAAGAGGAAGAAGATATATCCACTGGATTTGATCAGTCCAAGATACAGCAAGAAGTCCCAGTCAGGCCAGTCCGTTTTGCTCCCATATAGCAGGATGCAACAAAGAAAGATCAGGAACAAAAGTCCAACGAATTTTCTCCTCATTCCTCAATATCAGCATCATCATCAGGATCAGCAGCCACAGGAACCTGTTCAGCGGTCCAGACCAGTTGTTCTGGAAGCCACCATGCACCATCCTCTAAGAAAAAACACAAACATGCCCTCGACCCCATATAAGTACGGAGTAGGGGCCATTCCATTTTCTGAAGGACTGTTTGCCATACCCTGGGGTTGTTTGCAATCATCCTTATGTAAGGGAATTGTCTGCAAGAGAAGCTGTATTGCCCCATAACAAGGCTGCTTCAGGGCCTGAGGAGGCCCCTCCGCCCATTTCCCTGGAGGGAAAGGATTATCCAAATTGAAAGGATTACCCAAATGGTCCTGTCTTGACTTACACTCATTAACCCAATGTTTACCTCCATTACAGTGAGGGCACAGTCTGGGCTGTTTTGGCAGCTTAAGAGATTTATCAAAAAATTTCTGAGGACAGAATTTAACTTGATGACCCATTTGTCCACATCCATAACAACTACCAGGAGGGCCAGTTGCTCACCGAGGCTTTGTCCTCTGCCCAAATAAAATTTCTTTTATTGTTTTTCCCGGAAGGGCTGCCGCCATTGCCAGACCCTGAGTGTAAGATGACCCAATGTCAGCACAAAGCTGAATGTAGTCAGATATAGTTCCCCATTTTTCATATGCGTGGATAGCCACTTGACATGCAGTGTTGGCATTTTCATAAGCCAATTGCTTAACCAGAAGCATTCCGGCTTCAGAATCTCCAAAAACTTTTCCAGAGGCTTGCAAAAGCCTATCAACAAATTCCTGGAAAGGTTCATCAGGCCCCTATCTAATTTTAGAAATGTCACAGTGAAGAGCACCTTTAGATGGTAGTGTTGTCCAAGCTCTTTTTGCAGAAGCATTAATTTGAGCATAGACACCTGGATTATATAAGAGTTGATTTGGAATATCTGCAAATTGACCTTCTCCTGCCAGCATATCATAATTAACCCCCACATTATTGGCATGAGCAGTTTTTTGACATTGTTCAGCAAATTCAGTTTTCCACAGTAAATAGTCTCCACCTGAAAGGCAAGCCTTGGCGAGATGTTTCCAATCTCCGGGAGGGAGAGCGTCTGTAGCTAAGTCTTCTAATATAGGTAGAGTAAAAGGAGCAGTTGGCCCGTATTGAGCACAAGCAGCCTTTAGCTCTTTTATCTGTTTAAACACCACAGGGCGATGTGATCCAACTACATTACCCTGTGCATCAGTTTCCTCAAATACTGGACATTGTAAATGAAAACCCTGAATATCTTCTCCCTGTTCTATGGCCTTCTGAATTCCTGCCTGTAATGGAGACAAAACCTTTTGACGATATCCTACAAACAAGGACTGAGGAGGAGTGGCTCCAGGTTGTATCAAAGTCACCAAAGGATTCTCAGGACTCGATGGCATCAGAGAATCAGCTTTAGTTTTATCTGTCATAAAAACATTTCCAGGGGCAGGCCAGTAATTGGCTGTCCCCACATCCTGATACATTGAGGGGGCGGAAGGGACTACTGACTTATCATCCCCTGTTTTTAACAACTTCTGGTCCTTATACAACCAGGGGCTAAAGACATCAGTAGCATAAGAGCTTTTTACACTATCCCTAAGCTTTTCCTGAGTATCTAAACACATAGTTCCTTTCTCTAGGAACCATGGGCACAAACCTTTTATAAAATTTAAAAATTGTTGCAACCCTTTTTTCACTATTTCAACTCCCCGGCATGCCAACATCATCATGCATACAAACCACATTTCTTGTCCCATTTTATCACCGCCCTTTTTACCTCTTTGTCCTTTTTTACCTATTTATTACTTATTTCTGAGCGCTCCTCTCCGGCGGTGTCCGTCACTGATTCCCCCATGCTCGAGCCCCACGTTGGGTGCCAGATGGCCAAGCCCACTCGGTCAGTCAACGAGAACACGAGAGGGGGAGTGCGGATTGAAGAAAACTGGACTCTTGCAAGGGAAGCTGCAAAAGACGCTTTATTGTTTACATCTTCCCTTATATACCCTCTTTGCCTTCCCACTAGTCAACAGTCACGTGTTTCCACTCCTGATGGAAAACAGAAAACACCTGGAACCGCAAATGGTCAAAACAACACTCGCAAAAGGTCAAAACAATGCGTGACTTAGATTGCTAACACCTGGAATTCCAAGTGGTCAAACGGTAAAGGAACTTGGCCGAGGTCAGCAATGCTGAGGCTCCGGAGCCCTGCGGGCCCCAACAAGACCCTGTCTCAATAATAATAATAATAATAATAATAATAATAATATAGATAATGAAGGCAATTCAAGAAATTAGGGAACAGTTTGGCAGAGAAATAGAAACAATGAAAGCTGAGCTCCAAGATATATATATATATATATATATATATATATATATATATATATATATATATATATATATATACCTCGCAGGAAATAATCAACCAGGTTGAACACTTGGAGAACAGATTATCAGATCTTGAAGATAAAGTGGATAATCTGCAACATACAGTCAGTGAAGATCATAAAATAAAACAAAAAGAAAAACAAAAAAGGGACTGGATACAACAGCTAATGGGTGACTCAAAGAGAAACAACCTCAGAATCATGGGAGTTCAGGAGCAAACTGAAGACAGAAAAAAAGGCTTAAAGGACGTGTTCAATGAAATTTTGGAAGAAAATTTCCCAAATCTAAAAAAGAATTGAACATTGAGATACTGCAAGCATTCAAAACTCTGAACAACTTTGCTCAGAAAAGAACATCCTCAAGACACATCATAATTAAAATCCTAGAGCCCAACACAAAGTGAGGATATTGAAAGCTATAAGAGTAAAACAGGATGACCTACAAAGACAAGCCTACCAGGATAACTGCCAATTCCTCAACACAAACTCTAAGGGCCAGGAGATCATGGAGTAATATCATCCAAGTGCTAAGAGAGCAGAAATGCCAACCCAGACTGCTCTATCCAGCAAAACTGTCTTTCAATAGAGAGAGAGAAATTAAAATTTTCCATGATAAAGAAAACCTAAAGAAATTCACATCCTCCACTAAACTAGCATTACAGAAAATACCTAAAGGAATCTTAGACAAGAAAAAGAAGATCAATGGCACCAAAGAACCCCCCAAAATAGGAAAAATCAGAAAGAAAATGAATGGATACGAGAATGAGTCAAGCAATTAACACTGGAGCATCTTAAGGTTGACAGGATATAACAAATATACCACAATAATAACAATGAATGTCAATGATCTCAACTCAGCCATCAAAAAACAGACTGGCTGACTGGATCAAAAAACAAAAACCCACAATTTGCCACTAACAAGAGACACAATTTACCCACAAAGAAACACATGACTGAAAATAAAAGGTTGGAATTCAATACTCTATTCATCTGGATCCAGGAAACAAGCAGGGGTAGCTATGCTGTTCTCAGACATGGCAGACTTCAAACCAAAACAGACTGAGAGAGGCGAAGATGGACACTATATACTGGTTAAGGGACAATGCAACAGAAGAAATCACAATTATCAATATATATGCACCCAACTCTGGGGCACCCAATGATGTAAAATAAAAAATTATTGGACTTGAAAGACCATGTAGATCCCAATACAGTTATAATAGGGGATTTCAATATTCTACTATCACAGAAAGATAGGACAACTGGACAGAAAATCAACGAAGATATACAACAATTAAACAACACTATGGAAAACGTGGGCTTAATGGATAGCTACAGAGTATTCCACCCAACACCAACAGAATACACTTTCTTCTCAGCTGCACATGAAACATTTTTTAAAATAGATGGTATTGTAGGCCTGAAAACATGCTTAAACAAATACAAAGGAATAGAAATAATTCTTTGCCAACTCTCACACCATAGTGAAATAAAACTGGAAATCAACAGTAAAAGAAACAGCAGAAAATACACAAACACATGGAAACTAAATAACCTACTACTGGATAAAAATGGGTCACAGAAGAAATCAGGGAAGAAATGAAAAACTTCCTAGTGTTGAATCATGAAGGAAATACATCATATCAGAACCTATGGAACACAATAAAAGCAGTCAAAGAGGGAAATTCAATGCCATAAATGCACACATCAAAAGAATAGAGCAATCCTAAATAAATAATTCAATGATACACCACTTGATTCCTACAGAATCAAGAACAATCTAAATCAAAAAGTCGTAGAAGAAAAGAAATGATAAATATCAGAACAGAAACCAATGAAATTAAAACAAAAATATCAACAAATCAAAGAGCTGGTTCTCTGAAAGAATAAACAATGTTGATAAATCTCAAGCTAAACCAACCAAAGTAGGAAAGAAGAAAACACATATCAAAGCAATTAGAAACAAAAAGGGTGAAAGTACAATGGACATGCCAGAAATTCAGAGAATTATAAAGAACTATTTAAAACATTTATACTCCAACAAATTAGAGAATTTGGAAGAAACACATGAATTTTAAACACATACAAAACAACAAAACTGAAGCAAGAAGACATAGAAATCTTGAATAGACCCATACCACACACAGAAATCAAGGCAGTAATAAAGTCTCTATCCACAAAGAAAAGTCAAGGGCTGTGTGGATTCACAGCAAAATTTTTTCAGTACTTCAGGGAAAAGCTAACTCCGATACTGTGAAACTGTTTCATGAAGTTGAAAGAGAATGAACACTACCAAACTCATTTTTGGAAGCTAGCATCACTCTAGTACCAAAACCCAACAAAGACTAAACCAGGAAAGAAAATTATAGATCAATCTCCTTAATGAATATAGATGTAAAAATCCCCAATAAGATTTTGGCAAATAGAATCTAGCAAGTAATCAGAAAAATAACACACCATGATCAAGTGGGCTTTATTTCTGGGACACAAGGTTGCTTTAACATATGTAAATCAATTAATGTAATGCACCACATCAATAAAAACAAGAACAAAAACCACATGATCTCAATTGATGCAGAAAAGACCTTTGGCAAAATCCAACGTCCATTTATGATAAGAACCCTGAGGAAAATAGGTATAGAAGAGCCGTACTTCGAACGGATAGAAGCCATATATGCCAAAATCTACTTCAAATGTCATAGTCAGTAGGGAGAAATTGAAAGTATTCCAGCAGTGACCAGGAACATGAAAAGACTGTCCACTTCCACCATTCCCATTCAATAGAGTCCTTGAAACCCTTGCCAGAGGAGCCAGGAAATAGAGTAAAATAAAGGGAGTATGTATTGGAAAGTAGGAAGTAAAACTATCCTTATTTGCAGATGACATGTTTTAGTGCATAGAAGACCCCAAAAAACTCCACCATAAAATTCTTAGGAATACTAAACAAATTCATCCAAGTTTCAGGATATAAAATTAATACTAAAAAATCAGTAGCATTCCTCTACGCTAATAATGAACCAATGGAGAAAGAGCTCAGAAGAATAATTCCATTCTCAATAGCCCATCAAAAAAACTAGATACCTAAGAATAAACCCAACCAAGGAAGTGAAGGAGCTCTATGAAGAAAATATATTATACTGAAGGAATAAATTAAGACATTAGAAAATGAAAAGACATCCCTTTGAAAAGGCAGTATTGCTATAGTTAAAATGACTATATTGCCCAAACTGCTATACAGATTTAATGCAATCCCCATCAAAATACCAACAACTTTTTTCAAAAACTTTTTGAAAAAACAATCCTTCAATTCATATGGAACCAAAGGAGACCTAAATTAGCCAAAACAACAGAGTAACAAGACAAAGGCAGGAGGCATCATGATTCCAGACACCAAGTTAAATTACAAAGCTGTAGTTATAAAAACTATATAGTACAGACATAAAAACAGACATGTTGACCAATGGTACAGGACTGAGAATGCAGAGATAAACTCAAGTACACTCCCTCAGCTACCTGATCTTAGATAAAGGAGCCAAAAGCATGCACTAAAAAAGGGATAGCCTCATCAACAAATGATGCTGAGGAAATTAGATATACACATGCAGAAGAATGAATCTGGACACATACCACCATGCACCAAAATCAAATCAAAGTTAATCAAAGACCTAGATATCAAAACACTAAACCTTCTGGAAGACAAATTAGACAAAAATCTAAAAGATCTAGGTATAAGCAAGGACTTTCTTAATAAGACACCTAATGAAAAGAAATAGCTTCCAGAATCAATAAATAGGATTGTATCAAGTTAAAATGTTTCTGCAGGGCAAAAAAAAAAAAAATCATCAATGGAGTGAAGAGAGAACCAACAGAATGAGAAAATTTTTCTCTACCTATAACTCAGATAGGAGGCTAACAACTAGAATATACAAGGAATTGAAGAAAAATAGATCCCTCAAATTCAAAGAACTAATTTAAAAATGGGCAACAGAAATGAATAGATAATTATCAGATGAAGAAGTTCAAATGGCCAGTAAATACATGAAAAGATGTTCAACATCTTTAGCCATTATAGAAAAGTAAATCAAAACATCAATAAGATATCATTTAACCCTAAGAGAATGGCATATATCAAGAACTCAAATAACAATCAATGCTGGCAAAGCTATGGGAAAAAGGAACCCTCTTACACTGCTGGTGGAATTGTAAACTGGTACAACCACGATGTAGGACAATATGGAAATTCTTCAAAAGTATGAAGATAAACATTCCTTTTTATCCAGTGATACCTTTTCTGAGAATCTTCCCAAAAGAGTTAAAAGAATTATATGAAATAAATGTATGTATACCTCTGTTCATAGGAGCACAGTTAACAATAGCTAAAAGGTGAAAGACACCAAAATACTCATCAACAGACCAATGGATACAAAAATTATGGTAAACGCATACTGTGGAGTACTGCTCATTTATAAAGACAGATAATTTTGAGGCTTTTACTGGTAAATGGACACAACTTGAGACCATCATGCTCGGTGAAGTGAGTCAGACACAGAAGATTAAATACTGAATGGTTTCTTTAATTTGAAAAACCCAGAAAATAGTCCTTTCATAGAACTAAATGAGGGGATAGTGGAAGATAGGGGCTGGGGGGAAGGTATGGGAGGGTCAAAAAAGGCATAGGGGAAGGGCTTGTAATGGTGGCACAATACATACATGCACAGAATACTCAAGTTCAATGTAAACATTGTGTATCACTTATATGCATGTTAATAAAATGGGAAAAATTGATTATTTTTTAAAAGCTTAAAAACACAAAATAAAAATCTCTCAATGGAAGTGATATAAATATAACCAAGTAAATCAGTAATCAGAGTAAACATAAACACACTAAACTCACCAATTTAAAAATAATTATCCTCAGATTAGATTTAAAAATAAAATGCAGCTACAGATACCTTAGGAAAAAACATACCTAATCACAGTAACACATGTAAAAGGAAAAGGATAGACACCTAGTCAGATGTTAGCTTGATCTGGTGTACAAATGCCACAGAAAGACAAAGGACAGGTAAGCAAATAAAACGGTGAAAGAGCGGTCAGAAGGGATGGCTTCATGTTTAGGCTGGCTCCCAAAGAACCTGTTAGTACAGAAGATGGGTGACAAAGAAGAAAGGTGACAGCTGAGAAAATGAAGCATTCAGATAAGAAATGGTCTAGTGGGACCCCAGAGCAGGTTTGATGGCACCAAGAACAAAGAAATAGGTTTGGTCCCATGTATAGATCTACATAGACTCTTAGGTCAATCCACTTCAGGACCCCTTCTGGTTAGCAGAAGCTTATTCCCCTCTATCAAATAAATTATTTTGTTACTTGCCTCCACAGTTTCATTCTTTGACGTCATAAAACACCAACTCAGTACTACAATAACATTTGGGGGGGGGGGGGGGGCTCATCTAAGATTTGTCCAAGAAAAAAAGTGAGATCTATGTTCTCTTTCGCCACTTTGTTCTCACCTGTGGCTCTCCATTTCAAACAAAATACGAGGGCCCTATCAGCCAGTTAAAAATGCCTGGACAGAGCCTCATGCAACATTGGACATGAAGAAAACATGAGTTTCCTCCTCAACAGTTTCCTCCTTCTGTTCTTACCTCCTATTCTACGTAATTGGCTTCTGAATCTTGCTGGGTTATGGGAACTAAACACTTTTATCCTCTTCAACATTGTTTATGGGACAATTGTGATAAGGCCTGATGTCCAGTTCCTGTGTATTTTGGACAGGCTTAAATGGACTTAACTAATCTAGCTTTGACAAATGTGGCTATTATATAATATGGATCATCTTATTTATTCTTCTTTCTAGCAGAGACCCAAGATCATTTGGTTCAGACTAAATTTCTGGCTGACAAGGGATACTGAGTCTCAAAGTCTAACATTCAGTCATTGCCCCAAAGAGTTTATTATTTAGGGTTTATTGTAACTCTAGGAAACTGAGCTATATGAGACAGCCCATCTAAACTCAGCAATTGGTCCCAAGGTATAGCCTAGTAGTTGAGTGCCCTTATTTGAGTTTCTAAAAGAAAATAAAAGATTAAATTCCTGTTGACTGGGAACAGAAATAACAACTAGTCTACGATAAATTAAAAATTTTCTCCTTAAAGCCCCTGCTTTAGGACTACCACAACCTGATAAACAGGTATGTGAGCATCAGTGTGTAGCTGTAAGGGCCCCTCCCCCAGCCTACTGCCTATTCAAGGGCCCTTAAGATACTTATCAGGCAACTAGACACAATTGCCCAGGGTCAGCTTGGCTGTATCAGAGAGTTGCTTCTGCCCTTTAAATAAAAGCTGCTTCAGTTCTTTATATAGAAGAATTCCGTAGGATTTCTTTGGAGTTTTGCAGATAAGCTTCCTCCTCAACTTCTCCATACTTCTCATCAAGTGATTTTCCTGGTTAAAATTTAAAGAACCTCATCTCAATCCTGCTACCTTGCTTTTTTCTCCTGAACTCAGCTGTTCTGTTTACGATTGTCCCAATATTATTGAACTGTTATGTGCCAGTCACTTATGCCTGCAGGGAGTCTGCAAGACCAACTTCTGGATAATTCAGTTGTAATCTGGTAAAGGACAATAGGACCTATGTAAAAAATAGCAAAAGCCAAGCTGGTTATGGTATTGTTTCACTTACAAAATTAACTGAGACCCAGCCGTTGTCTACATGGACACTGACATAGCAGGCTGAATTGGAAGTTCTGATCCATGCAGTAGAGTTCAGTAAGGACTGACTGCCTTTGTACTACTACACGCTCTGCAATATTTGCGGGTAAAGAGGGAGAGTACAGCAGAAAGTAACCAGTAACTAGAAAAGAGGAGATATGTGGTTATGAAGATATTTTTAGTAGAAGAATGATGAAAGGAAAAGAGAATTTGGTAAGCTTTTACCCTACTTGAAAAAAAAAGATAAGGACAGAAAGAAGGCACATGTATTCTACAAAAAGGCTACATTATTTTGCAGAAAGTGTGTGAGGAATGAAATGTATAAGTGACTATCCTGTTTGGTTTGCTCTTACTGGTCTTGTGACTTAAGAGCTTTTCCTTTTAAAACTTCCTTTTTGCTCAAATGTGCCTAAAGTTCTATAACACTGACTCTCAATCTTCAGTTACTTATCCTTCAACTAGGAACCAGATGTGATTCCAAGTCCCTGTTCTAAAGAAGCTAATTCTCCAGTGAGATAAGTAACACGGGTATTGGAATTACGTATGTGTTCAGGCCTAATCTTTTGTTATTTATGTTTCAGGGATTGCCAGCTGGATCCATCATTCCCAAATCAATCCTTGGAAAGGAGAAACTCCCCAGAGACCCCCACCATCTTGAAAAAGCCAGCCACTGGAATGCTTAAAATGCCTGCTTGAGCACACGTCAGTTAAGTAGATACCTTACCGTCACTGTTCCTCCTTCCATAAGAGGACTGTATGCTCCTTGAGCATTCATTTAACCCAGATATGGACCTGGGTGCTCCTATTCTTGGGACCCATTATTATAATGCTATTGGCGCTGCCCTCTGGCCCGTGTGATATCAACCTAATAGTAAAGTTTGACTCCTCTTAACAAAAGCCAATCAAGCTCCAAACGGTGACGCAGATGGAACCAATGATAGACATGCCTCCTAGCTTGTACTGAGAGCTCCTAGTTTGCCCCCATGGAGTGACTCATGATTGCCGGCACAACAATGTCCAGTGTGACCAAAGTCACCATGACTGTGTCACCAGAGTGGTCATCACCCCTAGTCCCTAATGGCAGTTAGGATTTCCTGCAGTGAGGAAGGATTAAATCAAGAGGAAGTAGACATATAATCAGTTATGGACAAGAGGCCTTGGAGTGAAGAATTTACAGGAACCACTGAAACCTAAGATACCATCGGAATGAAGTCACTCCCTGGAAGAATTTGTAGCTGACCACTCCCTAGAACTATTTCTGGTTAAAACATGTTAAACAGCAACAAGGTCAGTAGCGGAAAGGGCCTTAAGGGTGGAAGACCTTAGCAACCAGGTTGTTCGGTGAAATCTCTTTATACATCTATCATAAGAACTCCTAGACAAGGACTCTCCTTGGCAACACTTTTAGTTAGGTAAGTGGAAGCTTTTGCTCCTCTGTCTTTGTCTTTATTTCTTTAAGTAAACTACCCACTTTGAAACTTGAAAAATTAAATAAATACCAATAAATAGACTATTAGTTCTTTGTCTCATCTTGTCCACTTACAATAAATTATTATTATAAGTAATCTACAAGTCTGTGCAAGATATAAAGAAATACATCAGAGCAATGTCCTCCAAAGTATAGGTGTGTCATAGGAAGTTACTGGTCTCTAGACAATACTAAACCTTAAGTTCTATTCTAGAACTGCAACTGCAAGACAAGGACAATAGTAAAACCTGTCATCTAGTCAAAAACCAATATCTTAGTGGTTATTAGATCAATCAGGGCACAGAAATCTAAAACATGTAAGCAATCATGTACCTTTCACATAAAATATAATCCACCCTTTTCTGGGTAAGTTCATTTCTATTTCACTAAATTATATACCTCTGATGTGAGGGAAAATGACCATTAACAATGTTTGTAAGGCACATTAGGTGAAAATTTAAGTCTAGGTTCAGTACAGCAAGAAGACAGCTATAAATCTCTTAATGGGCCTCCATTTACTGAAATCCTTTAATTTTCAAGGTCTCAGCCCACATGCCATACCCTCCTCAAGCCTTCTTCCACCTCCTCAAACAAAATACGATACTGTTTCCTCTACATTCTTTCTTCACATTGGTAGTGTGGTTAATGTATCAGCAATTCCATTCTGCTTAGAGTAGATTTATTCACATCTATCCTCCTCTCTCTTAAAACTATAAATATCTGTGAATGTGAGCCACTCCTGAACTCATTCTCGTAACAGAGCACACTACCCTGTAGAGATAAGAGGTGCTCAAAGTTGAATATAGACAGTTAATCTAGTTCTAGGATAAGCAAGTCTGATTTTGTTCCATGGGCTATTTACTTTCCTTCTTTAAACTGAAGAGGTTCTCTGACCTAGAATCAGGCTCGCATAGGAGAACCATTGATCCCAGAATATGTTGCCAGCATCTCTCCACTCAAAAGAGTAAGAATACCAATAAACTCAGAAAAATTCAATTCAGTACATTTTGACATCACCTTTTTTAATATTTGTTTTAACTCACCCTTCATTTTGTAATAATTTGCTGTAAGTTAACCCTTGAGGGAGTCAGCCACTGCATTTTTGTCCTCAGAATGTTCCTGTACCAACCTAAAACATGCTAATATTAGGTCCATTAAGAAAATCATCTGAAGATTTACCTGTTATAGCAAAGCTCATCAAAATATAGGCCAGTGTTCACTATGCCTAATGAGAATCTTAGCAAAATATTTTGCTTTTCAAATTCATCTGAGAGGGAAGATGTCTAGCCATAATCTCATTGGCCATCTTAAATGATCTTGTTAGATACCTCAGGTTATAGTTAGATTTCTACTTCAGTTGTGACATGGAGTAGAGTATTAAAAGACTATAGGATGGTGTTAGAGCCCATTATTGATATAAGTATATATATATATATATATATATATATATATATATATATATATATATATATAAAATGTTCTTAGACATGAAAACTATGTCCTAAAAGTCAGAATCTACAGTCTTAAGCAACCAGATTTTGTTTTCCACAACATAGCAAAGAATTTACTTTAAAAAAGAACTCTTTTCTAGATCACTGGTTCTCATATATGAGATACCCAAACCAGCAGCATTATCATCACACATCACAGGCAGACTTTAGATGCAAATTCATAGCCCCATTCTCCAGCAGAAACTCCAGGTATAAGGCTCAGCAATCGTATTTTAACAAGTCCTCCAGGGCATCCTGATCTCAGTAAGGTTTGAGAACTATTGATCTATACTAGACCAAACATTCCACTGGGAGCTTGTCAGAAATGCAAAATTTCAGGCCCCAATTCTGACCTACAGAATCAGAAACTTCGTTTTAACAAGGTCCCTATGTGACTTGTGTATACATTAAGGTTTGAGAAGTATAACCAAGGATGAAACTGGTAAAGTTGAAATGAATAAATAAAGTATGGCACTATGAAAATTGTAATGTGCTTTCTTACATATTTACAATTATAGCATATTTTCTTACATATTTTTCTCATTTAACCTTCTGAAGAACTTTATAGATCAGGGGCTATGGTGACATCCACATTACATATGAGACAGAAGGCGCCATGAACTGGTGCCTGCTTCCTCACTGCATTCAGCGAGAGGCTCATCAGTGGGCTGATCCACTAGTCAAGCCCCCCATGATCCACTCACCCTCTGAAAGTACCATGTCTGAACACACATTTTGAGGGAATATTTTAGATGCAAACCAGAGCAAAGTTACAATCGAAACAGAGTAACAGAGCTATGCAAGATCTCCTTGTGGACTCACTTAAAAAGTTGAGATTATAATTAAAACCTGCCTGTTTAACTTAGCTAGGAGAGGAAGAAGTGCCCCAACAGTAAAAAGGAGGCCAAGGGAAGATCAGAAATTCCAAAAACGCAGTGGAAATAGAGGAAAACAGCAGCTCAGAAAGCAGCTCCAAGCCAACTGAGAGTGGCGCTGAGCCACCAGCATTCACAGACAGAGGAAAGCCCGGAGGCCTGAATTTCTGACTGAGGTAAGCATAGACCCTGGAGAAGAGGGAAATGACAGCATCTGGTAGCCCCAACCTCCAGAAACGAGACTCTGAGGAGTGCATACTACAAATGCATTGCAAACTTTCCCTAGAAATCTAAAACAGAATCTAAAACAGAAGCAGCTCTCAGCACCCATAATAGGCAGTGGCATAAGTAGGAGCCATTTAAAAAAAAAAAAAAAAAAGAGCCCAAGACTTAACTGTTTAGAATAAAGAAGAATCAAAAGAGCACATCAGGATTTTGAGGGTAACTCACAAATATGGCTCAGGAAGAAACTGCACAAGAGACAGTTGAGGAGAGGAGAGAAAGGCTGTTGACCCCTGAATTGCTCAGGTGGTAGTGGGGGCACCTCAGAGGGTGGAGAGCCCCAGTCTTGGGGGAGGGAAGCCCAGACAGGCAGGAGAGCTTTGCTGCAGGGGCTGAATGTAATCAGGACACCTCAGAGACCATCGGACTGTTAGGTCCTCCCTCACTGCCTACTCTCAGCACATAACTCAGAGGAATTTCATCTCTCCACACACACAGCTGCTTACTCATTCAAAGAAACCTCTCAGCTGGGCCTTTGAAGTGAAGTCCCTCAACAACAGAAACATGGGAAGAAGGCAAGGCACCAGGACACACAGAAACAAATAGGTATTTGCAACTGCTAGCCCAACATTGCAGAAAATACTTGCAGGAATCTTTGAGAGAGACAGAGAGACAAGCAGCACCAAAGAACGTGGAGGAAAGGAAACATCTAAAGAGAAAGTGTAACAAAAAATGTAGACATTAATCATTTGATTGGCATCCCACTAAAAGAGTATCAGCTTTCTTGTAAAATCTGTGAAAATTCCCCCATAATTATTACTTTTATTAGTATATTAATTTGCAAAACAATAATAATATTCAACATGGGAATTGGTATAAAATATTAATTTGAGGGGAAAAAAAGAGAAATGGGGGAGGATGGGCAATGAAATAGATGTCACAAAGCAAGCAACCAGAAGAACCGAGATTGAAACTCAGGCAGTTTGACTCTGAAATGTAGGCTCTTAGCCACCTGCTATAACAAGTTGTTCTCATTATAACTCCATGTTTTTCTTTTCTCATATTACACTGCCTCCCTGACAGCAATTTCATTCATAGTAACCACCAAGTCTTTCTTTACAACTAAAAATACTATGTACATATATGTCTAATTTAGATGAACAAGTATTTGTTCAGGTCTACTTTATAACGTACAGATTACCTTGACCTGGAGAAGCGTATGATGCTAGGCCAATAAGCATAGGCACTCAACAAATATTTGTTGAGCTAATGAATCAGTAGGTGATCTTACTATAATAATGCTAAGTTAGACAGCAGCAGAGATGCGGTGCCTGTTTACATTCTGGGACCTCAGACATTTCCTGGAAATGATGAATGCTAAACTGAACCCACAGGGAGCAGCTCAATCAGACAAGAAAAAGAAAAAAGCTAAAGAGAATTTCAGGCATGCTAAAAAGCTGGAGATTTATCAACAGATGATGAATCACTAAATATTTAAAGGAGCGATATAGGCACTCAATACTTACATGAGTGTACATATATACATAAACAGATATTCCAAACAAAACTAAAAATATCAAGGATACGCCTCCTCACCATCAGAACTTCAAGTCTAAAACAAACCATCAAAATTCAGATTGTCGGCAATCATACTCTGGCAGAGTATCTGGATGTATGTAATTGAGGTTTTAACTCCCTAATATGGTAGAAATAGATATAAAGGGCTCCACTGAATAGCTCTAGTTGCCTGCAATGGTGAGCAAATCCAAAGAAACTCAAGAAAAGATACTAGACCTGCAAAACTTCCGGGAAAATGGAAAGTCCTTTCCTTCATTGCAGTATCAGCTCTATGAGTCACAGAAAATTAGAATAGAGCCCTAAATTTGTGTGCCAACCGATTTTCTTTTGGAACCTAAGTGACATCCAATCAAGATGTCTGCCCTTGAGAATTTCCCAGAAAGTGGCCTTCCTCTCTTCCTTGGCTTTATGTGTACTATTAGAAGGAGGGGAAAAAAGTAGATTTTCTGGAATTTTTTTATTACTAGTTATATATTCCTCACAAATAATTTCCATGTCCTAGTGTCTACACAAAGTGAAGTTAAAAAAAACTTTTACTTTTCTCTCCCATTTTCACATACATTTTGCTTTATGTCCAAAGACTCTAGAATTTATAAAAATACGTTAGGTACAGTATTTAGGAAGGAAGGATCATTTGTAGCATCTGTTTCAGGCATCAAGGTATTTCCTCACTTAGAGAAACCAAATTTTCTAAAGTTCTTTAGTTCTTTGATGAAATCTTCAGTACTAAAGGTGTTTCCCTTAAGATGTGTAGTAATGCTCAAATAATTCAAAATAAAATTGCTTTCATTGGTAGCAGTGCAAACCAAAGTTCAGACTTGGAAGGCTTCCTTGTCAACAGAATGGCTAGGAATGTATAAGGCACTGAGACACACAGTCCAACATTCCACAGACGGGGGTTCAGGAACAGTGTTTTTTCCCTATCCAGGCACCACTGAAAACTGGGAATCCTCAAAAAGGACCATGACCCAAAAGATCATGGTCCTTGTCATTCCAGGAGAGATCAGAGCAGCTCTCCTGAGAAGCACTCTCAAGGCCCCAGCCTGGCCTTACAAGACGTCAACAGCAGTCCTCACCAGGGCAGAAGAGAAGTTGGCCAAGATGGGAAGGGAGTAGTAGTAGCAAGTCACTTCCTGCAATGGGACATGTAGGCAACTTGAGGATGTTCAACCACTTGTGACTGCTTTGTTGGTCATTAGATATTTTTGCATTCACATTTGTTATCTTCAGTCAAAAAATAATGATGATGATGTTATACAAGCACTTTAGTAACACATTTTCTAGACAGCTTCAAGAGTGTTAGAACTAAAACAAGCCAACAGAGCAATAAGAAACTCCATTTCAGCTGCTTCTTATATAGTTAGTTTAAATAAAAACTCTTGAGATTCTTTTTTTGGGGGGGAGGGATCATAAAAGCATGAATCATGTTGTAGATATTTTTATATTTTGAATAATAAATTTCTATCATTTTACACAAATAATTTCTTATGTAGTTACTGTAGACTTGATTAGATAAGTAAATATTTATATACAGTTATGAGTCTAATTTTTAACTGTGAATTTTTTAATTTTACAAAGTACTAATATCAAATAAAGCTTAAAGAGCATAAAAATATTGTATCTATTTTACAGTAGAATTAATATTCATTCCCATTACAGCAAAGTCTGGGAAAGAAAACTATGTTATTAATAGATAAACAGCATCTGATAAATATCATCTGCTTAGTTTTCTACACTTTTTTGGAAAATCACAAACGTTTTTGACTTTTATGTCTTAGTTTAACAGTTCTTGGTTATATAAGCAAGTAGATACTTGAAGAAACTAACATACTCATGACATTTTTTTAAATGCCTTTGGGGGAGCACCGCAGTTAGAATGCTTGCCTTGCAAGTACAAGGCCCTGAGTTCAATTCCCCAGCAGTACATAAACTGGGCATAGTGATGCACACCTGTAATTCCAGCACTAGAAAAGCTGAGGCAAGAGGATTTTCATGAGTTCAAGGCCAGCCTGGGCTACATAGTGAGTTCAGGACCAGCCATGACCACAAAGTGAGACCCTGTCTCATTAAAACAAATTAGTTAGTAAGATAAAAATGTTTTTGGCCTCTAAGGTAAGACATGTAAAACTAACAATTGCTGTATCATGTCAAGTGGATGATCAGGTAGAATGATATTTTGTTTCTGTGAGTATGAAGCCAAAGTTGTTCCCCATAATAGTAGATGATGATTGCTCCTCCTCTATTTCTTATCTCAAAAAATGCAGTTATTCTCCCTAAAGGGAGGTTCCTCCTTACATGCTCTCAGTTCTGCCTTCTCCAATCTCAGCTGGGAGTCGTGGGTTCATCCCTTATTCCAATCCCACCTGCATCCTAAATATGTATCTATTTGAAGGCTCAAATCGTATGCCTCCTATCAACCTGCAGCTACTACTTCATTAATCTTCTCTACACAAAATCTCCTGGAATCTATACTCATGCCTCTACTTCTTCATTTGTCCCAACTCAATCTTTGATATTTGGCTTTAAAACTCTAACTATAGAACAGAAATTTCTTTTCCTAAACATACCGACATCTTAACAATAAAATCTACTGGCCCCTTGTTGACCCTCATTCCAACAGCATTTCTTCTTACCTCAAATTAGTCCCTCATCTCATTCTGACAAATATTATTTGCACTGTCTACTACCTTTTCCTGATTCTAGTTCCTTCCTGTCCCCCTATCTCCCTGTCTCCCTCTCAGGATTCCCTTGCCTTCCAGGAGTCATGGCACTATGCGTGGGTCCCCCCAATTTTCACATCTCCTTGGGCCTTGTTCCACTGAAAATTCTTTTCAAGCAAAAGATCAAATGTGCCAGTTCTGACCTGAGCCCCAGGCCCACACTTCTCATTACCTGCTGGGGGTCTCCTGATATGCAAAAATCTCAAACTCAGTATAACCAAATTCATCTAGCTTCATGAAGCTATTCCATTGGCTTCCCTTTGTAACTTCGACATTTTGTTACTGTGTCCATTGATGGAATTATGTGAACTTGATGGAATTAGGACCCCCACCTCCATTAGGATTAGGATTTGTCAGCCACCCTAAACTGGGGATCAAGAACTAGTCTGGATTAGAGTGTGAGTCATTTGTGGGCTGGCCAATGAGAGAAGAACTCCCACCCAGATGTGGGTGGGCCAAATTGAACTCCAAAGGTATAAAAGGGAGGAAGAGAGACAATTGTCACAGCTTCTTCCTCTGGGAAAACTCTAGCCTTCCCAATTGTCTATGGACGCCGACTTGCCACACATCGCAGATAGTCAGCACAGATTCATTCCACTCTCCTTGTGGCCATCTGTCTTTTGGTGCTCTTCAGTCACCGATCTTCAGACTTTGGTCTTCACCTGAGATATACAGCAGATTCTCACCTCACCAGCTGTTTTGTAGTCCCAGACGGGAGATCTACTTCATGGCTGAGCAGCCATCTTGGACCACCTCTATCCTTGGATTTGTAAGCCTTCTTAATAGATCTTTTTATGATAAAATCCGTAAATTCTGTTTTTTGAAAGAATCCAGACTAATACAGTTACTGAGTAATATGTGTCCTTATTCACTCCTTGTATCACCATTTTCTTTTGTCTGAATTGTTCCAAAAGCCAAGAGATGGTTCTACATATCTAGACTTTTTTCCCTGACCCCCAGTACACTTTCTGCAGAGCTTCCAAAGTAACCCTTGGAAGTATAATATCAGGCCCCTTTCAAATGCAAACACCAAATAGCCTAATATGCTCTTCTGGGGCCCTTTCTCTTATTTTATGTACTCGTGAATTCTCCGCTATAATGCTGCTGGACACTTCACCCAGTAGAGGACCACTCTGCTATTGTCTACAGCATCACTTCCACTTGGAATGTCCTCAAACTCTCAACCCTTCTTCACCCATAAAAATTAAGCATTTCTAATTCTTCAGGAAAGCCTTCTCTGCCTCGCAGTAATTTCTCCTTTTTCAGTGAAACTTTGAATTCTGTGATATTAAGGGCATCCGGATGATAAGACAGGAAGCTGAAGAGGCAAGCGGGAGCCACAGTGCAGAGCCTTGAACGTCTGTGTCAGCCATCTATTGCCACGACAACGCTGCGTGAAAAAGCAGCCCAAAATTGTGGCTTAAAACAAAAGAGTCATTTACTCTTATTCAAATGTCTGTGAGTCAGCTGGCCATCAGCAGGTTTAGGATGGCCTTGATCTTCACCACGTCTCTCGTGCATCTGTAGTAGGTTAGCTTGAGCATATTCTCACGACAAGGAGAAGATGAAAGCGAACACATCCAATCGTGCAAGAGAACAGGGGCAGCACGCACGCTTTTCAAACATCTGCTAATTTCATGTTTGCCAACGTCCCACATGGATGAGCCCAGAGTCAGAATGGGAGGGAATGCCTTGGGACTACACAAAGGCTGGAGAAACCAGAGGGCCATTCGTGCACAAGAAACTTATCATAGCACCCTTTAAAGGAGTTTGAATTTTTGTTCTTATACACTGGTTGTCATTCTTATTGATTATAAATGCCCAAGAACAGCAAATATATTTTATTTTCATTATATTCTCTATAGCAATTATAATAATACCATACACAAAATAGGCACTCAATAAATTTTAACAAAACATAACTGAACCCCTTTTTACATCATAATTTATTATATATATACAATTAGATCAAATTCTCTAAATGTTTTTCAAGCACATTCACGTTTTCAAGTTGTATCATCCTTACAGTGTGCAGAACAGAAATTCCTTTTCATTAACTGAACTCTCCTCCTTTAATCTTAACCAGGATAATTCTAATGTTGACAGGAATGGTGAGAAAATATGTGAATTTTTTCCCAGCTTTCAGATTTTTTCAAACTCCAAACTGACCCTCACTCCTCCAGAGAAAAGACTTCATACATTTGGCCTGCCCCCTAGCTAACTGGGTAAGTGCAGATTTCTTCTCTCTCTCTCTCTCTCTCTCTCTCTCTCTCTCTCTCTCTCTCTCTCTCTCTCGTTCTCTGTGTCTGTTTCCCATTCTTGAAGAGGAATAACCAGAACTGCCTTCAGGATTCCAAGAGAAACAATTGTAACTATGAACTGAAAAACAAGCCACCTAAACCCCGTTCTGTATGTATCCTGCTTCCTTGTGCGTTCCTGTTCCCACAATCCTTTCCACATTTCTCTTCTAGACATACTGCACAGGGAAATGGACTTGCTCTGGTGACCACATGGCAAATATTCTGAGATCACTTTTGACTCCTCTCTTTCTTCATATTCAATCCAGCAAGAAATCATGTTAAATTTGTCTCAGAACATGTCTAGAGTCTGAGTATTTCTCATCACTGCCACTGCCCTGCTATCATCCTGATTCAGACCGCCATAACTTCAGAGTGAATTCCCAAAATAGCTTCCTGTGCGCGCGCCCTCCCATCGTGTCTCCTGCACAGCAGCCAGGAGGCAAGCCTAAGCCTGTCACCGCACTGCTCAGTCTTCGTGAATTCCTCTTACTCAGAATAGAAGACACATTCCTAATACGGCCCCTAAGGACCACCATGACTCTCTCATCATGTGGTATCCGCTTCCTCCGCCCTCACAGCTCACTTTGATGGTCTTCGTGCTGTTTTTGAACATGCCCGTAGTGCTTCCCTGTCAACTTCTACGCTTTTGATGTTCTTCAGCCCGGATCATGGTTGCCACAGGCACCCACAAGACTTACTGGCTCTCAGTTCAAGTATAATATTACCATAAGGCTGTCCTTCTCTAACTACCAGTAAATGAATCAGCCTTCACGGCCCCCTCCCAACCTACCACTCAGTATTCTCTCCCTATCTGACAGGTTACATATTTATTTATAGACTTGTTTATCCTTTACCCCTCATACTAAGATTTAAATGAGTGACAGCAGGAGCTTATCTCTTATCCCCTGTTTCACCCCATAAGACTAGGATACAGACTTGGTACATGATAGACCATCAACAAATATCTGAAATTAGATAGCTATGCCCTGATCATGTTACATGTAAGCTTTAGCCACAGGTTCAAACAACAAGATTTGTTAGGGTCTATCCAGCCCTCCATTTCTAGTTCATGCCTCACAACTACTTGGGGCTTTCATTTGCCTTTGATACTAAGAAATTGGAGAAAAAAATGGATCCCATAGTATTTTGCAAGGATCAATTTTAGGTGTTTCCTTAAAAAGAAAGAAAAATATTTCCAACCAAACTCCAAAATT
This sequence comes from Ctenodactylus gundi, assembly GCA_004027205.1. NCBI lineage: Eukaryota > Metazoa > Chordata > Mammalia > Rodentia > Ctenodactylidae > Ctenodactylus > Ctenodactylus gundi. Next base: position 274,949 of record PVKB01000544.1, on the reverse strand, counting down.
AATGTTCATAAGAAGTACTACACTTGCCTAATCTCCCAGGAACCACTTGGGTAATGCTGAGCACGGAGTGATAATAATACCACAAGCTTCTCTAAATGCAAAGCTGACACTTGCCAGCCTGATCCTTTAATACCAAGTGAATGACAACTTTTAATACTGTTTTCTACAGATCCACCTTTAAATCCTCAAACTATATGAAGCCACTGAAACTTTTGGTGCATTATCCAGGCTTCACCAAGCTACCTCATGTCCATGTATCACCCAAGCAGTCAATTCTGAGTACTATGAACCAAAAACTCAACCTGCCATTGTCCCTCTGCAAGAAGAAGGGTAAAATCACCCTTCAGATGCCTCTGCTGGGCCACTGCAGGGCCACTGCACAAGCATACTCAGATGTATTTCAGCTTGTTATTCATTCTGCTCTTCTAATGGTGATATGCTTTTCTGGTATGAGTCAGTGATCTCCAAACAGTTGCACCTCACTTACTTTATAAAATATGTAAAAATTTTTTCCTGCAACATACTTTACACTGAAGTCTGTCAAGAACAAAGAGTAAAAAGTGTGGCACAATAACAGGCCAGCAACAAAGAGTGACTATGTGTTTCCTGAAATGCATAAATTCTATTCCATGAATACATAAAACATCAAGATGAGCGCAGGAAACTGGGCTGTCTTGAAACCTAGACATGGCACTGTCAGGCAAACCGGGAGCTAAGTCCTTACTGTAGTTATTTTTATGAATATTGCAAGAGGTTCTTTTATCATACTGGAGATGATGGTGGCACTTTTATTCCTTTAAGACTTTTATTTGTGTTGTCAATAATTATAGCACTCAAAAATGCATTACAAATACAGAAGATACAGAGCCTCTAGTGTGCCAGGAAGTTATGCACTCTGTGGAAGACCTAGGAAATTGATGCAGATTTATTCTGATTTTGGTTGTCTAAGAATACCTGTTTATATAGAAGAGGGAATAATAGAAAAGCTTAAGCGTGAACTCATTATCCCAGAGGCAACTTTCAGAAATGAGTAGTCAAAGAAATTAAACTAACCCTACATCCGATGTCTCTGTCAGAGGACATTGTGTAATCTCGGAAATTCTCTTTACTATAGTTTGTGCTTTGAGGCACAATAATCCTTTAGGGTGCCAGAAACAGAAGACTGGGCATCACAGCCCCAAAATTCTAAGTGTCTGCCTTCTGCTTCTCTGGTTTAACTAAATTTTAATGGCAATGTGGCTTTGTTTTGGTTTGCTTTTCCTCTGAAAGTTTGTGTGTGAGCCAGAAAATAATGTCAGGATCTCGTTGGGAAAAGTTTTTGCTTCAATGAATTTTAGAAGACAAATAAATATGAGGACTTCCCCTCTCTGTCAATCTTACTCATTCAAAATAACAGCACTTGCCAGGACCGGAGGTTGTGGGGAGGAAAGGAGAGTGGGGAGAAGGTAGCGTTCCCCTGCAGCTGGTGTTGCTCAGTAACAACTGCTCGTGAAAACAAAAGATCACTTCAGGAAGCCAGGGTCGGACAGAAAAAAGCCAGCAGAAAGAGATAAATAAAATCGTATTACAAAGACCCAACAGCTTGAATGGGCTTGAGCCTAGTTAGGTTTTGCAGTTGTCTGCCATTCAGCACAGCAATCTAACACACCATAATATAATAATACAATGTAAATGTTGTGACAAGCATATCACCAGCATCTATCTTCTGCAATCTCCCACAGGGCTGGAGATAAAAGTAAAGGATATTCTAACACAGGGAGGCAGTAGAGCACAGGTTTGGCACGCCACCATGGTGAAGCCACAGCTTTGCCTCTCACCATTATGTGACCTTGGGTAGGCAAGTTTCAGTTCCCTCAACTGCTGAATGAAAATTGGAATTTATCTTATCAGTTGGTTGTTATAGGAAGGAAGAGATAGTGCACGTGAAGTTCAAGTCTGCTACCTAACCCACATAGAATGCTCAGTGCATGTTCCCACTTACAGCCACTAAGTGTAGGAATAAATAAAGGCCTTGCCTTTCCCTAGGCCTCTCATTTTCTCAGAAAAATGAGAGAAGTATTTGAAAGTATCCTCAGACTGCTTGTCAGGTCAGCTCGCTACAGGACGACACGACCAGCTTGCTAGCTCAGCTTTGCTGCCGATGGGGGGCCTGCTGGCTGGCTGTGCTTGAGGCAAAGGATTCCTCACCTTCCTCCCTCCAACGCGACCCTTGTGGGGCTGCAGGACTCCAATACACAGCAGCCACCCTGCCTGTCCACATGGAAGCATCATGTGTAAGTGCTCAGGTTGTCTCCTCCAGGAAACAGAGATTATAAACTTTTATGCAGAAGCAAAGTCTCCTGGGGCAAAAGTCCATAGTGGTAAGGTGAGATAAGCATAGAAGGAGGGGCCGGAGGCTCTAGGGAAAGGGGAAAAAAAGAGAGAGAAAAGAGAAAACCTTTTCTTTAATAAACAAAAACATGAAGTTTTCTTAGCTTTAGAGTTTAGCCATTTTCTTTAGATGTTTACCTAATCATCCATAGTTTTTTTCAGAGAACATCCGAAATGGCAGCATACTACATAACCAGGAAAAAAGAAGACAAAGAAACATTTAGGTCTATGCAATCAATAAAATCAAGGAGGAATTGCAATCCCAGGTTTCCTTTGACAAAGAGCCAAAAAGCCCTCTGTGCACCAAACTGATTTTATGACTTTGGCTTCAGAAGTGGGCAGTCCCTTCACTTGCAGTGACTTATGAACTATCAAAACGTGCTTACCAAGAGTAACAAATCTGGTCACGTGTCAACATTCAAATGCTGCATCTGATGGCATCCTGCCAAAACATTGTAAAAATTCTTCCTAAAAGAACACAGAAAGCTTGCACATGAAGGTATTTGTCTGTGTAGCAGTTACAAAAGTGCTAAGTGAAACTGAGCTCAGCTGGCTAAAAACCAAGGGAAGCCCTTCATCCCAGAAATTATAGTGCCGCCATCGTGTTGTAATAAGCCACCATAAAACACAGCATTGTGTTTCTGCTGAGTCTTGAACAACAAAAACAAAAATGAATCAGAAGAAAGGGGGAAATGGTTTTTGTTTTGTTTTGCATGGGGTTTTTTTTTTTGCTTTTTTTTTTTTGGTTTTTTGGGTTTTTGGGTTTTGTTTTGTTTTGTTTTGTTTTTTTGCTTTCATGGACAAGGATATTCACTTGGTCCCATAAATTATACATTTTTAATCACCCTTTTTTATTCTGTCTTTCAAAATGAGCTAGTCCTGATAAAAATTCGAAAATGCTATTATGTGCAGAAAACATCGCTGTCTTTGACTCTATAGATTTTCAGAAGAAGGCGTGCTATTCAAAACTAGCTTGATATACAGGAAAGTCAGGTGGAGAGAAGCAAGCACTGGAAATAAAACACACAGGAGACATCACATTTCCCTGTGCAAATGCAGAATCCTCTTTCAACGCTAGTGAGTAGGTTCATGTGATTTTTAAGACATACTTAAGACTCTCCTGTGAGCATAAGCTCAGGTACATACCATCAAGTGCAGAGAGGCTGGTCAGGGGAAAGACAGTTTAGTAGCTTGTCATTAAGGTTAGTTGGTTGGTGAGAAAGAACAAAGGTTACTGTAGTTCAACTTTTGTATTTCTCTATTTTGTTTTTTATTCCTTGGTGCTGAATAATGTAGAGGTTTAGGAGACAGACTGACTATTGTTTGCAATACTCTCAGTTTATAATATTATCTAGTCTAATCCTATTCTTCTATCTCAAGACTCTGAGCACCTCTTTTAGTTTTGAAAACCCCAAAACTTGATTTGTATCTATCAGCCTATATTCCAAATTGATTTTATCAAGTCTCTTCCTTAATCTCTCTTAACCTTTAGCTTCTTGTTGCTTTCAACTCAGAAAGGGTACCCACTGGAGCAAAAAGCAAGAAATAGCAATCATACGCACATGTATGAATATGGATATCTGTACCTTTGAGGAAAGAGTAAGTTATGGCTTTAAAACATGATCTTCTTTAATCTGCGCAACACTTTTAAAAGTAGAACCAATTTTCTTCAGCTTCACAGTAGAGAAAATGAGAACATAGAAAATTAAGCAATTTGTCCAAGGTCACAGATCTAATAAATTGGAAAGCCAAGAGTTAAGTCAGGCCGACTCAACATCCGTTACACAATGCTGCTTACCAAACTCCAAATCTGTTTGCTCCGAGCAAATATTAGGTTTATATTTTTCAAAAGTGAATTAAAAAATAGGGAGGGAGGTGAAACTGCTAAAGGAAGGAGAAGCAAATGGAAAATTTCATGATTCTTTATTCATCCACCAAGTTTACTAAGGGACATATGCATGCTGTGAGATCCTTGCAGGACTGGTAACATTTTAACTGAAAGGACACCTAAGAATGTAAACAAGCACTGCAACACAGGTAAATCAAAGTGTTATGCACATGAATAGAGAGGAAGAAGGAATTTTTCCTACTGCATAACAGTTGGAAAGACTTGTTTTGTCTACTGATCATTAGCATCACATCTGTTTTAATCTACTCATTAAGAACATTTGACATGTGTTTGCTGAAATTAATGTACTGTGTATTAATTTTGAATATTTGAAGGTTTGCTGGTTGATGAACTGAAAAATACAACTCTGTACTCTTAAATGTTACTAGTAGCAAAAAATATAGGTATATTTTTAAATGATTTTGGAAAACCAACCAGTAATGTGGATCAGACTTCAACAATGTATCTATTTGACTAAAAGTATTTTAAGTTAACAATGTACTTTAGGAAATTTTCAGGTAAGAATGTTAATCTAATCCTTGTTTATTATAACAATAAACTGAAAACAGTCTAATATCCACCAGGTGGGGATTGATTAATTTATGGTACATCTAAACAAAAGGCTGCTGTGTAGCTATTAAACAAAATACCTTCTGAAAGAAAGTCTCATGACAGATTGCTGAATAAGGAACAAAGGACAAAGGAATATAACGTTATCAATGCTTTAAAACACATCATATATTCACAGCAAGTAAATATATACAATATACAAATATAGTGGATAAAATAAATACATAGTGATATTGGGAAAGCTTTTCTTTTTTTTCAGTGCTGGGGGCTGAACCCAAGGCTTCTGCACTTACATACACCTTCAGGCCTTTCCTGATTTTTTTAAAATTTTGAGACAGAGTCACTAGGTTGCCCAGGTAAAGCTTCAACTTGTGATTCTCCTCCCTCAGCCTCCCTGAGTTCTAGGATTACAGATGTGTACCACGATCCCAAGTGGAAAGGATATTTACCAAAATGCTAAATGCAAAATAGTGGGAAATCAGGATGGCTTGTTTGAATACCACTCTGTAATTCTTGGATGTTCTGCATCAGTAATTACTTTTTTAATCAGGAAAGAAGAGCTAGAAAACAACTTTATTGGAGGAGGAAAAGAAATTGAATCTCCTTTCATACTTACATGTTATGAGATGATACCTTCTAAAGGTCATTTGAAAACATTTCAAGATATATTTCTATTGCAGTAATAGTAACTCATCTAGAACAAAATATTTCCTACACTGGTTAACAGGTAGGAACTTGGTAGATATGCCGTCAACTGAAGAATCATTACATCACAGCTTGAGGACATGAGGTTGGACTGTGCTATTTTCTTCTTTAATACAGAAATACCATTAAAAGGGGCCAAAGTTCTCATTTAAATACATTGTATACTCTAGCAGGAAAAAGAAAGTCCTTTATTTCGGTCCATGTCCTTTATCTAGGTCCACTTTAGAGGCAGCACAAAATAAAATATCACTATCCCAGCAATTTGGAGGCTCAGGCAGGAAGACTGCCATGAGTTCTAGGCCAGTCTAGGCTACATAGTGAGTTCAGGACAAGCACGAACCACATATGAGACTTTGTCTTAAAAATAACATAAAATAAAATCACTGTCTATAAAGGGCTTCCTAAGGTGATCTAAATATCCTGGCTTCCTGTCTGAGAGCCCAGATAACTGGAAGAAATACATTGAACCCTTGTTCTCCTTTTTTCTTTTTTTCTTTACCAATGATTCTATGTTTACAAATTAAATGACAGAAGTTTCCAAAGGCATTTCCAACTTCACATGCCTCGTAATATCCGTCTCTAAAACCAATCCAACTAAGAAACTAAGCATTATAGCCTCATTTAACCAATAATCTGGAAAAAAAAAAAAAACATTTACTTTAAGTTATAGGAACCAGATCTCAGGCTGGTGAAAGAAATCAGTTTGTGCAAAGATCTCCAGGTTCTTATTTTTCTATGTGTAAAATTTGGCCTCTTCCATGGTTAACATTCTAAGGTTCTATTATTTACAGGTCTTAGATATGTGCTTTTGTGATTTTAAAGGTTCTACAGTTATCAATAGATGACCTTTAGAAGTAAATTGATCCCAATTCTGGGCGCGGAACTGATGAAAAGTGCAGGAATGTGTGTACTTGCTGCATTCTCATCATTGCCATAATTATAAATTCTAAAATAGAATTAAATGGATTTGATGTACCAAAATTCATGCCAAGTTCAGAGATGTAATGAGAATATGTATAACTCAATTATTAGAAGTAAAAAAATCAAGAGGAGGAAGAAGACACTGTGGGGTTTTTTTTTTTTTGTATTTTAAATACAGTGTAAAAATTATTTTTGATGAGATAATTTGAGGAGAAATAGCCAGAAAAGGGAAGCCAGTTTCTGCAACCAAAAATGATAGAATGATACAGAAATGTGTGCAATTCATACTTTTATTTTTTTGTTATTGTGAACTATATCTATCTCCTTCAAACAAATGACACATCACCACAAATTCCAAAAAAAGAACAGTCCTTAGCTCTCGTGTACATATCTGAGGTTAAAAACCAAATTGTTTTCTACAAAAGCATGTAATTTTCAAACTGTCTCAGGGCCAAAAAAAGAAAAGAAAGAGTTCTCAAACTCTTGAGTATTTTAGCTCACTCCTTTATGATTGCTAAATGTTCAAATGTTTGAAAATTTCTTGCGGAGATTTTTGTCAATGGTAAATCCTCAAGTTTAGTGCATATTTAAGAATAGTAAATAAAAGAGCTTTGCTGACCATCATCCACCACGAAAATTAGATGAAGAGGAAATGGGTGGTGGCTCAAAAGAGCACTGGGCGAGAGGAGACCGGAGGACGGGTCACTTGCTCATGAGTGTGGGCTATTCATTCATTCATTCATTCTCTGAGCTCTACTTTCTCTTATTTCAACAGCTAAGTTAATTCAGATCCTGACTCTGTCCTTGACCAGGTGCATATAAATTTGGGCAATTTAGTCACCATTTTTGAGTTTGTCTCCTCTTCTACAAAAATTGAGTAAAAATGCCCACTTCAGATTTATTAACAACTAAATATTACATAATATGCTATCTTAGTTATATCCTCGTTGCTGTGATAGAATACTAGATATCCTTGACTAAAGGGAGGAAAGATTTATTTAGCTCACAGTTCAGAAGGTCTCACCACAGTCCATTCATGAACAACTGGCAACTGCGGGAGCACGAGGCGAAGGCTGGAGAGCGCTGGTAGCATTGCAGACAGAAGCCAAGTGAGTAGGGAGCCGGTCAATGTCTGGAGACACAGGAAAGGCCAGTGCCTCCGCAGGAAGAAGTTGTAACAATGTTTCTTCTTCCTTGCTTTACTTAATCCAAGCTACCAGTTGGGCCCCCACACTGAGGACTGGTGCCCCTCACTCACTTCCTGGCCTGCAAAGTCGTCACACACATGCCTGAAAATTCTGCCCTGAGCACATCCAAGTCTCAACAAGTTGACATAATCCCTCCGGGTCAAGCCCCAAGCATTTGCACCTTCTAGCCAGACCCTGCCTCCCAACCTCATATGGTTCCTCAGTTATCCCACTGCATCCAAATGCATGCGGCTGTTAGTGGACACTCCAGATTCAAACCACAACATGTGCTTGCAGGACAGGAAGTGCTTAGTGTCAGCCCTCCTTCCCCCCTCACCTCCTTTGCTGTGTCCCTACCCTGTTCCTTTAAAAATTAATTACTTTGTAATATCTTTAAAACGTAATAACTTTAATTCATTTCAAAAACTTACATACTGAGATATAATTTACATACAACATGGTATTATGACAAGTGCACAAACAAGACCATTTTTATAATGATATGCTAACAGGCAATCACTTCTAAGAGACAGATACAGAATATTTCTTTCCTTTGTGTGTCTCTGTGGTACTGGGTACTGAACCCAAGACCTTCACTCTGACCTATATACTCAGTTCCTTTTTTATTTTTGATTTTGAAACAGAATCTCACTAAGTCACTAAGTTGCCCCAGCTGGGCTCAAAATTACAATCTTCCTGCCTCCGTTTCCCAGAGTGCAGTTTACAGAACACGTGTACAAAAGCAAATACCCTCTTGTCCCTCTGACGAGGAGACTGAGCCGAAACTCCTCATAATCTGTGCAGGGTGACACCTTCCTGACTCACAGCCAGAATGAAAGGCAGAGAGCCCTGAAGGTTCAGATTATCGCAGCCCTGCTTTACAATAATATGGACACCTGCATTGAGTTTATCAGACTTCTAGCGTTCACGACTAAATGTCCTTTCTCCTGAGATGCAGTGAATAAGTGTAGCCTATGGTGCTTGAATCTGGTGATTGGCCCACATCAATATAATGAATGAAGCAAGGCCTATACCTTCAAATTAAACTTTTGTTAATATCTAGATTTCACTAGTAAAGTAACTAAAGTTTCAAACAAATAGTAAGTAACAAACTTGTCTGTAAAATGGTGCAAAAGGCAACAACAGACTATCACTTCCATTCTCCCATTGCCAGTGTGAATGTGTGGACATAGTTTTATGTCAGTTCGTTTTGTTTCTTTTCAATTGCTGGCATGAGCCTTGAGAGCCTCCCTGTTAACAACTCTTACAGCCTCAGACCTTCTCCAGTGCAGTGTCAGCTTCTTTCCTCTTGCCCTGTTATTTGTGGAGATGGGAGACCACTCATGTCTTTCTCATAATGACCCTTCAAATCAGTTGAGTCTTTATTCTCTAAGCTAACTAACCCTATAGCTTGCTGGCCTTTCCACATAGCTCTTATTTTCCAAGCCTTAATTACATTTTTGCTCTTCTCTGGAGCTTTGCCAGCCCCCCACATCCTCCTTTAAGGCGAGGTACAAAGTAACCACAGTTGGGATCAGATCAGTGCTGGGAAAAGTTGACAGGCCACTTCCTGCCCTTTGCCATTCATCCGTCCCTCCACCTTACTGGTTTTATAAATACATAGCACTTATTTAACTGATTCTACCAGGACAGTCATATTGATTTAAATTTCCCATCTTGCATCTCAGCATTTTGATTTTGTCATGTAAACTGTCTGCATTTACCCCTTCGAGCTTTTACATCTATTCAAAATTCCCAGGGAGTTGCCTGGATCATTTTACATTGATCTTTTCTTTCTTCGCTTTCTCACAAAAATTTGCAAACTGAAGAACTGCCTCATCAGAACTGCCTCTTCAGAGCTTATTCAACATTTACTGAGCTTGTTCCTGTCTTGTTTAAGCTAATGTTGCCAACACTATGGTTATAGCAACCACCATTTATTGAGAGATTATACTTAAAAAACGTGACATACATCATGTCATTATGTCCTAAAGGCGGCCTTATGAAATAATCTTATTACCCCAATTTTATTGAAGAATCTTTGGTCAGAGTAGACGTGCTATGGCTATAAAATAATCAAGGACTAGATTCAAATTTGAATCTCTGACTACAGAACTTATTAGGCTACACTGCACCAAAATCAGTGCTTCCCGGCATCTATGTAGACAAACGGGACTCCTGTCATAAAGAATACATATGGTTTCTTCCCTCCCCTTCACCCCCTCCCCCCAAAAAACGGTGGCAATCACTGTTGCCTGGTGACATAGAAAAGGGGAAAGAAAAGAATAAAAACAGAGAGGGAAAATAGAGCAGGAAGCACAAAAAGATGGGGCATTGTTGAAAGTCATCAAAATCTAGCATGTGACCTTCCTTCTGTAAAGCTCTCAAATATGATGCCTTCCAAGTGATTCTGAAAGCAATAATGTGGGAACCCAAATTGTGTTATGGTGCTGTCAGAATACAGCTCACCTTTCCAACATATCCCCCTGTGGACAGAAGCTATCTGACCAGAGAAAAGTTTCTCTAATGAGACATTTGTTTAATCAGTTGCATCAACTCTTAATTTATCTCTAAGTATGTTGGACGAGATAAGCATCATTTCTCACATTGACTGTTACTGCATTATCAGCAAAAAGAATTTTATGATAAGTGGAATAGAAATGAAGATGTCTTGAAAGTCATTTATTTGTATGTGGGAGTTAACCATAGGTGACTGTAAATGTCAGGAAGCAGGACTGGAATCGCAGCTAAAGATAGAAAGGGAAAAGAAAGGCAAAAGGTTCCTTCAAACAATATCATTTGAATATTTTTTTACAAGATGTTTGTATCCTACTTGGGTTTAAATTTTTCTATGAAGGAGATATAATATTTCCCTAGTATAACTTTTCCTGGGGATACATGCGCAAGTATGTCTCCACCCCAAATAGAGCACAGCAAACGGAACAAAGTAATGGTCATACCAAAGTCCAACTTGATGAGCCAGTGAGTTTATTGGGGTTACTTACAGAAGCTTGAGTGAGGAGTTACAGGGACACAGGTGAGTAGTTATCTACAGGAGTGTGGGCAAGGGGTTACAAGGTCTATGGGTGACTCAAAAGGCAGTTGCATCACCAAAATACCCACCCACCCCAACATAGATGACACCTTATAGAAACCGCATGCTGCCTCCTGGGACTCACCTTCCTGGTCAGCCTACCAGGAGCTCGCCTGCCCTAGTGTGTAACATAGGGAATGAATATGATCAGAATACATCGACATATTGAAACCTCCCTCTCAAAGTGAAGATGGAAGGGCAGTGTAAGGCAAGTGGGTGATAGAGAAGGATTAGGCCATGTGCCATACCTGTATAAATATGCCATTAGTCCATTGTACACTGATTTTTTAAAATGTGGAAATGCACTAATAAAAAAATGCACTAATATGCACTGATTTCAAAATGTGGAAAATTATGTAAGAAAAAAGAAGTATAAATGGAAAACATAGATTGTTCTTAATATTTATTTCAGGAGAAGTTATCATTTGAATAGAAAAAACTTCAATTCTATGGGCAAAATATTTGGAAAATATATGTAAAGCAAAACTCATAAGAAATGTGGATTTGGGGAAAGTTGGCTTCTAAAACTTGATTCTCTGAAATCAATTTTTAAAGCTCCTAAGCAGAAATAGCATAGAATAGTTCTCAATCAATATCAATTCTACATGCCCAATATTATTAGGAAGAGTGACCCAAATGTTAAAGTTTTCCTCAAGGATTTGATGAACTTTCTCTCCGTTAAAATTAAAATGTCCTACTTTCTAATACCAATTCTGACTGAAACTAGATGCACAGTATATCAACTAAGTACCACTTTAAGTTTTTTAAACTAACGTCACAAATTTTCTAATAATTTCAACAGTACAGATCTTAGTAGTTATAGTAGTATAGAAAATTGATAAATTTATCAAGGTATATTCACATGTCCACAACTAGAGAAATGTATTGAACAGTTGTTCTGATATTGATGTCTGTCTTATAAAATAAAGACACTTGTTTAACTTTCTAAACGAAATGGTTTTAGGATTTCTTTACACTCCTAAGGCTGCTTGTTTCTGCAATTTGCTTGCTTACAGAAATAAATACATTTCAATCACTGCCTGGCCAAAGCCCAAACTTAAGTATGGACTCAACAGTTAATCAATAGGTTGATCTGCTGACGCAATGGAGAGTAGCTGGGCCTGACAAAGGTCATCCTGCTAAAACAGTAAACAACTTATTCTTGATAGGATTCAGTGTAAAAAACCATGCGAGCAATCACATGGACTTAGTGATATGCAGGTCCTCAAGAAATGTTTGCTGAAATGAATGGCAAATCAAATACACGTTTAACTCCCTCTGTGTATGACAGAATCGCAATAATCTGTAAATACTTCAGGTCTTCACTGTAGTATTCTCTGGTTTTCTTCAACAGAATTCCTCTAGCACTGCAGTGTTTGTTTATTAGAGTAAAAAAAGTAAACATACGTATCTGTGCCCTTAGTCAAATTTGATGTTTTCTAAATTAACACTGTCTTTATACAGAACAGTTTCAAAATGAGAAACAAAATAAATTGTTCTGTGCAACCAATATGGAATTACCGTAATTTAAACATGATCTAACTAGGCCAATATCTGGGTGACTCTGCATCAGGCCTTTGCCTCATAAAAGCAAGTGTTAAAAGTAATTTAAAATGGTGAACAACTACTCTCAGTTTTGCTCTTATAAAGTGACCTGGGCCTGGATCATCTGCAGGCTTCTTTCACAAGAGCTTTGGAAAAAAAAGTACTCAGTTTAAGTTCATGATAAATTTTCTTTATTTGAAAATGACTCAGGGTGCCAATAAAATACTGAACAATTTAACATCAAATGAGCTCCAAAGCTCCCATTTTGAAAGTAAATGCCTCCTAAAATGAAGCCAGGGGCATCACATCATTAGCATCTTGTGGAAAGCGACAGGGTGCAAAGGACTGTCTTTCCTTTCTTCCTCTGCTAGACTGTGGTGAGCTCTCGTGGGAGGCACTTTTAGGGCATTTGTACCTTACCTTCATCACCCTGTTGTTCACAGAACTCTTTTGAAATAGATGTAAGCATTGGCAACGGTTTTAAGTTTCTCGAAGTCAACATTTAGCCAGGATACCGTCCAGGGTGGAGGTCTATATATAAACATGATGGACGATAGGGGGGATGGAGATCGACAGTCCTACACTGGGTCTCATCATAGTGGCAGTGGAAATCCAGGGACTGAGACCTCAGCTGTCAGTGGCCGAAAGGCAGGAGAGCCTGTCTGAGAGCCAGGGCCCTGCAGCCAGACTACCTGGGTTTGTATCCCAGCTCTGCAGCTTCCTGTTGTAACCAGCTGACACTGAGCAAGTTTCTTTACTGCTTTGAACATCCGTCTCCTTGTCAGAAAAAGAGTGACATTTAATAACATCCACCGCAGCACATTATTACAAATATTAACTCATGATATAAATCACTGACAAGGTAGTTGGCACATGCAAAGCTTGCAGTTAATGTTAACTGTTCCTCATTGTAACCTTCGACGCCATTGCCTCTCTAGGTTTCTAGATAGTGCATTGCTTGGATCTACCATCACTGATTTCCAACTTAAGTCTTTTCCTGCTCTGAACCACATTGCAGATGTCTGCTGAATTAAGCTTTCCGAAGTCTCTTCAACCAGTATACCTCCCTACCCAGATGCATTCTCTGTCTCCAGGGAAATGCCCAAACTTCTCAGCCTAGCTTGCAAAATTCCCATCTTTGAATCAGCCACCTGATACCTATTTCTATTTCTTTTTATATATACACTACACCATACACAATGTCATGGTTAGCAACTGTTTGTTAATGTTATTTTTGCTCTTTCCCAACCTGGGGTATGGATGTTTATGTCTGACTGCGGGGAAGGATTCAAACGGCTGTGGTCTAGCCAGAAGGAAGGTTTGCACAGAAAAGCCAGCCTCACCACAGTGGATCCTGAAACAGCAACAGTAACGGGGGTAAGCTAAGGCCAATAACATAGATCTCCCTTAGTGCTTAGACTCAGATGTGCTCAGGAGTATATGCTATGTCTTAAAGCTATTTTTTAAAAAATATCCCAGTTGAGGTGTTTAAACAAAAATCCTCAGGAGATGTCTAAAAATAAGACTCTAGAGCTGGAAAGGATTTTAAAAGCAATAGTTGCATCTTTGGCTAAATATTATCCCAACTATAAATCTTATCCATTAAAATTTCTCCCCATAAGGGTACCCACTCTAAGTGTAATTTATTTTGATTTATTTATACAAAACAACAAAGTAGTCTCTCCTTCTGATCAACAAAAACTTCCGGTCCTATTCACAAAACTGATTTACAATTCACTGTTATGATGGTTTGCTTCCTCTATGGTGCCACTGGGGTTTGGGAGGACGTAGCAGAGAGCTGAGCATGCTTAGAACTAAAGGGAGGCCCAGGGTATGTGCTGATAACCATGTTGGGAAGGAAGATCTCTGGGTGAGCTTCCTCTCCGAGCTGTCCATTGAGGAAGTGCAGGGCAGCCCCCCTGACAACTTCCAGGATGAACATCTTCCTTCCCAGACCTTGTCCTTATTTCACAATAATCAAAAAGGGACAGGGGAAGAAAACTTACATGATGTGAGATCATGATAAAATTTGAACAATAGCTTTCTCTTGTATAAAACAGATTTTCAGGCCACTTTTAACAAATAATTACGGTCCAGAAATTCAGACCTTCGATTTTATGCTTTCCTTAGATCTATGACAGGCACAGACTGGTAGCCCTTGAACAAAATATACCTGACAGATATGTTTTATTTGGTCAGCATGGTGGGTTTTTTGTTTTGTTTTTTGTTTTTTAATTACATACCTTTACACCTTTCCTGTGTGTTCTGCAGGTCACACAGTCCCCATGGCTCTCTTTGGTCCCCTAGCCACTCAGATTTACATTATGTGCTAATGTCTGCCTGCAGGCACTTGAGTTTGTAATTCCTACTGGAGTTTTTCTCCTTACCTGCCAGCTTCTCATGGGCTGATTTTGGTAAAACATCTAGCATCATGCAACCTCACACATATCCTCCTTTCTCTTCTACCTCTGCACATCATTCTCAAAATTATCCTTTAAGTACATAGTTGGCTCCGTATGTAAGTAATCCACTACATAGGTCCCAGGTTGGGGAGAGAGGGCAGGGGAGTGTTGTATTATTTGGGGGAGGGGGTTGGTTTGTTTTGCTTTTAATTGCCCCACAAGAAGGGGCCACCATCACTTCTACTTATGTGAACTCTCCCTTTACCCACCTGGTTCAACTAGGATTGAACACAGAGGATTTCTAGGAGTTGGTTTCAGCTTATGCTAAAAACTGGGTCCTGAATTTTCTCTCCAGAGCTTTCGGTTTCCAAGGGCGGTACACTGGAATCTAAATGGTTTGTAACTTTCAGCCTATCCTGAAACTTCTCAACTGCCCCTCTACTACCACCTGCCTTGCCTTGCCCACCAGAAATGAACTGGCCTTTGTTGTTCTGGGTCTCACCAGAACATTGCATGTTCAGTAAAATGCATGGCATTCCATGTCTTGCCCTGAAAGGAGATGAAGGACAGAGTCGGCCTTTGATATAAACAGGACTCACCAAGTAAGTAGCCAGAGGAGAATGTTGGCAACATGCAATTAGCCAGCTGGTCATCGCTATTTAAATCCACCCTCTTCTCTAACTGTCAAGATTTAAAGAACTAAATATTTTAGCATGCCAGGCATAGTTCAAAACCAGATTATAAAAATCTGCTCTCATGTTGCCTCCTTTTCCCTCAGCCAATTTCATGCACAAACTCGGGGTCAAGTAAGTTAATACTGCAAATAAAAGGGCACTGAAGCTGTTAGTGGGAGCCAGTTGTAAAGTCAATATAAACTTTTTACTGAACTATTGCTCAAGAGGAAAACGTCTTGAGTCTTAGTTATCTTTGAGACTGGAATGCTCAGACCCCCTTCTCACAGTGTAGTCCAATTCCTTCATGGGAGAAGCATTTTTCCTGCTGGCCTAGGTTGGAAAAGATATGTTTGGTAATCAAAACCATCCCAAACATGTATGAAATTACTAAGATGCATGGCTATTCTTGACAAGGCCGGGTTCTTATCTTTTTTGCCATTATATATCTGAACTTCTTGTTCAGGAATCTGGGAAATAAACAATCATTTCTGGAATTTTGACACGTCCACACTTAGCTTCCCCCCCTTCTTTGGGATCCGCCATCCTACAGCCTTATCTTTGTGTTTGGCTTATAATATATTTACTCCAATTAAACTAAGTTCAAACAGCATGGTCCTAGTCAAATCAAAAGTATTTGAACTCATTAATTTTTTCTTTTACTCTCTGCTATTCAAGTTTAAAATCTCCATAACAGAGAGCCTTCTTTTAAAAATAGTTTGTAGTAAAGGCTCATAAGTGGAAGGACTTAGGCTTTGTGTAGTGGTAATGCTAAGATTTTGTCTACCACCCTTCTCCATCTAAGCAATGGTCGGTTCATTTGATATTTCAGGAAAAAAATGATTTTCACAAAAGAATAGCTGTATCCACCCTAGGGCATTCATGTATCAAGATAATTTCTAATTTTGTTAATTGTTATTATTCTTCTTAATAAGTGATAAGTTAAACATTTTAAAATTTCTAGCTTTAAACAAAAATAACAGCATGCAAATTTTTACTCTTCAAAGTCAAATGCTATAGGTTGCATATAAAACTTACCATATAGTCACCTAGGCGAATTTAGTGTGACCTTATATTAAGTTGACAATATCTGTAAAGATCCCAATTCCAAACAAGTTCCATTCATAGAAACCAGGATTAAGACTTAAACATATTTTTCTGAGGGCCATAATTCAAATATGCTGCCAGTTATTACAGGCTTTATTTGTCAGAATTTACAATATATGATTAGGACGATTGTATAGGTTAGTGTATTTCTTCCACATTCTACTAGAAGCAACACAATTTTTCTTTACTGTATCCTAGGAGAAAAGTCTTCAGTTCCTTTCTTACCTGCATCACATAGTGCCAAAATCTCCGATGTGTGGGTATCTGGGGTCAGGCAATAAGCACAGACCATGGTTCAAAGACTGCCACGTATGCTTTGTGAAAAAGCCTGGGACAAGATGGAAGCTATTTGGTAGACATTAACCACTTGCTCTTCTCCACTAATCTCAAATTTCTGTCTCCAAAGCTCGACAACATTACCCAATTTCTAGAATTCTGTCCCTCCCTTTCTTGCTTGGTTCTCCTTGTTCCTGCCTATTCATATTTTATGGATCCAAGATGAGCAAGTCCCTTACTCCTGGCCTTCCAGGACTGACTATATCTCACATGACCTCTCTTCCCTGTTGTTACAGTAAATGCATCAGCTGGTTATTGCCAGCTTCATGCAGTATCTTTTCACCGGATGAACTAATATGTACCTGTAACTACAGTTTCTGTTAGGAGTTGAATTATGACCCCCCAAAAGAATATATTTAAATCTTAATCCTGGTATCTGTGAATGGGACATATTTAGAATTAGGATCTTTATAGATACAGTCAGCTTAAGATAAGGTCATTAGAGTGGGCCCTTAAAAACAATAAAACTGGCATTTTTGTAAGAAGAGAAAAATTTGGACACCAGACACTGAGACACAAAAGAGATGCACAGAGGGGGAATGCTACATGAAGATGGAGGCAGAAAACAACTTAGAGCTGCAAGGAATGCCCAGGACTGCCAGCAACCAGAGGCCAAAGGACGCATGGGCAAGTCCCTTCCCAGAGAACACCTGAAGAACTGCCTCCCCAACACCTGACTCCAGAATTGGGAGAGAATAAATTTTTGTGGAGTTGCTTACTTGATAGTATTTTGTTGTGGCAGCCCTATAGGAAACTAATACAATTTCTTCCACGGTTTTGGACAATTACTCAACTCATTCAATAAACATTTATTCAACACCTACTACCTGCCAGGGGCCCTGCTAGGTGTTGTGAAAAACACCATAAATAAAGCATGGTTTCTGCTGCTCCAAGATTCTCAGAGCCTCATGACAAGATGATGTCACGTGAAAAGTGCCAGGAAGAAGGCCCACAAAGACTGCTGAGGAAGCAGGATGTTTCTTCCAGCTCAGGGATTTGAGGAAGGTCTTTTGGAAGAGATTGTAGCCGAGAAGAATTTGTTATATTAGCATATATTAATTACACAGAATAATAGACTTCACTGTGATGTCATTGTAGGAGCACGTGACATATTTGGTTGTATTTTCCTCCCCCACTGTCCTCCCTTCCTCTGCGTCCCTTCTCCTCCCCAAGAAGAATCTTGAAGGATTCACTCCTGGGGGAAATCGGCTGCTCT
Source organism: Ctenodactylus gundi (assembly GCA_004027205.1). Lineage (NCBI taxonomy): Eukaryota > Metazoa > Chordata > Mammalia > Rodentia > Ctenodactylidae > Ctenodactylus > Ctenodactylus gundi. The sequence goes on along the minus strand of PVKB01000544.1, from coordinate 256,937 downwards.
CCTCCCCACAGCCATCTCTGCAGCCTTTTCCTGCAGCGAAAGGGTTTAAACGGTAAAATTAAAGCCACACGGCAAAGCATCAGAGTCTTCTTCAAGTGCTTTTCCATAGCCTGAAGTTTCTTAACAGTTTTGCATTATGGGGGAAGGAAAAACGATTTCATTTCTCCTTGGGCCTGTTCTGGGGGCATCTGCTTTGGGTTTTTTGTTTGCTTGTTTTGTTTGTTTGTTTTTTCATTTCTTTTTGTTGTTTTTGTGTTTTCAATCTAGAGGACATATAATTCAAAATGTTAATGCAATACTGTTTTTCTTTGTAACTATTATACCTTTGTAATATAAAATGCTTTAAATCCAGATTAACTTACACGAAGTAAGATGTAAGCACCTCCAGAAAGGAGTAAATTGGGCCTTTCCCATAACAGAAGTTTCATAATATATATATATATATATATATATATATATATATATATATATATATATATATATAAAGAAAAATGATGAAGTGATAATTTGGAAAATAAAAAAGTAGGAAAACAATTTCTGAAACAAATAACTCCTAGCCCCATCCAGAGGTTATCATTATATTAATATTTTGAGTTTTATTTTGTTTTTGTTTTTTACACTCCATAAAAAATCTTGAATCCAAAGAATGAATCTAGTCACACACCTGTCACCATGCACCAAAATCAAATCAAAGTGGATCAACGACCTAGACATTAAAAGTGAAACACTGAACCTTCTAGAAGACAAACTAGGCAGATATCTAAAAGACATAGGGGTAGGCAAAGACTTTCTTAATAAGACACCAAAAGCAAAAGAAATTATCCCCATTATTAACAAATGGGATCATGTCAAGTTAAAAAGTATCTGCACAGCAAAGGAAATTATAAATACTGTAAAAAGAGAACCAACAGATTGGAAAAAAATATTCACCACCAACACCTCACATAAGGGGCTCATAACCAGAACATACAGGGAAGTTCAAATGGCCAATAAATACATGAAAAGATGTTCAACATCCCTAGCCATAAGGGAAATGCAAATCAAAACATCACTAAGATACTATTTAACTCCAGAGAGATTGGCCTATATCAACAACTCAAATAGTAATCAGTGCTGGTGAGGCTGTGGGGAGAAAGGAACCCTCCTGCACTGCTGGTAGGAATGTAAATTGGTACAACCGCTATGGAAAGCAGTATGGAGATTTCTCAAAAGATTTGAAATAAACATCCTCTTTGATCCAGCGATACCTCTCCTGGGAATATTCCCAAAGTAGTTAAAAACAACACATAACAGAAATACATGTATACCCATGTTCACAGCAGCACAACTAACAATAACTAAAATGTGGAAGACACAAAAATACCCATCAACAGACCAGTGGATACACAAATCGTGGTATTTATACACAATGGAATACTATGCATCTATAAAAAGTCTGGCTGCTTGGAGGCCTTTGTAAGCAAATGGAGGAAACGTGAAACCCTCATGCTTAGTCAAGTGAGTCAGAAGCAGAAAGCGAAATATTGAATGGTTTCTCTGAAATTAGAAACGAAGATCCCGGATCACAATCATCTCACAGAACTCAAAGCGAAAAATAAAGGGAGCACAGGGCAGGGGGTGGGTTGTGGGAGTGGGTATGGGGTGGATCGAAAGGAAAGCAGGGAAAGTCCTGTTACCTTGACTGGACATGTATGTGAACAAAGTGCCCAAAACCAATGTAAACCTTAAAATTTACACTTATACATATCAATAAAATGGGGGGGGGGGAGGGAAATCTTGCATCCAACCTTTTACGTGCAGCATTATAACAAGTGTTTTCTTAAGCCTTTAGAAACTTTATAATCATAATTTTAATACCTATACAATAATTGGTTCCACCAATGCCCATTTTCTTAGTTAGGCTTTGATTTGGCCAGTTAGATAAGATCATAACTTTTTTAATGGCCTAGAGACAAACATAGTGAGTTTTAAGTAGACATTTTCAGTAAGTTCATCATAGACTGACAGTTGTCTTATCATATGAGGACCATTTTATCATCAGGAATTTGGTTTTATAACAAATAAAAACGACAAAGACTTCGACAATGTCAGCGATTCACCTCTCACTCACCCCCAACTTCCACCCCCCTAAGTCTTTCTGTTCATCAGCCTGTAGCTCTCTATTGCTGGGGATAACTCATTTTTCCAGTTTCTGGCAAAGCCAAGTAAGAAGCAACAACTACTCTGGGGTCTCAGCTTCCTCCTTGAGATGAGTATTGGTCAAGTTTTCACCCAAAATTAAGACTTCAATGCTGATCCAGTATCCTGTTTTGCTCCCTGACACATACTCCTGTGTCCCTGTGGGATTCACTTAAGTTTGCCTCGCTGCTAGTATAGTTCAGGACTCCAGCACAGCCTCTATTCTTCCCAAATCATTATCTACACCCCCCACCATGGTGTTTGTATTTTTTTGTTGTTGTTGTTCTTTTTTTTTTTTTGAGACAGAGTCTCACTCTATAGGTACAGCTGGTCATGAACTCACCATGTATCCCAGTCTGTCCTCAAACTGAAGCAATCCCCCGTCCTAGTCTCCCAAGTTCTGAGATTACAGATAGGTCCCCCATGAACAGCCAATCTTTGAGTGGTGCTAAGGAATAAACCCAGGACTTTGCCCACTAGGTAAACACTTTAACCACTTAGTTATGCCCCCAGGTTCCAGCCTCCACTGTTGTTTAATAAACCAGTGGACCCTAACATTTTTTGACACTAGGAACAGGTTCAGTTGAAGACTATCTCCCAAGGAAGGGTAGGGGTGGTATTTGTTGTACAGTAAGACGTTGGAGGATGGCTTTGAACCCAGGAACATCAACTAGAGGGGTGCCAGGGGTGAAGCTCTGCCTCCTGTCAGTCAGGAGTGGCATTAGAACTAATCCGTGATGTCATGAGCCTTCTTGCTGTATCCTCTCTATGAGAACCAAAAAGGGACAAATGCCACACCTTCAAATGGCAGAAGAGATGGAAGTTCCATGCAGTTGTTTTAGTTCTCTTTCATAAGAACATTAATCCTCTTTGTGAAGATAGAGCGTTGAAGCCTAATCACATTCAAAGGCCCTTTATACTGTCGTCTTAGAATTTCAGTTTCAACATAAAATTTTTGGATGTACACGTACAAGGGGATTATGGCAGACCATTATGTCAACTTGTGATCTACCCTATTTTAGCCTCTTTTTAAATGTTACAATTTAAAAATATAAAAATAAAGGAATATTTATTTGTATACATTAAATATGCTATATATTTTATGTGCAGCCCAAGACAATGTCTCTTTCCTCAAAAATGAGGAGGGGGAGGGGGAGGCCATGCATTGGGAGTGCCTGCTTCTGTCCATGTCTCCTGATGCCCAGCCCTGGCCCCGAACCTCACCTCTCACTTGAATATCTAAACTCCTTTATCTGTGCTTATCTATCTAGGCTCTTGAGGGTACTTATCTGTGGAGACATCCAGCTACTTTCTGAATTGCTGAGGTCAGCTGTTACTTTGCCTTATAGGTAGAACTAACACCTGTCCTCTGAGTTCCAACTTCACTACTGCATAGGATTCTCTTTCTCTCAGTGTACCTCAGTGTCCATCTCATGACCATATCAGAGAAGATAGTAGCTGTACTTCCCCCTTCCCCAGTTTTGACTTGTAGTGTCAAATGAACACAGCAACCACTTTAAAAGACATTTGGAAACCGGATCTAGATACAAGTTTACAGAATCTGAAAACAGCAAGATTTTCATATTTTCTTTGGAAGTAAAATCTGGCTATGCTGGCTTCCTGTGCCTGCTGTAACAAGTGACCACAAACTTGATGACTAACACAATAAAAGATGTATTCCCTTACAGATCTGAAAACCAAAAGTCCAAAATCAGCTTCACTGAGCCAAATTAAAGTGCCCACAGGACTACACTTACTCCTGAGACTCTAGGAGGAGAATCCATTTGTTACTGCTTCCATTTTCCAGTGGCGACCAGTGTCCCTTGATTCCTTAACATCACTCCAACCTATCTCCTAATACTGAGGTCACGTTGTTTTTCCTCTGCAGTATATGTCAGATCCCCACCTTAACCTTATATGGAAAGATGAAATTCAGGGCCCACCCAGACGATCCAAAGTCATGTCACACATCAAGATCCTTACCTCAATCATATCCGCAAACTCCTTTTCTCCTTGTAAGGAAACATTTACATGGTTCAAGGACTAGGAACTGCTATCTTAGAATAGCTATTATTCAGCCTATGACATTGGCCTAAATGGAAATGAAGCTATTTATAATCTTTATCTTGTCTTCCTAACGCAAATGGTAGTGTCTCACTGAGGAGCTATCCATAGGTGGGATCACAGATCACTCCTTCAGACTTTGATAGTGATGTTCAGTAGTGTGCAATAGAGGCACTATTCTTCCTTTCTTAAGTCAGAACAACTTAGTATCATTCTGAAATACATTTGGCCTAAAGTTTTCAAGCAGATGTTTGTGATTCTGAATTCTTCTGCCTCGAGAACACCAGTCCTTGCCATCTGCGTAGCACGTTACAGTTCTTTTACCTACATATCAATCCTTAAGGTAAGCAGAGCAGGTATCCTTATCCCTGTTTTAGAGACAGGAAACATGAGAGGCTGAGTGTCTTGCCAGGTTCCTTTAGTCAGTAGCAAAGACAAATTTTCATCGGGTTCATCAGAGCTGCCTCCCCAGAGACAGGCAATCTGAAGCCAATTACTCAAAGCACACAATTTGAATATTTTTACTGGGGAAGGTCTAAAATAGCGCTTTGAAACCTATCAAATGATAAAATAGATAGGTCCTGAGCCAAGATTAAACATGGAAAAGGAAAGATACAAGAAAATATTATCTAGGAACCAAAGGCAACTGTGAAGGCCGTGTGTGATTGGATTGTCTTTTTATTACTCTGTATTCTTTTAATTTTCTACTTATTCATCATCTAGCTTTGAGATTTGAGAAGAAAAAGCTGCGTTTCCACAGAAATTGACCTTATCCTTCCTATATGTCAGATTTCAGGCAAGCTGACACGTCACTTATGAACTGAGCATAACAATGCTTCTCTTCCAAGATTATCATGAGGATTAAATGGGAATATATGAATTGCTGAACATGGAGCCTTACCAAATGTGTTACCTCCCCTCCTCACTCTTGCCCTACTTCCACCTTCCCAGCCTCTTATCTCAGTTCCTTGAACCAACTGCATAAAGCTGAGTCTTCTGAAACTCAACACACATAACTCCCAGGATGCTAAGCCTGTGTGAAAGTTCCAAGCCTTTCCAGCCTGACCACGCACATGTGGCCCTTTCAAGCCTACGTGCTTCCTGTATGGCTACTGAGTAGTGCTCCCAGGTCGTCCTGTTCATGTATTTTCCTCCTTGAACCTCGTGGTGTTCTTTCCACTCCATCCATAGGTAACACAAACAAGACTTGGAGAGCATGCCCAGGGTATTTGTGTCTTAAATTAAGATATGGTTTTGTACAATGTTATCGATTTTCCTTTTCTTGAAGACTTTAGTTATCCTTTAATTACCACATGTAAAATAAAATTCATTCAGATCAAATTTCTGTGATCTCAACTATAGTCTGCATTTCTATTCCTTGCTTTGATCACTAAGGACCTCGCCCTCCACACACAGTGCTTCCACAGTCTTCTGAAGGCCCCTTCCAAGGGCATTAACTCTTCACCTGTTCTTCAGAAGGCACTGCCTCCAGGTAGGCCATAACTGAGGTCCAGTTCTCCATAGAAACCTCACTCCCTCCATGGTAGTCTGTCAAGAGCACTCATTCTCCTGAGCCTGGATGCCAGATCTACATTCCTCTGGCTTCACAACATTGACTCCAATTTGTGACTTCCCTACCTTAGAACCAGAGTCTCCCAAGTCTCTGAGGAAAATATTAGAAGCTTAAGTGATACAAGTGACAAGGTAGAGTGGCTACTGTGCCCGCAAAACTTGTGTCTTCAGCAAAGACAGATTTTTACATGATCAATCTTCCTCTTTTCTTCAAGCTCTATGCTATCTTTTAGCTACAATCTGCAAAATTTAGCCAATCTTGACATCAAATTTCCATGATCTCCTCATCTCTAATCTTCACTTTTTCATTTTCCCTAAATCATTCAGTGGCTTCATGCAGGGCCTTCTACTCTGGCTACTACAATTGCTCCCACTCTAGATTTTTCTTTTTTCTTTTTCTTTTCTTTTTTTTTTTCTTTTTTTGGCAGGTGGTGCCATGTCTGCTTCCTCAGGGTCTAGAGCACCAATATTCAGGAATCTTCTTTCCCTCAACCTCTCTTATTCCCACCCTCCAGCTACACCCAGTCTTCTTTGACTTCTCCAGGGAGACAGGACCTGTTCCTGCCTGGAAACTTCTGCCTCCTCCACCTCCAAGCCAACAGTCCCTAGTGCAGCTCCTGCTCTGCTGTGTTACCTATGTGACTCACTTCCTTGCACATCTGTTCCTCTAAGTACTACTACCACTTTGCACATGAGCACCAAAATTCCCATCCTGAACCATTACCGTAATTCTCTTCTGCCCACACCATGGGTTCCTTCCTTCCAGAAAAAAAAAAAAAATGCATAACCTTGTAGTAGTAGAATTGTTGTCCAATGTTCATGTTCAGTAAATTCGACTTTTCTCTACACCAAAGAACAATTGTTGTAACTGCTTTGATCAACAACTTTCCCCATTCTCCTAAGCAGTTGGTTACTCCAAAACTTTGAGTCTTCCTAAATTCCTAAAACACATTTGGTTCACTTTATTTCCAGCATATGACTTTATCTTTTCATTGAGAAAAAAACACTCCACTCATAATCTGCTCCAATAATCCAGTTAATAACATGTCCATATTTGCCACTATCCCCAGCTTCAGAAAGTGAATCATCCCACCTTTGGTTCAAGGCCAGTCCTCCCTCCACCGGTATTTATCTTAATCACCTTCTCATTGTTGAGACACTGTACCTGACACTCACAACTTAAGGGAGAAAAGATTTATTTTATCTCACAGTTTCAGAAGGTCTCAGTCCTTTATGGGAGGCCTGGATCTGGCGGGAAACTATGGCTCAAGGCATTGCAAGGGAAAGGATGGGGTTGGGGAGAAAGCTGGAGCAGGAGTATATCCTTCCAGGCTACACCCTCACGGATCCACCCTGCCTGATCAGGCTCCACTTCCTAACAGCACATGAAATCTATAGCTAATCTACAACACCCAGACACATGAGGTTTTGGGGCAATATTCCAAATCCAAGCCATACCAGTGCTCTTGATCAGTCCTTGAGTTCTCCATCAGTCATCCTGTCTTACATTCCGCATCCTTCTCTCTCTAGAAACACCTGCTGTCAGCCTATAAACATTTTCTAATGACATCTATTAAATACAAAAGAAAAGTACTTTACCCTAAATCACATTCTAGCTTCAGCCCTTTCACTTACTTTCTTTTCCCAGCTAAGCTTCTTGAAAAAGGCATCATATTCTTGACTCTACTCCGTGTGCTCATGTCTCATCACCTTTGCTGAGGAATCTGTTCTATCTAACACCTCCAATGACCTCTAGTTTCCCATCTCAATTGGTATGTCCCAGGCCCTAGTTTACTGGAATTCTTTACTGGGTTGGATCCTGTGGCTTCCTGCCTGGATGCACTCCTTTGATTTCTAGGAAAATATAAATGTGGCAATGGATAGCTTTTAAGCGGTCATAAAAGGCCAGTGCTGAAAAGGATGAGCACCCTTGATAGTGTCAAGAGGAGAACAGGCCTGAGGCAATACCTGCTTTAGAGCCCTCTTTTGGCTGTGCCCTTTCTCCTGGGTGACAGGGCCTACAGGCCAATCATATCTTCCACAAGGACAGGATCCTAGAATATTTTGCCTAAACAGCCCTAAGTCTTCCAAGGATGCACTGTCCCTAGGTTCAAATCCTGAGAATGACCTGTACCGCCAGGGTATTTGTGCCAGGCCTGAAAGGTGGCAGGGGCAGCTACTTACATGAGGTGGGCAGACCTTTGATATGCAGGTTGGGATGACTACAATCTTGCTGTCAGGTCCTTCGTAGTATGGTCAGCAGCCAAGTATGAGAAGAAAACAGGATAAACCATGAAAATGGTTGTGTCTCCCCACGCTGCTGCATTCCAACATGAAACTCCACCATGGATTTCCAGCATGGCACTCTAGGGAGTTGAAAAATCTTAAATTCAAACCTGGAGATACAGGTTATTATGACACTGTATTTCTTAAGGGAAAAATGTATTTTAACAGTTTATTAGCTTGATTTATAACTATTAGCACTAATTTTTTATTTTGTCGTCTTTAATGGTAAGTGGAATTTAAGTTCACAGGTTCTTGGGGATGTCACCATTGGTTTTTTTAAACTTTCTAAAATTGTAACAGAATACATTTAGCACAAGATTTTTGACCTTGACTCTTTGTAGTGTATGATTCAGTAGCATTGAGTATACTCAAAATGTAATGTTCCCATTGCCGTCACAACCATCACCACCACTTTTTCATCTTACAAAGCTAAAACTCTATAGCCATTAAGCCATTAAACAATAACTCCCTATTCCTTTCTTCCCCACACCCCTGGTAACCACTGTTTTAATTTCACTATGAATTTGGCCACTCAAGCTACCTTAGTAAGTGAAGCAACATATTTGTTTTCTGTGACTGGTTTATTTCAACTTAACATGTTCTCACCATCCATTCATATTGTAGCATTACCAGAATTTCTTTTTTAAAGCTGAATAATATTCCATTGTGGGCATATACCACATTTTGTTTATCCATTCTTCTGTAGATAATCACTTGGGTTGCTTTCACCTTTTGTCTACTGTTGATGCCACTGCTACAAACACCAGGTACTCTCTCTTTGAGTACTTTGGTTTTTAACTTAAGTATTGGGACATACTGCATTCGGCTTCCATTTGTACCCTTGCCACAGGATCCACAGGAGTTAAAGCAGGCCTATATAGAAACAGAAGCTAAGCATTCCTATTTGCCAAAGATAGAAACTAGCGTTTGCCTCCATGGCTCCATAGAAGTTTCCTTGCAGACCTGCATTGAGAGTCAATCAAGGAGAAATCTTGGAACCATTAGTGGTGCCTGCTGTGGGCACACTTAACACATTCCCTCGCCTAGTCACGTCAGTTCAGTTTCTGTGGGAGAAAATTAAGCTCCAGAATAACTAAACTGCTTTCCCACTCTACTGAGAAACAGGACGGCATGAGGACTAAGAGTTTATTTTTGCAATGCTGGAGGTGGGAACACTTCATCATCAAAGCCATGAGGAAGAAACTTCTCAGGCTCCTCACAGAGCTGCTGGGCTGTGCTCAGAAAGAGGATATAACAGAATGGAATAATTAATTCAAAAAGATGTCATGTGAGAAAAATGCAGTAACGGGTTTTCTAACAAAGCCAATAGTGTTCTGAATTAGAGAGAAAATATTCTGGTTTAATTTTAATGAAAAAGAATGTAGGTGATTGGTTTGGAGACACATGAAAATATTTTAATAGAAAGATTGAATTTGAACAATTTAAATGGGGTTAAACTAGCTAGACTTTGCAAATGAGCTATTTGAGGGGGAGATATGTAAACTAACATTTAGTGTTATTCTTTTAAAAGTCACAGGTCATGAGTAGCAGACATGTGAGCCGAAGACTATGACACAGCATGGTCCAGAATCTGTATCTGTGGTTAACCAGCTGTACTGCCAGAGACAAGAAAAAGTCCTTAATCATTTTAAACTCTGGGTTCCTTGTTTATAATACAGAGGCAATAATATCTACCTTTCACTGTTGCTAAAAGCATTAAAGAAAGTGCTGACATAGAAAACATGAATACAGAATGGAGCCACTTGAGTTACTAATAGTTTCATTTCATCATGTGAAGACATTTAGCATAACTGCACTAGAGCTCCTATTTCCTTATTGTTGACATAAAACACAACTCTCACCTCAGACTCAATAAGAGTTATATTATTCCAGAGGTAAATATGTATGACCAATGGCCCAGGAACATGAAGTTAGGTTTCCCCAAATAGCACTTTCTAATAAATTAGCAGTTGTATGCAGTATTTATAATTATAGAACGGAAGAAAATCACAAATCAAAGCACTTTTTAAAACATTGGTCAGAGCGTCAGCTAGGCGAGTCACTGAAGCAGGGAAAATTCTGCCGTAGGCCTTAGATGCTATCTAATCATTCCTAGCTCTAGGGTCAGTAAAAAGTGAGGGAGTTTGCTTTGTACATTTCAAATGATTTATCACAGGATGTTAAGTCAGATACAGAAAAGTAGTACAATAGATATGGCCATGAAAAGCGCCAAGATGGCCTCTGATAATCTGACTGTACAAAACATCCCAACCTCTCCACAAGTCCTTGGGAATCCAATCAGCTGGTTTGTAGTAGGCTCATTGTGAGCGAGGCTATTTCCCAGGAACTTCAGTTCTCACCATGAAGGAGAAGGAAACAAAAACAAATACTCCTAAGGAAGGTGGAGCCCACAGTCACCTCACTAACTTAGAACTCTACTTTAGCACTTTCATCCATTGGTCATCCCTGGAAATCTGTTGTCCCCAAACTATTTCCAGTCTTTTTGTATGAAAGCAACCAAATCTCTGAGGACAATCCCAACAGTGCTTTGTTTAGTGTCTTTCCGGAGCAGTTCCCTGCAATGGTTAAACATTTAGAAATTAGAGGAGACCAAAGAAGAAAAGGGGGAGTACAGTTATAAATCTCCTACAAAAAAGACCTGAAACCCCAGGAGATGAAGTCAGGGTAAATAAAGATGAATATGGCAAAAATGATGGCAACTTCTGGGCCCAGAAATTCAGTGAATTAAAGCAGGAATTAAAGCAGAAAATAAAACAGACAGCAGAAGAGCTACACCAATACATAGATAAGCAAAAAGCAAGCCTTGAAAAGCAACTAGAGGAGACCAGAGAAGAAATAAACCAGAAGATAATGAAGACAAAAGAAGAAATTAGAGAAGTACACAACACAGATTTAGAAAAACTGAATGCAGATATTCAGGAAATGAAAAACATGCAGGTAATAATAAGCAACCACTTTAAACAACTTCAGATTAGAATGTCAGACCTAGAAAATAAAGTGAATAAGCTGCAACATACAGGCCATGAAGAACACAAAGTAAATAAACAAAGCAAATCATTACAATGGCTGATAGATGATTCAAGGAGAAATAACCTCAGAATTATGGGAATCGAGAAGACTGAGGACAAAACAAAAGGCTTAAAGGACATGTTTAATGAAATAATGGAAGAAAATTTTCCAAATCTAAGAAGAGAAATGAACATAGAACTTTCGCAGCCATATAGAACACCAAACAACTTTGATCAGAAGAGATCCTCATCACGACACATCATAATTAAAATTCTAGAAACCCAACACAAAGAGAAAATACTAAAAGCGGTAAGGGAAAAACAGAAGGCGACCTACAAAGATAAGCCTATCAAGATAATGGCAGATTTTTCAATCCAAACTCTAAAAGCAAGGAGACCGTGGAGCAATGTCATTCAAGCATTAAAAAAACATAAATGCCAACCAAGACTGCTATATCCAGCAAAATTATCTTTTAACTTAAAGGGAGAACTTAAAACATTCCATGACAGAGACAGTCTAAAGGAATTTGTAGCCACTGAGCCAGTATTGCAGAAAATACTTAAAGGAAACTTGGACAGTGAAAGGGAGACCAGCCACACCAATGACCCCAGAGAAAAAGCGACAACAGCTAGAGGAGAATGAGCTGAGAAAAAGAAATAGGTTAGTAATCAGTGAAATATGAGTAAAAAAGATATGAAAGGAAATTCTGAAATAACTAGGTTTGCCTTCATGTCTGTCGCTTTAAGTATATTTATGTGGTATAGATTTAAGTTCATTTAATGTAGTAATGTGATATAGTTTTAACTTTGTTTTGTTGTATCAATTCACTTATTAGGTCACTAATGAAAGTTTATCATAAGGAAACTGATTAATGTAGAGATAACCTTGTGAATGTACAAATATGCCCCTTCCAGTATTCAGCTAAGTCAATTGATTTTTATTTATTTTTTCTTTCTCTTCTTTCCCAAATTAACTAGTCTTTTGAACTACATGCTTATAATTATTTTCTAGTCTGAAGTGGTGGGTAAGGCCAGGTTTAACAATAACAACAAAGATGTAGGAAAATATGGGAAAAAAACTTTCGGTGAATATCCCAATGATGGGATTGGTTGGATTCAGAGAGGAGATACCAAGATTTGACTACTGCAAACCCATTAAAGGAATAGGAAGCTGGGGTAGAGTGGTGACTTGAGTGAAATGACTTAGGTGCCGAAGATTAATATGTTAAACACTGTGTGATTTCTCGGACTTGGAAAACCCAGAGCACAGACATTCTTTGGAACCATATGAAGTGATAGCTGGAGCCAGGGGAAGGGACAGGGAGGGGGTGGGAAGGTAGAAGATAGGAAGGGATTGTGAAGTCGATGTGATACATAGATGTAAGATACACCCAAATTCATTGTAAATACTATGTATTGCATTTGCGTATTAATAAAAATAGTAGGAAAAAACATTTAATGGTTAGACAGTTAATACTGATTGTCAACTAACAGCATACTAACAGATCACACTTTTGGGTGTGTCCATGGGGTGTTTCCAGAGATGATTGTCATGTAGGACAGCCAACTAAGTGGGAGAAGACACACCTTGATTATAGGTGGTGTTATTCAGTGGACTTACAGCTCAGATGGAATTAAAAGGGAAGAAGGAAGAAGTCAACCTGCATTTGAAAAGCTCCTTTCTGCTTGAATAAGTGAATTGAGGGAATCTTCCTACTATCATCATTTGGGACCTTCAGATTCCAGCTTCTCCAGCCTTTCAAAGTAGACACACACCAGCCATTCTCCAGAGAGCTTCAAGACCTTCAGTGTCAGTCTGGCCTGCAGCCTTGATCTTTCTCCTTCTATGGCTTCCAGGTTTTTGGATGGAGTACTTCTCCAGTTGCAGGTGGCCATTGTGGATTGTCCTGCCTTTGATCCTGTAAGCCTATCTCATAGATTCTCTTGCATAAATAGAAACACTGTATTGGTTCCATACCGCTAGAGAAAATGCTAACCAATGTAGATACACTCCATGAAGTAGAAATTCCAAAACTTGCTGCTTGGATTCACCTTTCTAGATGAATCAATTTCTTAATTTCACTATGCCTCAGCCCCTTCCATCTATAAAAAATGGAATAATAATAATAATAATACCTCTTCACAGAGTTGATGTGAAGTTTAAATGAATTAGTATATATCAATGTAACTGTGACAAAGTCTGGCGTAGCATATGCTCAGTGTTTTATAAGTATTAGCTATTGTTAATAAGATAATCATAAATAATTGACATAAATAATCCTCCTATTTCCATTACATACAGTTCTTTGTCCCTCAGAAACTGTTCCTGCACTGAGCATTGTTTAAAAAGAACTATCGTGTAAAGAGCCTCAAACTGTTGGCTCTAAATGGATAAATAAATTATAAGTACCTAGAAAAATTCCAGTACCCACTCAGGCTCCGCTGAAAATAGGGTCTAACTTCCCCGTAACAACCTGTCTCCTTCCCAAGTTAGCTCAGCCATTCCCCTCAGTATGAAGGGTAGGGAAAATAACCACGAATTTAGAATGAAAATGTTCTTTTCAGATCCTTCAAGTCAATGAGTCCCTTCTGGCACATCATTCTAAGATAAATTAATCTACTAAGAGAATTCAAAGATATATGTGTTCCATCTCCAGGTGACTTCCTACCTCACCTCTTCCGTAGCCTTTATTGCTGCTTTGATGACCTGGGGATCAGAAAATTAAGACAATTATATCCTACTCCCATTCCCTACCCTTGTGTCTGCACCCTGTTATCTTGCTTAGCTGCAGTTAGAAACTTGCTCAATCAAGGAACCAGAAACCCCTTATGCTAAAGGTAAGAACTTTCCCATCCCATCTGTTTTCTTCTCTCCCTGCCCTGTCATGTCAGAGACCGTGGCCACTGAGTAGAAAAGAAGGGAAGCAAGAAACAGCTGATCACCACCTGCCACTGGCCTAACCAAGTTTGAAAGGGGCACTCCTTTAAGTGAGGATTAAATAAAATGTGGCTTATTGGTTGTAAGTGGATACTTTCACTTCTGAATGAAGAGATTTAAAGTAACTTTGTAACCTGAAAGTTGTAGGGCCACCCAATTTTTTAATTCAGGGCCAGGGGAATACTCTCCATCTCCAGATAAAATTTTTGAAGTCAAAATCTTCAAAGACAAAAATAAGTCTGTCTTCTGATTATTTTCATTAAATCCAGCATTTCAATGTGTCAATAACGTGTTATTTATTTTTATTGACTTGTTTGTTTACTTGTTTATGCATTTTGAGATGGAGTCCTACTACCTTGCCCAGGCTGGTCTCAAACTTGCCAGTTACAGAGCAGTTGGAACTACAAGTGCACACCACCACACCAGGCTCTGCTTTTTTACAGTATAAAAATTAGGAATAACCTATGTATCAATTAGTAGGAAAATAAGTGATTATATGAATGCACTATACACTTTTTTCTCTCATTTTATTAATATGTATATGTGCGATACATAACGTTACATTGAACTTGAGTATTTTGTGCACATATATATCACATCAGTGTTACAAACCCTTCCCCTCTACCTTTTTTGGCCCTCCCATACCCTTTCCCTTACCCCAATTCTTAGTATCCCCCTCTTTTAGTTCTATGAAATGACTGTATTCTGGGTTTCTCACACTAGAAAAAACTATTCGATATTCAATCTTCTGGGTCCTACTCACTTCACTGAGTGTGATGGTCTCAAGTTGCATCCATTTACCTACAAAAACCTCAAATCTATCTGTCTTTATAGACCGGTAGTAATCCGTTGTGTACATATACCACAATTTTTGTATCCATTGGTCCATTGATGGGTATTTTGGTGTCTTCCGTATTTTATCTATTGTTAGTTGGAATGCACTCCACACTTCAAAGTGAGTAACTATAAGACATTAAGATGAAAATGTCATTATATATGACATGATTGTAGTCATATTATATATATATATATATATATATATATATATATATATATATATATATATCTTGCATAATTAGCATAATCAGATGTACATACACATAATAAAAAGACTAAGAGACACGCTGGAAAATTAGAAGTGATTATTCCTGGAATGAAGTAGAATTTTTATTTTCTTATTTATACTCCTCTGTATTTTTCAGCTTCATTCCCCTTTCTTTTTATCCCTGTATCTCAGTCATCCCTGAAGCTATCCAATGACATCACGTTGGTGATTGAAAAGTCACCTGATGTCCCAGCGTGGGCCACTTGTTCAATGTTTGGCAAACTGTGTTCTGCAAACTATTCTGAGGCATGCGATGAACTTTAGCACATTCAATATTTTTGAGTTGCCTACAGAAAAGAAATTCCCTAAAATTTGTTTAACTCAGCAATCAGAATGAATAGATACTTCTCAAAAGAAGAAATCCAAGTGGCCAATTAAATACACAAAAACAAGTTCATCGTCTTTTAACCATCAAAGAAATGCTAATAGCCCTGAGATTACATCTTATTCAGTTGAATTAAAAATTTTAAAAATAACAAATGTTTGGGGGGAAAAGGAAACAATTCTACATTATTGGTAGGATTATACACTAGCAGAATCATTCTTGAAGTTCACATAGAGATTCCTTAGAAAACAGAATAGAAATTCCATATGGCCCAGCTACACCTATTTTGGGCATCTTTCCAAAAGAGCTAAAGGCATACTACAGGGCCAAATGCCTACCCATGTTTGTATCACCACTACTCATAACAGCTAAATCATGAAAACAGCCTATAGGTACATCAATAGATGAATGGATAAAGAAAATGTATCTATACACAGTGGAGTATTACACTGCCATAAAAAGATAAATATGAATCCCTTGCAAGAAAATGGATACATCTTAACACTGTAATGCTTAACAAAATAAGCCAGACACAGAAGGTTAAAAATCTCATGGTATCACTTATATGAGAAACTTAAAATATAAATTACCAAAAGAGCAAAAAAAGAGAGAAGATAGGAAGTAGGGGAGGGTAGAATTTTGGAGCCAGAAAGGGAAAGAGAAAGGGGAAATTTTTTTAAAAGATCAAAACGTGGCATATATACCAATTCCCCCATATTATGTAAATGAGTATATGTCACAAACATTAAGCAAATACAAAGGAGAAACAGAGAAAAATGCGTTTAACCCAGGACTTTTCATATTTTTAAAAATCACATACATTGATTAAAACAAAACAAAAATAATCAGCAATTTAAGGAAGTAGAGTCTATAGGATCCTTTACAGGAAATGCCACCCTGATTTCTAGTTCACCAAAGGAGGTGATGACATCATCAGGAGGTTGGAAGGTTTGCTAAGGAACTGGGAGATCACTCTATTCTCAGTGAATCTTCCTGCCATAAATCTTGCTTCTTTGCCCATTGATAGAAACCTACCTACCACTGTCTAAGAAGACTTGCCCACCCCTTTTAATCAAAGACAGCTAAAAGAAAGCCAAAATAGGCTGTGATTGAAGAGTATATCAATTTCAGAGGACTCAGAAGAAACTTACAGCTTGAAGAGTTTCTTTGGACTTTACTACTTTAGACCTCAACGTGTTATCACATTGAGGGTGACTACTCCACTATGTCTCTGACAGATGTCACCATTTATCTGTTGAAGTCCAAAGTTGGATGACCTCGAATGAACCCTGTGAGTGTTCTAATCCTAGCACCACAGGCAGGAAGGCAAAGTTGTATAACAGGAAGGAAAATGAATATTTATCTAACCCTATAAATTCAGCCGCAGAGATCTCTGTGTTCCTTAAACTTCCCTGGAAATGATGAGTCCCCAACTTTCTTTCTATTGGCACATCCTCAGGAAGCCATCTCCAGAACAAATTACCTATAAGCATTATGAAAAAACAACAGGGCCATTAGCACAGAAGGAGGTCCATGTAGGGCCCAGGGTCCCTAAGGTACCAGGTTGATCATTCTCTCTTTGTTAAGCAATTTCCCACAGGATCCCACCCACCAACCTAAAGTTCCATGAAGGGTTTGTGCATCATTTGGGACATGTCACATACATCTCTACTTTACTCTTCTGAATACACAACTTCAGTTTTCCTGGACTCCAACAGACCAAGCCTTGTGGCTCCCAGCACCTTGAAAAAGATAATGTTTTAGGTTTATTTGCTTGTGGAGGATGCATAATTTCACTAAATGGTGCTTAAAACTTTCTCTTTTCTCTCTTTAACTCAGCTGTATGTGTTACCTTGTAAAGCAGCATGGGGATTGCATTTCCACACACAAGCCTTGATCTGTGTTAATTTTCAAATGGGTTTCCAACATACTTGAGGAAGTTTATAGTTTAGTTCTTCTAAACAATACTGGAAAATAGACCCCCATGGAATTTCTTCCATCAAGTTGTTTCAGTTTAACATATTTATTTCTAAAAGACTAAAAAATTTTCTTATTATAGAAGTACAGTATTTGTTTCATTCAATTTCATGATTCTCACATACTAATCCCCTGAAACACTGGCTTTAATCTCCACATTCCCACTTCTGAAACTGAGCAGGGAAAGTCTCAAGTGATAAGCATTAGCAGATAAATGCTTACACCCAGAGGGAATTGGAGACACTTTTAAGACCAGCTGGAAACCATTTCATAAATGTGTGGGAAGTGTTTTCTTTTATAATCTGTATTTTGTGTAAGGTCCCGACTCATAGTTTGTGGTTAAAACACAATAAATGAGCAAAGGGTACTGTGACCAGAGGGGAAAAAGTTGTTAGAAAAGAAAAACCCACAAATGGGATAAATAATATACTGAAGAGGTCACTCAATATGAGCTACTAAGTCACCCAAAATTATTAAAATCATTTATTATTCATGGACCCATTTTGCGAACCGTAATTCTTCCTCCCTCGCTGATATGTTCTGTGAGAATCACCAAGACCTCAGATTTTTCCTGTGCTGCTCTGGTTAATTCAGAGGTTCAGTAATTTTTCTAATGGAAAAAAAAAATCAAATTCATAAAAAATGCTCACTGACTACCTGGCAGAAGGCCTGAGACCATACTCCGGATGTGATACAACACATTTATTTAATTACTTTTTTTTCAACACACACTGAAGCTCTCCAAAATTGATTCTGCCTCCATTCCAAACTATCTTGGCAAAAAGCTCTTTCCTAGGTCCTTGCATCAAGTAAAAGCACCCACTATTGGTGCCCTATCCAAGGAAACAGATGAACGTACTAGGGGAAGCATGGTAGTGGGAAGCATTCGATCCAAACAACTTAACGTGGGCGATGAGTGAGAATTTATCTTGATGCAAAGTTTAAAAGCCTTGAAACTGAATATGCTCAGATAGCATGGTTTTGTAAAGTATATCATGGAAACCAAAGGGAAATAAGGTGGGAGGTAAGTGAACACACGGAAGGTAGGGTGCAAGGAGCTGGGAGGATCACACTACCTGTGTCCTGGTTTAGGCAACATTCACACTTACTGTGTCTGTCTCTGCCACATCAGCCTTCTCCAGTGATATACAGTTACGATAGCCAAACCTAAAGTGATGAGGTTGCAGCAAGGGGACCCACAGAGAAGAGGTGCCCTGGACCAATGACACACACCAACTCCGTAAGAGAAATTCAGAAGAAACCTGCCGGGGCACCACCTTAACTTCCCATTAAGCATGTTGAGCAGCTCCAGGTTTTATGTATGTCTATGATGGTGGACATGGGTAACAAAAATGGGCATCTCCAATGGATGGCCTACTTGGACATAACTTATTTATTAGCTCAGAAGGCAGATCAGGACTTATCTCTCTATCTCTATCTATTCATAGCAGTCTTTTTTCCCCATCATTTTTTCTTATTCTATTTTTCATTAACATGTTTTATAGATTACTAACTTATTATCCATATTTGTCACATATTATAAGTTCTGCCTTTTCCCACAAGCTATTTCCTTCCTCAGCTAAAGTTAAAATCCTAGGAGTTTCGCCAATGCTATAAGCACCTCTTCACTCTCTGTGCACTCAATGTCTCCTGTCTTCCATAGGAGATGTAAATGTACATTAGGGATGAACTTCCTTCGTGTTATACCTGCTGTCAACAGAACCCACAAAGAACAGCCCAAGAGACAGTGAAACCAGCACAGTGTTCAGGCTTTCTCTTCCATTATAAATTCTTTCGCTACTTTACGAATAATGATTTTAAGGATGTTCTGAGTATCCATCTCAAGGACTTGACCTAAATCTCTGGGACCTCAACTCTTTTCACTCCAATTTAGAGTTATTTAGTTGAGTATATGCAAAAAAAATTTTTTTTCTTGGCCTAAATTTCCTTGCAAAAATTTCTTCGTACTAACTACCCATTTAAATAAAAAGGAGCCTTGGAGAATCATCCCAGTGAGAACTCTATGAGTTCTGTAACTCTATGCCTATGCTAAGGTTCTTAGCTAAGGTTTTGGCACTGAGACACCAGAAACAGAGTCTTTCCATTACTGCTTCATCGTGAGTCTCTGTCAAGGCATCCACTGCCGTCTAAATTATGTTTATGGCTTCCTGTACAAGAAGGGAAGGAAATTCTGCAGAAAGAAGAAAAGGAAAGACACCCAACCTACCTCACCAGCATGTCCCCAAAGGTTAGCTTTCTCCAATATTGCAAGGAAGTGACTCCATACCCAGTGTCTGAAGACAAACGGATTGAAGATCAGATAATACCCACCAACAAGGGTTTCAGCTAAGATCGGATGGACCCCATACCTGGCACGGCACAATATACCTCATCAGAGTTCCATAGAAGTTGTAGTCATTGTCATTGCCGTTATTATTAGCAAGACCAGCCTTAAAGAGAAAATTATACTATTGTAGGATTGGAATTTCTAAAATACCTCACTATCTTTTGGCTGATGCCCCAAATCTGTTCAGTAAAATAAAGTCTTTTATTATAGACTGAGCAAATGATCTTAAAAATAAGACTATCTTTCTAGAATCATTATGTGTTGATTTAAATTCTCATGAAGATTTAAATGTCTATTTTAAATGTTTTCTGGGTGGAGGTTTTGAAAATGAGGATTAATTACCTGTAATCACAGTACTCTGAAAGGTTAAAGCAGGAGGATTGTATGTTTGAGCTCAGCCTGAGCAACTTAGCAACTTAGTGAGACCTCATTTTTTTAAAACAAATAAATAAATAAAGGTTGAGGTTGTAGCTCAGTGAAAAGATCCTAGGTTCAAATTGCAGTACTGCCAGGCAGGCAAGCAGAAAGAAAGGAGAGAGAGAGAGAGAGAGAGAGAGAGAGAGAGAGAGGAGGAAGGAGGGAGGGAGGGAGGGAAGAAGTAAGGAAGATTAGGGATCTCCAGTGAAACAGAACCAACAATACACACACACACACACACACACACACACACACACACACACACACACGAGATTTATTATAGGAATTGGTTCACACAAGTATGGGAGCCACGAAGCCCTACAGTGTGCTATTTGCAAGCTGCAGAAGGAGGAAGGCCAGTGTTGTCATCATGTATATGCAACTGCCTAAGAACCCTCAATATGAGGACAGGAGAAGAATATGAGCCAAAGTTCAAGGAACAAAGAAAGCGCATTCTTCCCTGTTCCGTTTTTTTGGTCCTACTCAAACTCTTGATGAGTGTGATGTCTGCTCATCTTCTTTCCTTAGTCTATTGCTTCAAAGGCTGTTTCCCGCACACTTTCACACATACATAGAAAAATGCTTTATTAGCCCTCTAGGGAATCCCTTAGTGCCAGGTGTGTCTGACCTATATCCCACGTTTTATAAAGCTAAGTCTTATCTACAGTAAATACATGCAGTTTTCTTACTGCCAAAAAGAGAAACAACTCTTAGATTTCCATACCTTTGATGAGTTTTTCTCTTTCGCTGTTTTTACAGTTGGTATTGGGCTACACTCACTGCTCTGACGTGCCTTAGTTCCTCTGGCAGCTTCCTCAGAAATGGTTAAAAAGGAAGTTTTAGTATTTACATATATCATATATAAACAAATATCTGTTTCCTTGGAGATTCATATAATACAGATTTATGGCAGGAAAAAACAGCAGTCCACTGAGAATAAAGAATAAAGCTTCACTGAAAAGGAGAGGTAGAGAGGGAAGACTAGAAAATTTTAACCAGGCAGAATGGGGTTTGCTTCCTGACTGTACCACTGTCTTTGACATCTTTTTTGACACCCCTTTCAACATTGTTACTTGTAAATAGGGATAATTATGTTACCTACCTCCTAAGTCTCATGTAAAGGTTCAAAAAGATACAGCCCATGGATTGACATGTAGTAAGTTCTCAAGAAGTTTCTATTTCTTCACCACCTGGGACTGATCCTAATCTGGGGTTTGTTGGGTTGTTGGTTTGTTTGTTTGTTTCCCTCACAGCTAGTGCTGGTTTTCCCACAAATCATGAGCAGGAAGAGGCAGAGAAAGACCATACGAAAAAAAAAAAAAAAATAGCACACGCTATGTGCTATTTTGAAGCATTTATAGCATCAGTAGTATTTATATGCTATTGATGAAGCATTTAGCTGAGAAAGTCTAAATACCATCACCCCACTATCAACACCAGGAAATAGATAATCTCTTTATCCTTGGATGAAATTCCAGGCCAGATGTCTATTTTAATTGAGGCATGCTTGAGTGGTCTTCTGAAGATATGGCTCTCTTTGGACTGTACAATTCACAAAAGCTCAGGCTGGCTGGCAAATGGGATTGAAGTTCTGCTCTGTCTGCAGCCGGGGTCTTCCCTAAATCTCTGATCATACTCAAGAATGTGGATTAAATTGAGGTTCTGGCATTTCAACAGTGCTTCAGTTTAGGATCTAGGCCCCCAAAGTATACCGAAGGCCGTCCCTCAACCCCCAGGCCCTAGGTAGGGAAGGAGTCTGGAGCACAGAGAAGCTAGCATGGCTCTTACACAGATAAGGCTCCTGTAGCAACACTGAACGTATCCCCCAGGAGACAGGGAACTGTTCCCCACAGGTTTGGTAAATTGAGTCTTTTCTGATAATTTAAATTTAAACAAAGAGAAAAGAGATCCATTGTCTAGAATGTCAAAATCTGGAATAAGACTGGGAAAAAAGGCAGGAAAAGAATCTAGTCAACAGAGTTCTATTGTTAATAACTAAACTAACAATGTGTGCTCACTGTTTATCTGGCAGTGTGCTTACATTAATCTTCATAAAAGAATCATTCAGGCAGTTGGTGGTCTTCCCTCTCAGTTGACAATTGAGGAAATGGAGAAACAAAGAGGTTAAGATGCTTGCTGAAAGTTGCACAGAGGTTAGAAGAATCAGGATGCAGAGACAGACATGCTGGCACTGGGGTCTACGTCTTCACCCATTGACAAAACTATAATGAGAGCAAACATTTATTGAGATCCATATTCTAGACACTATACTAAACACCTGTTTTTTCATGGACCATTTCATTTAATCCTTAGAGTGATCCTATATGGTACCATTAGTACTCCCATTTCACAAATGACCTAACTGGAGTTTGGATACAATAACCATTAATTGCGATATGTCAACTTGAATGGACTAAGAAATGACTAGTACAATTTTTAGAAATGTCTAGCTGGGTCATGAAAACATGACAGCAAGTGCTACATATTGTTCCTGGCCCCTTTTCTCTCTGATATGTTTTTCTTTTTTGAGACAGGGTCTCGCTCTGTAGCTCAGGCTGGTCCTGAACTCACTATGGAGCCCAGGCTGACCTTGAACTCATGGCAATCCTCCTGCCTCAGCCTCCCGAGTGCTGAGATTACAGGCACACGCCACCACGCCCGGCTTATGTGGTGCTGGGGAATCGAACTCGGGTACATAGTGCTTGACTTAGCATTTGCTGCAAGTGCTTTAACTGCTGAGCCATTCCTCCAGCCCCGACATGTTTTCTTTGTGCTGCTTTCTGGCTACAGTGAACTAAGTGAGCAACTTTACTCTGACAACCTCCCACTATGATGTTTGTGCTTTGGAATCAACTGTGGACTGAAACCTCTGAAACTGTAAGCCAAATAAACCTCTTCTTCTTTATGTTGTGGGCATTGGATTTTGTGTTCCAGAAACGGGAAAGCTAATACAGCGGCAGTAAGTGACTTCTCCAAGGTCCCAGAGGCCTAAGGGGAAAACCACCAAGTTGAAGAGCGCTTTTGCCATCTGTTGTGGTTAGGATCTGGCGTGTCCCCCAAAAGTCTCATGTATTTTAATGTTATGGATTGTCCATGGAACCATGTGATGTTGGTGGATTGGGGTCTAGTCTGGAGGGGTGGTTACAGTTAAGACTAAAGGCATGTTAGGATTAACGGTGTGTAGTGGCCACACCTGGATGCAGGAGGGACTAATTACAGGGCAGAGACCTGAAAGGATACATAAGCTGCACCTGCCTCCCTGGAGGACTGGGACTAGTCTCAACTAGCCTCAGCTTGTCTTCCTGTTTGTGATGTTCTGAGATGCTGCCTCCACCTCTGCCTCTGTCCTGTACTCTGATTTCTGCCGGGCACCCCTGAATGGATTGTGACCATCTGAAACTGTGAGCTAAAATAAACCTTTCCTAAATTTGCGGGTGTCGGGTATTGAGTCACAGCAACGAAGAAGTAACTAAAACACTATCTCACACCCACAAGCAGAGTGTTTTGGATTATTGCTAATGAGAACACATGAAACGGCTTTTGCAACATCTATTTCAAGGATACTTTGCTTTTTAAAAACCATTCATTAAAATTCCCATCTGTTTATGCTGTATCATACTGTGATTTCATTTGTGTTTCTTCTACCCAGATGTGAAAAACATTAGCTAATGAGGTTTGTACTCATGTCAAAGAGGGAAAGTACTCAATTATTCCTTAGAAGAGTTTCATCAGCAACTATTTCTGATTCCTCTGATCATCTGAAATCCATACAGCTGATAAGTCTTGTCTAGAGTAAATAAATGCAGTTTTCTTACTGTCAAAAAGAGAGACAACTCTTAGATTTCCATACCTTTGATGGGTTTTTCTCTTTCTCTGTTTTTACAGTTGGTGTTGGGCTACAGTCACTTCTCTGACATGCCCTAGTTCCTCTGGCAGTTTCCTCAGAAATGGTTACGTTCACGCTATTTTCGATGTGAGGCTTGAGGTTGGGGAAATTTGGGGGAGGAAGCAGCAAAGTAGTTCATGATTTCCTCTTAAGTCATGTGCACAATTTACACAGACTCCAAGAAAGGAGAAATTCAACCTAAGGAGGTCAGCAGGGCCCGACTCTGAGGTAGGTTCTAATGTGGGCCCATTGGAAGATGGGGTTATCAGGAGATAAATTCATCCCTGAGTGATGACAAGGGGCAAAATCATTTTGAAAAGTGAAGAGGGAAAGAGAGATGTTGTTTTGAAGAAAAATGGTTTTCTTTGGATTCCCCCCCCGCCCCCCAGAAAATGTGGGGAAATGTGTCAGGTCATCTTCCAAGTATCTTTATTGTGCTCCTTTCATGGTCTCAAATTCATGCTGAATGCTGTCAGCCCTCCTACCCAGACCTAGCAACTAGCAGGACCTGGACACTGCTAGCATAGCCCTGACAGGCCTGGTACCTCAGCCTGTCTGGAGACTCCGTTTCTGGGAATCAATAGCCCATGGAGACAACAAGAGAGTAGGAGTTAGAAATGTCATGGAGAACCAAAAGAAAAGTAGGTCAATAAATGATCTCTGTATTTTTAACCTCTCTGGCTTCCACTTTCTTTTCCATGCCTTCTTTCTTCTCTGTTTTTTGTAGACATTCTCTGTGTTTCATCGCCAAGGTCTGTCAGTCCTTATCTCAAGCATACAACTGATTGTGGAAATACAATCAGGCCACACTTGTTCATTTGTGTTTTGTGAGAACGCAAAGGGCACCTTTTCCTATAGGAAGACTACTGGAATGGAGAGAGGACCATGCTCTGCATCTCAGCCCCCACTCAGCCCTTGATCAAGAGCACTTGAGCAGAGTACAAAATGCATAATGATGTGGGACATTCCTGGGAACAATAATGAAAAATGAAGCATTGCAAATAGGCATGGCACAGGATCTGTCTGCCACAGTCAGAAGGAAGAAAAGAAAAGACTGGTTAGTGTAGTGGGAAGCCTCCAAGTAGAAGAGGGCTTGCACTGGGTTTGAGGGGTGTTGGCTAGACGGTCACTTTCAGATTGGGAAGGGCATTCCACTAGGAGACAACTGGACAGGCAGAGACATGGAGTGAGAAGGAACATCAGTGTCCTTACTTCTTCAGGTTCATCTTTCTCCCTTTTGCTTTGCGTACCTTCATTTAGAACATTTCCTTATGGTCCTCGTTTTCACCAATTCATCTTCTCCCATCAGATCCTCGTGTACATGAGGAAACCGGTTCTGATTCCATCGGTCCTAAAATTTCCCAGCGGCAAATAAATTACACCAGTCTCCACAGTTACTCACCTCGATCTTGTCATGAACTTCAGGCATACAGTGAAAATACATATACTTACTTGAGGCTGCCCTAACATCAGACTTTGTGAACCTCAGAAGTATCTTGGCCTTAGCTTTCAGCTCAGGCCTGATTTTTCCCATTCCCTGATTTTTTTTTCACTATTATTCTTTTATTCTTTGTCTCTCTGTATAACTGGTCTTAAGGAATATGGGGAAATGTAAGAGACAGCAATGGACTATCGTCAGTGAGAAACGGAAGTAAAATTGACATAAATGTGTCAACAAGTCATTTATCTGCCACCAGCCTGAACAATTCTTTTTTCAAATGAAATTGTATTTTCCAGTCTCAGCTTCAGCTAGCAAACTGACAAAAGAAAATGTAACAGGTTGCCAACATGTTTATGTTTGGTCCCTTCTTAGCCCAACTTTAGGAAGCTATCCTTTCCGTTGTGAAAGGCTTCTGCAGTTTCTTTGGGAAATCTTTATATTGAATTTACTGTCTTTTTGCTTCGCTTACACCCATTGTCCTTAGATTAGCTGTCTCCAAAGTGCCTCCTGTAACTGAAATTAATACTAAATACTTCAAGAGATGTGCATTGTAGAGATGTGCAACATCACTGTTTAACTATCATGCTTTTTTGAGTAAAGTGAAGTTAGCCTCTTTGTACCTCAGTTTTCTTATTTATAAAATGAGAGCAATTTCCACCTATTCTAATGCAACAGCACAATTAAATAATAAAGACAACGAGCGTTTGAAAATAATGAGATGTGGTACAAGGCAAAACCGTACCATTACTGATATGTATGCCTCCCAAGTATCTGAAATCAACTGGTATTTTTGGACTTTGCTCACCCGATAGTTTCTGAGTTTTCTTTGCCAGCTGGAAGCTTCCCACATTGTTCATTGGCTCCTCTAGGCTTGCTGATCACTGTGACACCTCGAAGATGGTAAAGCCAGCAAAGAAGAGAGTGATTCTGTCCATGACCCCCGGCTGAAAATAGGCCAACATTTCTGTTACAGCTGCATAGGATAACACTGATTAACACCTTTCTTTTAGAAAATATAGGTGTTATATTTTAGAGCAGTTATATATTCATAGCAAAACTGAGTGAAAGGCACAAAGATTTCCCATATATTCCCTGCCCTTTGCCCATACATAGTCTCTGTGTTTTTTCCACATGAATTTCTGTCACAAGGAATGCTAGCATCCTTTCCTGAAGTCATTTAATATTAGGATGAACATTCATGAATAGTTTTACATCTGTCCCTGTTGACTTTATCTCCATTAAATTTCATCATATTGCTAAGTGCTTGTGGGCCAGGAAGAGAGGACTACTGTTCCATTCCCTTTCAACTACCTCAATTGACCCTTGCACCGACTATGGGGGCCACAGTAATGTGACACAGGAAGACTTCTGAGGAGTCTCAAACTGTTCAGTAAACAAAAACACTTGGAGCAAGATCTATGTGCTGCACAAGGAAATCTCCCTCACCAAGTTCTCATAACTAGCATTCCTGTGGTGAGAAAAGATTGTTTTTGTAAGATTTATTATTAAGTTGATTGATCTAGTAAAGTATTTTTAGCATTAATAAACATTTCCATTTCTCGAGAGTTACAAATATAACTGTAGTTTCAAAGTTTGAAAATTCATTTCCAATGTTCTGAGCATTTACTGTGGATATTTAAAAATTAAAACACTTTTTCAATAAAAGGACACCTACGAACTCTCATTATCCATCACAGAAAACAAGTGTGATGAGGCTTTTTCTGAAGGAAAATTCAATTACCGAGTCTAAAAACATGAGTATACAGTGCTGAGGTCAAACCTAACAAGCCTATGGACACCAGGCAGATAGGCAGGGAATACTTCATATCTGCCAGACAAGGATTAACGAAAAGTTTTGGGGACGAAAGTATGTGACTTAAACCCACTGCTGAGTGGCTTAAGAAAAAAATTATTAATTTATGTAGTAATTAAAACAACAGAAGTTAGGTTTAGCAATTTTACCTTTGAGTATATTCCCAGACATGCATTAAGGGGTCAATGGCAGCATCACCTGTAATCCCAGCACTCCAGGGGCTGAAGCAGGAGGATGCAGATTGACAGACCAACCTAAACTAATATCAAGTTCAAGGCCCACAACCATCCTAGACTACATAGTGAGATCCTGTCTCAAAAAAAGAAGAAAAGAAGAAAGGAAGAAAGGAAGAAAGAGAGAGAGAAAGAAAGAAAGAAAAAAAGAAAGAAAGAAAGAAAGGAAGGAAGGAAGGAAGGAAGGAAGAAAGGAAGGAAGAAAAAAGAAAAAAGTCATTGGCATTATTGCTCATGGCAGCAGGGAATCAACCTAGAAACCCAAGCTACAGCCAGGCCAATGTCTTACATACAGAAATAAGCTGAGAATTTCAGAACACAGATAGGTTAAAAACAAAAGGAAGTCTGTAAATGGGATGCCATAACACACACCTGTAATCTCAGCACTCTGGTAGGTCAAGGAAGGAGGATGTAAGTTCAGGCCCAGCCTGGGTGGGAGTGGAAGAAAGTGATGGGCTGGGGAATGCAGCTCGTCGTGAAGGCCCTGGGTCAATCTTCAGGACTGGGAGGAAGAGAAGACCCACGGGAAGTAGTGGTTATTATGATAGTTCTTCCTTGCTATGTCAAGGCTCCGTGAAAAGTCCCAAAAGTCAGATGTGGTAATGCATGCCTGAAATGCCAGCACTCTGAGCAGCTAAGGCAGAAGAATTCAAGCCCAAAAACGGGAGGGTAGAAGTAGGGATTAGTTCAGTGTGAAGGTCCTAGGTTCAATCCCCAGTACCACACAAAAGGAAAAAGCTTCGTGAAATCTATAATGCCATTTATTTATATTTAAAAATACATGTACAAAATGATATCAATATATGGCCTTGGATATTTATGTGCCTTTGAAAAATATAGAAACTCATTTAAGTAGTTGCCTGAAGTGAGAAGAGAATGAAAGAGGGGACAAAAGCTGGAGGAATGGCTCAGCAGTTAGAAGCACTTGCCTAGCAAGCTCACAGCCCTAGGTTTGACTCCCCAGCACCATATAAATTGGATGTGGTGGCACTTGGCAGACTGAGGGAGGAGGATTGCCATGTTGTCAAGGCCAGCATGGGCTAAATAGTAAGTTCAGGGCCAGCCTAGACTGTACAGAAAGATCCTGTCTTAGAAGAAAAAAGAAGAAGGAGGAGGAGGAAGAGGAAGAGGAAGAAGGACAAAGGACAAAGAAGAACAATAATTTTTAAAATGAGAAATGATTTTCACAGACTAATAGTCAATCTATGCCAAGAACAGAGAAGTAAAATTAACTCGATTCTATATACTGATTGATGGCTTAAGAATTAACAAAGAAAGAAAGAAAGAAGAAAGAAAGAAAGAAAGAAAGAAAGAAAGAAAGAAAGAAAGAAAATCTTGTTTGTGTGTGTAGATATGTTTGCTTAATTTTATTGTTATTTCTCTCTTCCACTGTGATCAGAAGTCGGGTGGTTTCCCCATCTTTCTAATCACTTCTTTCTGCGTTGACCTCAAACTCCAGCTCTCTCTGCTTGGAAACAAAGACATTCCTGGGAGCAACAGATACACAGATTTACAGTTCATGATCTCAAGGAGAGAAAGAATGTCAACATTTCCTTCCCTTTTTAGACAAAGGACTCTATTTGGCTGTGCTTGAATTTATGTGCCCATCTCTGGACCCATCAACGTCACTTAGAAAGAGGTGAGTCTATGCAGTTGGCTCACTTGTGCTGGTTCTGCATACATGGAGGAGGGAAGGGCCCTTGGTTGGCAGCCTCAGCAACAGATGCCCCTTTCACCAGAGCAGAGCTCTCTCACTCAGCTCTGGGGTCCAAAGAAGCCATCATCAGTCCAAACTCAAGGGTAGCTTCACTCTGACAGGAAAGTATTTATTAATCAGGCTATCATCTGAAGAGCGAAAAAGAAAATAGTTTTATTTCCTCCAATTCTTGTACATCAAATCTGTCTTATCCAGTATCTTTTTCCTGACCTCAAACAATACCTTAGTCAAACTATCTAACTTTTCCAGTGCTTTTCATGTTTTAACAGTCTGGTTTTGATCTTTGTGATGCCTGTACTTCAGTCTTTCCTTCGAATCCTCTTTCCCTACATTCTGGGTTATCTCCTGCGTCCCAGCAACCTGCAGTGGGGAAATGGACCACAGTACTATCCCAAGCCACATCCTAATCACTCTGGTGGTGGTTGTGCCGCCTCAGCTGAGGGGCAGTGGAAAAGGAAGAAAGAAAGAAACAGAAAGGTCTTCATTATTTAGCAGTATTCAATGCTATTTTACTAAGACATTTGCATCCTCTGTGGCAAAGGTATTCACACGTCAACTGACTGTGTCTAAAAGGAAGTTTATGCGTATTCCTGAAGGGCACTGAACCACCTACCGGGAATATCCAGCCCTTTTCTTTCTCTCCCCTCAGGTAGATGATAGTTTCCTGTTGATCTTAATGATTCTCCCTTACTTCTTATTCATCCAGTTATCCCGGACTTGGGTAGGATCTTTTCAAGGTTATTATACTTTCCCTGATATCCACTCTCCTCCTCTGTACCCTGATTATCATAGAATTTTACCTCACTAGACTATAATTTCTTCTTTGTTCAGAGCAAAAGCTCTAGTTGGCCTCATGCCTAGATAAAAAGCCGATACGATAATCCATGCTTGGCAGATTCAGCCAAGAGACCACATGCACAGACACTTACAGACACACACACACACACACACACACACACACAGACACACACACACACACACCATGTCCATGCTTTCTTGTGGCTTCATTCTTCACTGTAGTCCTGGGTTAACCAGCTTCCCATTACTATAACAAATTACTTGAGTAAACTAATTTGTAAAAGAAGATGTTTATTAGCTCATGGTTTTGGAGGTTCCAGTGCACAATCAACTGGCCCCATTAGTTTGGGACTCTCATAGCAAGGCCAGGTGACAATGGTAGACAGTATCTGGTACAGTAAAATCTCTTACATAGGATTCAGGAAGCAATAGAAAAATAAGATTAAGGTATCCCAGTTCACTTCTGGGGGATGCAACAGTGACCGAAGCATCTAACCACTAGGACTTGCCTCTCTATATCACCTAATAGTGCCACCCTCGAAACCACGTCTTTAATATGTGAACTTGGAGGGAGCATACTTAACCAAACCATAGGAAGTCCAAGAGTGAAAATAACCCAGATCTCCATCAATAGAGGAATGAATGAACAAGATGTGTTACAGCCATTCAATGAAAAATTACTCAGCATAAGGAGGAGTGAAGTACTGATATGCTACAACATGGACGAACCTTGAAAACGTTAAACATTGCTCTCACTGAAAGAAAGCAGGCGCAAAAGGCCACACATTGTATCGTTCCATTCAAGTGAACTATCCAAAACAGGCAAATCCATGGAACTAGAAATTGGCAATTGCCAGGGGGAGGAGAAATGAGGAGTGACTGTCAAGGAATATAGGACTTGGGGGGAGGATGACAAAAATTCCTAAAATTCGATGTTGGTGATGGTTGCACAACTCTGTGAATATACTTAAACCACTGAAACTTTAAAGGATAAGTCTGATGTATGTGACTTATGTCTCGATAAATTTGTTTTTTCTTAATTCTTCAAGAGTTGGAGGTGGGTGAGGGGCCATAGAAATGCTTGAGGTACACTTCTTGGCAACATTTTATATTGGTTTAATTCCTCCTACTATAATGAGAATATACCTATCCTCTTCTGTGCTCTACTTTAGAGTTTGAATCTGAGAACACAAAGGGAACCCCCATGTAGCAACTTTACACTCAGTTCTGTTTCTGGGTTCTAAGAGTAAGATACTTACAGTGTCATATTCACTTTTCAAAATTCTCAGCACTGGTGCAAATAGCTACAGAAACTCCCACCATCTATAAAAACAAAACAAAACAAACAAACAAACAAACAAAAAACAGAGACACTGCACTGCTTTGTGATCTCAGAAATAAGGAAAGGCTATCTGGGCCTGGCGGTATGGGCCTGTAACCTCAGCACTCTAGGAGGCTGAGACAGGAGGATTGTAAATTCAAGCCCAGCCTAGGCAATCTACCAATTTAGTGACACTGTCTCATAGAAAGAAAAAAAAAATGCTGGAGATGTAGCTTATTGCAAAAATGCTGGGTTCAAACCCCAATACTAAAAAGAGAGAAATCAAGCAAGCAAGGAAGGAAGGAAGGAAGGAAGGAAGGAAGGACGGAAAGAAAGAAGAAAGTAAGCTGCTCACTATCACTGAAGGTACTACGAGAAGCTCTGGTAGCTTAACCTCACACAGCGAGGTCACCTACTATTTTGCTCATCTTGTAGTAACATGCAAGTGTTACCAATGTTGATGACTACAAAAACTGTTATTATAGTTTTAGGAGGAATGTGCTTATTCACCCACAATTTTATTAAGGACCTATTCTTGCTGGAAACTCGGATGACAAGAGTGAATAACAAAGTCATACCAAGCTCACCTCACTTCAGCCACCAATTAAGAGGTATCCAGTGATTTTTGCCATGTTTCTATCAGTGACTACTGGTGATACCCACTAGCTGTAGCCCAGAGATCGAGAGATTGCTTAGCATGAATAACATGCTGGGTTTGAGCCCCATCACAGAGAGAGAGAGAGAGAGAGAGAGAGAGAGAGAGAGAGAGAGAGAGAGAGAGAAATCGACAGTTTAGCAGGTACCAGCAATGGCATTATATAACCAACAGGAGCAATTAGGATGTTAAACCTATAGTAACGAGTGTACACACGCATACATATCCCCACATATCACTATGTGAACACTAGAATGCAAATCTTTCCAGATAATGGTTTGCAAAACATACTCTTGGGTCACACCCTTTTTTGAAGAAGTATTACTGCCATTACATTATAACTAACACAATAAGAGGAAGAAAAAGTTTTCCTCTTCCCAAAATATTACAGCAAGACTCATTCAGAGATTAACAAACCCATTGTTTTGTTTTCATAAGTTATTTCACAGTTTTGCATTTATAAAAGTAGTTAGACTTTAAAGTATTTTTCAAAATTCTTATGGTTACATTTCTAGTAACTAGCACACAAGGAAACATTGCCATTGATGTCCAGTTTGTTTCTCTCACAAAAGGGATCACTTTCCAATGGTCCCCTAACCTCCACTTCCTCAAAATTTTTATCAAATGGGACCAAAAAATGTCCCAACTGGGACTTGTCACCTCATTCTACACAGAATGAATATCCATTTTTTCAAAAAAACAATTCAACTCTTCCTGCATGCCTTGGTTCTCCCAGCCCAATCCAGTAACATCTCTTACTTCAGGATGGCCTGGCCTCAACTTTTGGCCTAAATGAGTCCATATGCACGTGCACACACACAAGTGCGTGCGCGCGTGCGCGCTTGTGTGTTTATGTGCATGTGTGTGTATGTGCACACATAGGCATTTGTTCATATTCCCCATCTACCAGAGTTTGAGTAGCGAAGGTAAATATGCAAGTATTATTTAAAGACACACCTTCCAGTAGGTTTAGGCCTGGAAGAAAGCCTAAATCCAAGGCCCCTGCTCTCATATGAGGCCCAGAGAGATGAAGCACAGACATGCACAGTCAAAAAGCAGTTGACAATGCCAGAGCAGCGAGCAGAGCTAGACCTTCAGGAGCCGGCTGCAATGCACTCTTCCTGGAGCTCTTACAGTCTTCCTCTGAGCCATCATTTCCTTATCTGGAACACAGGAGTAATAGCAGTTCTGCCCCCTTCACAAGGCTGTTGTGAACATTGAGATGACATGTGTGAATGTGCATTAAAACCTTTGCGAATGTCTCATGCTATTTAAAGGAAAATTAATTCAATCAGGAGGATAAATGCACACTATAAAAATGGACAACAAAATGATTCACAAAAGAGAAATACTCTGTAGATGACTTCTAGCACTTATAATTAAATTCTCAATTAAATCTAAGTGCCAAATAGAACTGAAGAGAAAATGAGATCCTCCTCTGTGTATGGGACTACAAGAAATCAGCGTGTGCCTAATGGAAGTTAGGCAGCTATGTGGGGCCTAATGAAAATTAGGTTAGATCACTAAACGCTGGGGATATTACTATGTCCTTTATTTCCCTTCCAGTATTGACTTTCTTTAATGACACCCTTGTTTGTGATGGAGCTTTGAGGTTATTGTCATAACCAAAATATGGGGTTTTCCTATTGAAGAAGAAAAGGCCACATATTCAACAGAAGGGTGTCCAAAGAAAGAGGAATTTGGAAGATTGATATTTCAACTATATTCAAGTCTTGGAAAATTCAGAGAAGCAAAAACAGAAATGAGAGAACAGGGGGATCCCATGGCTTCCTGGATATTTAGCCTACATAAAAACTCCATGAATTAAACATATGTAGAAAGAATTGGAGTCAAAAACCGATGTTATAACTTCATTAGAATAAATTAGCAGCCCTAGGACACTTACATGATTGGCACTGTGGTAGACAGGTTTTCAAAAATATTTTATTAGTGCCTATTAATTGTTACAGAATGCTGGGTTTCAATATGGTATTTCCAAATATGCCTATAACATGTTTTGATCATGTCCATCCCCTCTTTAAACCTTTCTTTTACTCTTTCCCTCCTACCTTTATTTTCTTCCTCTCAGAACACTGATCATTCAAAGAGATAATTAGTAAATAATTTTTTTAAATTGAGCATCAAGAAGAGTCTCCACATTTCAAACTTTACATACAGTAAAGTGGCTGGAACCCTGCGTGGGGAATAGAGTTGAAGGAGAGATTGGCAACATCAAGGCTGACCCTGTACTGCAGAACTGAGGGGTTAATCAGAAATTAGGACAGAGACCAAGGTTGCAGGAAAAAAAAAGGGCACAGACCCAGTTCCCACTAGAAAGATACGAAGTAGAAGTTTGTCCCAAGTAAGAAGGAAAAAAGCTCCTGACTAGAAATAGTGTACAAAATCAGGACAGACAACCTGCCCTAATGCTACACTGGTGCTGAGGAGCCAAACTCTGGCCTGGCTTACTTTCTTTTCTTTTCTTCTCCTGAGCTGAAAGAACCTGCTTCTGAACCTGTGACAGAGTTGAGAGGACACAGAATTTGAGCTTGCTGATTGGACTACATGTTCCTATGTGTATTTCTATTACTGTACTTATTTAACAAATACATAGCAGTTACTATGTTTCAGGCATTCTCCCACATATTCATAAATATGAATTTCTACAACAATCCTATGAGGGCAATACAATGATGAAAATTATTTTACAAATAAGTAATCTAAGTAGGCACAGAGAAATTATTCAACTTGTCCAAGGTCTCATAACTGATGAGTTGGCAAAGCAAGCATTTGAACCCAAAGACTCAGGCTCAAAGTCCAAATTTCTAGCCACCGTTCCACACTAGGCCGCCACATTTATCACGCTTCGTCTTTGTTACTCTTTTCCTCTGGAGTCTGAAATGCAGTTCCTGCTACCAAAGACTTCAATTTTGTATCTCCAGTGCCTAGTGCAACACCTGGTACATAGGGAGACGTCGTGAATGAATGAATACATGCCTCGCATATTAAACTCACAGCAAGATCTGCAAGTCCTTGATAGGATGCCATCAGGTGGTACTGGGTTCAGTTAGTATGGTCCGCGAGACTGTTGACAGCAGCAGCCGCAATCAGCACAGGGAGTGACTAGTAAGAGCATGTGGGAGAGGTGCCAGGAATATGGCTCATAACAGAAGCTATGGATCAGTCACTTAAAAAAGTAACTGAGGTCAGAGAAGGCTGGGACATAGGAAATGTTTATACAATGATCTGTTCCTTGTGAATACCCTACTTCCCATTTGTATTTTATGTTCTTCCTCACACCTGAGAGAATACATGAATTTGGTCAACCACAATTCGCATGCGGAAATGACTGTTTCTATAGATTCTTATCAGTCGTCTTACGTGATTGACACACAACCACCTTTGGATAACAGTCAGCCGTAAGAAGCACAACTTGTAGTCAAACCACCAAGAGGACAGACAGATAGTAAATACAGACCTCACCTGCCAAATACCAAAGAGGTGGAATGGTCACTTCTGAGAAAAGTCGTCTTAAATGTTTGAGCCTTTTATGGCCCCTGTTTGCTGTTTTGCACAAATATGGACACACCTAGTAGTTAAGGTAGACAAATAAATCTCTCACTGCCTTAAAAACCCACCTCCAACCAGAAGCCTCAAGCTGGACAACAAATCTGTACTCAGGTGTATCACTTGAAATTTCAAGAAAAGGAGAAAATACAATAACCAACATTTAGTGAGCACTGACTTGGTGCTGGGTGTTACTTGAAGTGCATACACATACACTAGCTCACCAAAACCTCACAACAACCTCCTTTTTACAAAAGTGAAGAAAGAGCCATCGGGAACCGAGGCAGTTTGTTCAAGATCTCTTGCCAGATGATTGATAGCGTGATGACTCAAATTTAAGCCAGTTTGACTCCAGAGCCTGTGCTTAGAACCACGACTCTGTATGAATCATCAACTCTGAGTACAGCAAATATTGGAATGGGTAGAATTCAAAACTAGCTTCCAGCAGCTACGCCCAGCTCCTTTTCAGACAGTCATGGAAAGACTGTGGACTGTATATAGGCTCATGACTGTGCTAAATTACCTGGAATGTTTATTCTCTTGGCATACTAGGTAAAAGACTCTCACAAGAGTACAGCAGAGTCTCAGGATACAGCCTTGTCTAATCAGAGGTAGAACAAGAATAGATCCAAAATAGTCTATCTGAGATGGGTCTGTGAACTCTGCCTCATGCTAGTGCTTGGTACATACTACTATTTTTCAAAGCCACTAATGCCTGTCAGCTGACCGACACACTTTCTTCACGCCAAACTTACTCTGATTAGAGAATCTTCATAGGACTAGGTACCTTTGGCAACAAATATCTACCTTGGCAAGGAACCAGAGCAAGAAGGTACTTCTCCACCCATGGGGACCAAGCCTATCCAAAGCAAACAGTTCCCATAACTGTTTACAGTAGAACAATTTTCTTCCTTTAAGCAAGCAAATGTGGAAAATCACCCTGCCAGACACTGCTTGTTATTTTAGCACTTTTGAAATTTGGGGAGGTCGCTGTCCCAGCCAAGAGGTCCAGACCTCTTCAACTGAGAAAAGCACAAGTGAGAAGCTCCTGAAATTTCCTACTAGAGGCTATAAAGTTTTCCTTGTTCCTCTAAAAGCATGTTTTTATCCTAGTTGTTTAAATGATGACTATATTTAATACCCCCACTTAAACAGCCCCTCCTGGCACAGCTTGGAAATTCTCTCTACTTTCCTATGACATTATTTAGAAGAGTTTCATCATTTGTCTCTGTTTCTCTGGAACAGCCTTGGCAAGACCACAACAAGACCTTAGTGATAGCCTCTCTGTCATTGGCTTCTGCTGCTGAAACCTTGTAGCTTTCTAACCAGAAATAAGGATTGTTGCATTACTACTGAAATGCTTCGAGATTATTTTTTTATGTTTTTTAATACCCAGCGACCCAAGTCTAAAATTTGGTGAGCAGAAATTAGGCACCGAGATAACATATAGATTAGCTGACAGCTTTATGAAGCAGGGAAGAAGATGAAGGTAAAAGAGAAAACAAGGCACAGACAGGAGTGATCTAAACATAACTGCATGGAACTGAACTGCTCTGCTCTTTTTCTAGAGTTCCAAGTGTCAGGAATCCCTGGTGCACACTTGATTGAGCCTTTATCACTTTAAATTCTAAAATGAGTAAGGCAACTAAAACGGGAGACAGTGTTAGGTGTATCAGGTATGGCAAAACAGGTTCAATTCTTATGTATGTGAAGTCTATTCCAGAAATGGAAAAAACTGCACAGTACACAAAGAGGAAAATCACCCATATAAATTATCCACGTTCTTACCCAGCCACAAGGGGTGGCTCAAAGGGGCAGAATGGAGCATTAGTCTTTAAGAAAAGCTTACTTATGTTTAAAAGAAAGTAGACATTCAGATATGCTACAAGAGTTAATTTGTGATTATTCAAGATCCTGAAAACTAATGATCTGGGAGAAAGACTGTGGGAACTCCTGTGTATGTACAGTAAAAATTGGGAGAGAGTTTTGGCAGAGCCCGCTTCTCCTTGCCAGGAAATGAAAGACAGAGAGTGGCCGTCAGCTTTGCTGTCAGATAGGCTAATACGCTGGCGCGCGCTAGCGACAACTGCACGTGCCTCCAGAAAACTCTTCTTCACCCCACGGATCAGTTTCTGTGTTCCTAGTCCCAGGAACCAGGGTGCGGTGCACCGAACTACAACCGACCAGTCCCAGGCCGTCCGATCATCAATTTGTTTATCATTTCGAAAAGCCCTAAAAACAGACATGTGCAATTTTGTATATCTATTTTAACCGAGGATTTGCTTGAAATGTAAAAAATGTTTTGTTGCTTTGTTTGGGCAGAACTGAGAATTGAACCCTGGCCCATTTCTTTTTCTTTCTTTCTTTTTAAATTTTATTATGAGACAGGATCTGGCTACACTTCCCAAGCTGGGCTTCAACTTCCTAGCCTCCTGTCTCAGCTTCCCAGGGAGCTAACATTACAGGTCTGTGCCAGTAGGCCCAGATTAAAATACATACATATTATACAGAGATGTTGCTACTTCTTCTATTATGCTTTAGGAAAGATAAGACGGAAAGAGCCTTTTGACCATTTTTCAAAAAGAGAATTTTGGTTTTGAACAGAGGGAGGGGGGGAGGGGGAAGTAAGAATTTTCGAATTAATACTAGATACAAAACAGAATTTGGAAGCATATGCCACTCTTGTGGATATTATTAGCATGCTTTTATTTAATTTTATTGAAATATCCAGTGCCCATCTCTATTCACTGTCTTCTTTAGTACCATTTCAGAGCACTGTTATAATCATTCTATCAATCATATAATTATGTTTTCAGCACTGTATGTAATTCCTTTAGATAATGTTCAACAGTGATTGCAATGTTTTAGCAATTTCCGAGGTGCCCACCCCAGTTTTCTCTCTCACACTGTGTTGATTATATCCATCACATCAAACCAGAGCCACAAATTTGAGTTGGAGTCAGTTGTGCTTATTTTCTGTTTATTTATAAACCCTGCCTCCTCCCAGAAAGAATCTGAAGTTGTTGTTAGAGTCAGTCACAGAAGTCTCTCTGAGTGCAGTGGGGGAGAGAAACCAGTATTTCTGGTTCCTTCCAGTCTGTAGAAGCTTCCAAGTGCTGAGTCATAGCTATCAGAGACCGGTGCAGACTGGTTCAAATAACTCCCAACAGAACCCACCATTCTGGCTGGCTTCATCAACCAAAAGTGGAACCAGCCAACGTCTTGAACTCTGTAGAGGCTATGTCTTTGCTAGTGGCATAGAATACACAGTTTCTTCTACCATTCTTCCTAATTCATGTGCCCAACTTCAAAGCATATGATGTCCTAGGCTCTGACTTCAACAGCCAACACAGTCAACATAAACACACTCTGCCAACTCCCAGTATAGACACTGGCATCCAGACAGTTTTCCAAGTCTAATCATCCCATTCGTGTTTTTCTACTGTTCATCAGGAGCCTGATATTTGCCAGGAAATCCCTAGTAAATGGTTTTATCAATGTTTTGATAGCACAAGAGACTCGATGTTCCTTTCAGGCTATGAACTTGTCACCCCTCACCTAACACTAGACAGTTCTCTTACAAGAGCTCTTAGAGAGAGAAAGAAGTTTGATTCTATAGAAATTGGTATTTATGATCCAGGTGGCAATTTTCTCTCTTGCATTTATGAATCAAATTAACAAACTAGTTTAAAAAATGACCCTCTGGTCCTGGCATATTTTGATTTTTTTGAAAATATACCACTGTTGATTAAAATAATATGCTAAGAAAGGTAGTTGGATGTGCTTCTAAATATTCTTATAGTTCTAAATTAGAAGTTGTCTTTACTTTTCATCCTTATTGGTTCAAAATAATGAGATCACAGGTCACAAGCCATTACCCTAAGCCCAGCAGTGACTCAGCATAAAGGTCTACCTGAGAGCTCTGCAGTTCCCCTTAGAGCCAATCTTTCCTCCTTTAGGTCACTGGATTCTTGATAGTGAGAAAAGAAGTGGACAGTGGCAGCCTTTCTCTCAAATTACTCAGGACTTTTACGGTCTTTTGTTTTCCTTCTGAACTTTCCAGCTTTGACTGCCGGTACAGTCTGCTCCAAATGCAGCGTGGCTTCAAGGCTTTCAGGGAAAACACTTCATCTTAAAAGAATACTTTCCTCTGTCAGAAAGTCCTTCACTAATACCTCTCTACATCCCACACATAGCACCATTAGCTGACACGCGGTGGCATCAATAAAGGTTAAATGAGTGGATTAATGAATTTATGAATGAACAATACTACTTCTCTTTAATCTCTCCAGGACCTGTTTTAAAACTCTAACCTTTAGTCATAGATATTTAGACTCCAAATACCTACCATTATCAACCCATCAGGTAGGAGCTTTTATGTAAGTGCTGTCAAATTGAGTCAATCAGCCTCGCAGTATTCTTATGATATTCATCTCACATTCTGCATTAATTTCAAAAAATAAAAGCAACTACATAACTTTGTCTAAATGATTTTTCCATTGTTTATTTTTTTACAAAGCATATCAATACTATTAGATGAGAGGAACGTCTAACTACCTAAACTTTATGAACATGCAAGCTTTAAAAAATACATCACTAAGGAAAAAGAAAAAAAAGGATTTAGACAAGAACAAAAACAAAGGGTGAATAGAAATATTGTCTCTCTACATATCTTTAATATAATTAGAGAAGAAAAATTGGCCTTTTGGGTATCAATTATGTTGATACTGGGAATAGTGAATAAATGGTATTCTTTATACCTCTTTATTCCCATCTCTGTTTATTCATACCAAATGAGATTAAATGAAAGCATGAATGCAAATAAGTTTTGGGAGGTAGAAAGCAATGTAGAAATTTAAAAATGGTCATTGCAATCTTGTTTTCATAACCATCACCTGGTAATCCTATAGGAAGCTTGTCATACAGTCTGGTTACCAAAGTCTCACTGTTTCATCCTCAAGCACTCATTAAAGATAAAAGCTTGGGGCCCAAAGATAAGTACCCATGTCAGGAGCAGCCATCAGCAGTCAAAGACAGAAAAATCAGTCACTGAAGTGGCTTCACAAGCTAAGCCTTTTGAAGTGGAAACTTCTTGGCTATTATCTATGACCTAGGCCAGACATCACCCACTTCTGTGTCCAGGGATATGTAGTTGCTATTCGTGGTAGTGCCAAGTGTGAATAACAACTGTGAAGACCAGACACTCCACTAGCTCAACAGGATTTACACGGGCACATGTGAGAAGACAGCATCACCTTGTTACATGGCATTCCTCAGACTATTGCATTATTTCCCTGACATTAAAAAGCACACTAGTAGGCCAAACAGGAAAATGTATGATCATTTATTTTGTGCATGTCCGTAATTTTACATAATCTGGATTTCATATTCTACTGAAGACACCCACTTACCAATCAGCTTCGAATCATTAAATCACATTTTCTTCTGTCTTCACCCTCCTTGAGCACTCAGTTTCAAACTTGAGTGTGGCTCAACTTTGTCTGAAACTCTCTCTTAAATACCGTTGCAGCTGGGCCAGGGGGTGCTGTACTGTAACTTTGAAGACCAAGGCAGGCGGACCACAAGTTTGAGCCTATCTTGGGAAACTTAACAAGACTATCTCAAAACAAAACAAAACAAAAAATAAATAAAAACAGTCTCAGGATATTGCTCAGTGTGAAGGCCCAGGGATCAATCCCCAGTACAAAAAACAAGCAAACGTACAAAAGACCAATTCATTCAACTACACTCTCCAGTTTCTCCTTTTACTTGTACCATTCCTTCCGGATTTTATAATCACTTCCTCTGTGTTCTCCTGCCCTCTAAAATCACATTGTCTCCAAAAGTCCCCACATCTGTTATTTTTCCACAACATCTGTTGTAGACCACATGTCTAGCCACATACTAGTTTCAGTCTCTAGGTAGGCGTTAACCTTCTTCTAGAACATGACAACACAAGCACAACACATCCATAGGCAAACCTACTACTCTTCCTTCCAACATCTAACCCTTCCTTGAATGGTCCTCCAGCATTCCAGAACCTAGATTCTTCAAGATTTGCACCTAATTTTTCCATTTAACTTTTTCTGGACATTTTCCTGTTTCAGGCCACTATGATGTGTTCCTCATAAATTTAAACATGGTATGTGACACATTCTCCCTTGCAGTTTGGTCATTTGTGCATGTATTGTATATATAATCCTCCTTGCGAAACACATATTCCTTCTTCAACTTAATCCGCTCCGCAGATCTAGCACAGAGCCTGAACACAGTAAGAGCGCTGAGTTGAAAAGTCAAAAGTGAGCATTCCTGGGTGCATTATATTCATAATCTTCCACGTTCCTACAGTCAACAATATTGAGATATAATTATATTTAGTCTCAATACTCTGAGGAAAACTATCGAATAAACATTCTAAGTAATAAAGTAGTATGCAAAGTTCTTGCTATATGGAACTTATTATGTGTGTGGCCAAATTTTCAGTCACTGATACCACTTTTTTTTTAAAATCTGTATTTGGAAGGGACGCTGAAATGTGCGGGGAACCAAATTCATGACTCTTATTAAAGCTATTCCTTTGCTTCCCTAGTAGTGGATTCCCTCCCCAGTTCCCTATAATTTCCTTGTCCTGGTAGTACTCCCACAGTTGGTTTTGAGTATTCTGTATTGTTAAAAGCTACAATCAAAACATTGCGACTTTAATTTAATGAAAACACACACTTACTAGGGTGACTCAGCATTACAATGGTGCCCAAGCTATGCTGCTGTGCTGACTGAGTGCTTTACTAGCTCTATGTTAGGAATTGCTTGGAGTCAACTAAGCACAAAGGATTTTTTTCTTTTATTTATTTATTTAGTTCAGGGTTCATTTATTTGTTGAATTTTGTTTGAACATAGAATCAGCACCTTAATGAAATGTGACACAGTAGGACTTTATGATTTCCTGGCCAGTATGCCAATGAGAAATGCATGGCTTTAAGTCTACCTGTAGTAAGACAGATGTTGGGTTTATTGTAGCCTGGGCCACTGAAAAGAAGCTTGCATCAACCTACACTCTGCTGCAGAAAGAAGTTTAAGAAAATGTCAACAAATTATCCCATTCATTTCTTCTTACTGAAAAAAAAAAGTTAGGTAAGCAGTAAATAAGGCATTTCCAAGATCTCCTCTTCCACCTCAAGAGCTACTTCTTTTCTAGATGGCTGGTAGACATATAAAGCTAACACATATATGAGTACACTGACTTCTTTCATCTATAAAGAGTTTATTCACTGATTTAGTCATGAATACTTAAAGAACAGAGTTAAAGATGTATTTACAAACCAAATTTGACTCA
Source organism: Ctenodactylus gundi (assembly GCA_004027205.1). Lineage (NCBI taxonomy): Eukaryota > Metazoa > Chordata > Mammalia > Rodentia > Ctenodactylidae > Ctenodactylus > Ctenodactylus gundi. Next base: position 213,935 of record PVKB01000544.1, on the reverse strand, counting down.
TATTTAATGACTGACAACATCTCAAGCTAATGTTTGGACATCAGCCGACTGTTCAACATTAGCTAAAACAGATCTTTTCCAGAAACAGCGCTGGCAGATTGTTTTTAATGAAGCAAAGTTCAGACAGTATCACTTGTCTGTTTACTTCACTTCCTACGATATGAGTCTCATGGAGTGCTCCTACCTTGTTTCCAACTCCTCCCTCTTCACACCCTCGCATTCCAGACCACTGAGCATCTCACTCTTGTTGAACCTCATGGATCTTCACTTCGACACCTTCGCTGTTGTAGTCAATGTGCCAACTAACTCAACTCAAAGATCAAATTCTTTGACTTTCTTTCCTCAGACTAATCACTTGATCACTAATCAGATAAAGTTTATTACTTTGTACTTTGCGTGTTTGTTGTTGTTATTTCTGCCTTTTTTATTTCCTCTGCTAACATATAAATTTCTTTAGGGTAAAAAAGATTTTTGTTTTTGATTGTGCTTAGAGTATATGCCAACTTTTTGCATACAGAAGTCTGTTAAAATACCCTGGACTAAAATACAAGTGTTTCTGAAGTTATAAATGAGAATAGAAAGTCAATGGTGACTTAGTTGTTCCTCGTAGGCCAACTGTCTATGAGCCCTCCCGCCCCCCTTGGGTCAATAGTCACAAAGAGGATTCACAGGGCCTCTCACGACAGGGCCAAGCTTCTCCATCATCCATGGTTTTCCTTCAGTGTATGATGGCTTCACGACAGTTTCCATAAGCTATGTCCAAATGAAGCATGAAGTACACGCTTAAGTGGCCACAAAAAGATCTAAAAAACAATCAGTAAGTAGCGATTTCATTCTTTCTTCCTAAGGCAATGCTAGAAATCCTGAAGCAGCCAAAACAGTCACTGAAGTCTCTCTAAATCTCCTTATCAACCCCATGGATATCAAAACCAGGGATCATCATAGTCTATAATTTAGTCAGTTTCCACTGAATGCTTAGTATGATGCTAAATCCTTCCATAAAAATACACCTGGATTGTTGAGAGTACAGGCCTTAAGTTTTGGTCATTTCCTTTTGAGTCAGAACATATTAGCATGAACTGATATGATGTGCTACAAGGCTGAATTTTCACAAATGAATCTCTTAAATTTCTAAGGCAATCACCTTACAGTGCAATATAATTCTAATTATATTCACATTGCATTGCCTAAAGTTATTTCAGAATCCCTCTGATTTATTTTTAAAGCCAGTTTATGTACCATATTTTTTATAATCCTTTATCAAATTTTGTATTTATCAGATTTTGTTTTGTTTTAACCTCAGGTAGGATTATCTAGCTTGATTACCCAAGCCTGCCTTTTAATGTCTACTGATGTTTTTTCAAAAAGTTATATCCATCTTCAAAAGATGAAAATTTACCTCAAGATATTTCAAAGATACCAGAGGCCTTGAAAGCTAAAAATACTTTTAAAAATAATAGCATTTTACTGTGTCACAGAGGGAAAAAGTGATTAAGACCAAAGGTAAAGAAGCAGACTTAGTTTCCTGTATCACATAAATGCATACTTTCAGATTTTCTACATAATCCAAATACTGTCCGACATTGCTCAACTGATTTGATGGTATACAAAGAACCTACCTAGGATGATCAAAAGTAATTTAAGGTATGACTATAGGAAATAAAAGTCCTACAAATAAGATGTTACAACAGGAAATGTGCAGAATTATTATAAAAATTACATAGCCACAAAAATGGCTTAAGAAAACACCTATGGGGCTGGAGAAATGGCTCAGCACATACGTAGCAAGTTCTGAGACAAGCGCTAAGTACCCGAGTTCAATTCCCCAGCACCACATAAGCTGGATGTGGTGGCACATGCCTGTAATCCCAGCACCCAAGAAGCTGAGACAGGAGGATTGCTATGAGTCCAAGGCCAACCTGGGCTCTATAATGAGTTCAAGACCAGCCTGGGCTACAGATCAAGACCCTGTATCAGGAAAAACAAAACAAAAACAAAAACAAAACCACCTTTGATACTTTAAGAGTAATGAATTATTTGAAGCAGAGTTCCAAATCTAAACAGCTACAATTATTATCTGTTAAAAACACATATGAAGATATGAACTGTCTTCACTTGACAATTGGAGACACAGAGCTAGCAAATAGGCAAGGTCTATGTTGTATGGCCAAACCTAAAATGAAGATCTTCGTTGGAGCCTAATTTCTGTAGATCAAGAATAATTTGGGTGGTAACAGGGAAAAGAAGAAAATGAAAGGAGGGAGGAAGGGAGGGAGGGAAGGAAGGAAGGAAGGAAGGAAGGAAGGAAGGAAGGAAGGAACAAATGAACGAACAAATGAGTGAATGAATAAACAGAGGGGAATGAGTGAGATTGCCACACAATATTTGCTACATACACTACAGTGTCTGTTCCATCTACAAATTCCACCTACCGATCCAGAATACACCTCCATGCTGTTAGTTCTCAGTTTTTGCTAAGCCCAAGAGAATACAGAGTCATTTATCAAAGTGAGAAATGAAAGTGGATGGTATAAAACAATACAAATTTCATATGTTACAATTTCTGCCTTCCTGGAGTTTGTACTCTGCAAGACACTATGTCTGTTTTCTCACTTGGCATAGTGCCCAATAAATATAGATTGATGGAAGCATACTACATAGTGTGTTAGGGGGAATACTGGTGAATTTGAGGAGGTGTCTATGTGAAATAATCAAACAGCTATTGCCTTATTCAAAAGAACCTTCCAAGGGACATTCTACCACTTGAGAATCTAATTGTGTTAATGTTCTCTCTCTCTCTCTCTCTCATAATTTTTATTTATACATACATGAATTCCAAATTCTGTAACACATTAGAGATACACAGTTTGGGGAATCTCTGTATAATTACTAACACATTAATATAGATTTCTCTTTGAAGAGGCAAGCATAGTAGTATTCATACCTTGGGGGTCAAGGCTTTTGATAGGTAACCATTTTGCTGAAGGGAGAGGTAGTAAAAGGGAGGGGGAAATTAGAAAGTATGGCTAAGAAAAAGCAAAGAAGCATTTAAGTTACTATAATGTATTTCCTCATGTTTCTGAAACTTCTCCCCCAGCCCACTTTCATCTCTTTACCGAGTCTACTTCTTGGACAAAACAGTTCTTTATTAAGTAAGATCTAATAACATCATCAGTGCTACCATAAGAAGATGCTTCCCTCCCTATGTTCATGGCCTAAGACCTAATTTCTGCTACTTTTATGCGCAACTACAAATGTGTATTCTTAGCTTAGAATTCTAAGATGTCACCACTCACTCCCTGGCCTTCCCAAACTTTGCTGTAATTCTATATAGCATCTATATCTAAAGATGTGAGTCTCACAAATTATTTTTTCAAGTACACATGATAAAATATATAGAATTATAGATAAACGAACAACACAATGCAATGTCATCTGCAATCTTTTAAATAGAAATTAGTTTTCTCAAGGCTCCAGTGATCTCATGGAGAAAGTGATAGTCTTGGGTTCCTAAGTGTTTTGCCCTAGCCCAGCTATTTGTCCTGTGCTTGGTTTGGGGGGTATCACAGCCTCCTTACAATGCATGCCCTCAGAGGGAAAACAGAAAACAATATCATATGAAAAAGTGCTTTTTGTAAACTCATGTATTAACTATAGAGCTCTGTAGAAATGTAAGGTCCTGTTGCTATTTGAAAAAACAGAATTAGGGGAGTTAGACGAACTTGGGTTCCAAATCTGACTCCACCATTTTTGAGCTGCATGACATTAAACAATTACATAATCTGAATTTCTTTTTTTTTCATTTTAGAGATAATAATGTTTCACAGGTGTGTTTTGAGGATAAAACAAGACTACTGCCTGGAGCACGGTAGGTACTCAGTAAATGTTCTCTCTCTTTTCCTTTCTCTCTGCAGTTTTATTTTTCTTAATCAGAATAACCTTGACTATTGTATGTTGCCCAATAATAGCTCTGGTGAATCACGACAAGTAATGAAACAACAAAGCAGCAAGGCGATAATAAGACACAAATCGTGGCCTTCTCCTGTTCAGCGGTGATCTACTGTTGTACTGCAACCATTTACTGCAAATTGAAACGGCCAAAAAATGGGGTGAAGCAACCACAGCAAGGTAAGTCAACCTGGAAAGCAGCCCTAAAAAAGATGAGGGGAACCCTGAAAATATCTTTATGCTCACTCAAAAGCTGAATTGCAAATTGCTTAGGCAAAGAGAGCACATTCGAGTAAATTCTTAAAATTTTACCAGACAAATGGCTTCGGCTCTAAGACCTTGCGGTGCCCAGAAATCACCCTGCTTGGGCTGCTGTACAGTCTGTTTGAAACTGATTCTTTTCACAAACAATCAAAAAATGCTTAGACGTGTATATTCTAATATTAAGCTCTACTGTGTGCTATTTCCTAATTAGGGGTGCAGACAGACTAGGCAGTAACGATGATTGACATCTGCGCACGGCACAACGAGGGGCAAGGTGAGAACAAGCATTAGCTCCAACCCACAGGAGAAATGCGGTAATTGCTACTGCTCACTGTGCTGCAAATCACGTCTTCCTGGAATTACAGAAGAGGCACTTGCGAACACAGAATTATCTCGCATAAAATTAGAGTTCTGCTCATCCTGAGGAACAGTCCTATGAGGCACTGTATGCAGTTATATTCAGCATAAAAATTAACGACAATGTCACTTTTATAATTTCATTTCAGTTTGGAGTATCAGATATCAATAGTAATAACAGTAAAATTCATCCTTTACTTTCAAATATGGACCTCTATTCATGATTGTGTTTCAGGCTTATTTTTGTATTTTGAGACGTGTCTGTCTTCTAGTCTGTATTTATATTTGCCAGCTTGAGTGAGCTGTTTTCCTGGTAAGGATAATAACTGTCCTTGAAATAATGAGAAAACATGTAATGAGCAAAAAGAAAGTTGGACAGCCAGGCAGTGCCTCTTGGCTCACTCCCATCATCCTGTAGTGTGATGGCTCAGTAACTCCTTCTATCCTCCAGTATCAAACAATAATTATCACCAATTAAATGACAAGCACAGGGAAGACATGCAACTGTACAAGCTACCATGTAGATTTTAAAGCATAGAGAAGCTTTTGCCTGCACAGACTGTGTAACATTTATCAAGGAACCTAAAAAAGGAGTCTTTGCTCTAACAAAGATATACTATCTATCCAAAGTAAGCTTTATAAAGCAGTCTTCTTCCAAAGCTGGAGTTCTTTATCTATGGTCTCAAAAAGCAAAACATAGAATTAAAATGTTCATCAGTTGGGACTGGTTTAGTAAGTTACAGCATACCCAAACAATGAAATATTATTCAACCATAGAACAAAAAGCAGTAGGGTGAGAATAGTATGAGCACACTTATATATGACACAATGAGAAAAAGTGAGTGTGTATGTGTGTGTGTGTATATACTCTGGAAACTTCTAGAAAGGTACACAGAGGATCTTTGTTAAACTTCTTCATCTACTTATATTATTTATCTTTTTCATTTACTGCTTTCTAAAATGAAAATAAGAGACAGTTTAGGGAATTACCTCTCTGAGCCCTACACATTGTTTCTATCCTATCGTCGCTTTGATCAGGAGCAACCATCCTTCTCCAATTCAGGGTCTAGATGAATCGATCTTCTCCCAAGGAGTATGCTGTTGGAAGGACACAGTCAAAGAAGCTTGATCTTGACATGAAGTATTTAAAAAAAGTTTCTAGCCCACATTTTGCCTAGTGATTCTCTCCAAATCAGAAAGAACACAGCATCTGGATTTTGTAAGACATTTAGTGTTTTTTGTTTTGATTTGTTTTGTTTTGATTTTTAATGGCAGGGAGAGGAAGGAAGATGAACTAGCACTACCTTTGAAAGGGCCCTTGAGTGGATCAAAATCACCTTCTAGTAACCTTGACATTAAATGTAAAGGGCAATTTGACCAAGTCTTTAAATAAAGAGAGGAAATCAGGGATTTCGAGCCCAATAGAACAGAAGAAACTGATACATTTGGGGTTATTTCCTGCTCAAGGCAAGAAATAGAGTTCATCAATAGTGTTCACGGATACGTTTGAAAACTTTTAAAAGCTGAGTATCAGCCAGGCTGGATAGGGCTCCGAGTGGAACAAATCTAACTCTCGCAGTGTCACTCCCTGACTAGCAACCACGACTCACCTGAGAAATAACAAAAGAAAAAAAAAAAATCGGCATGGAACTGAATGAAAATTAGAAAGCTGCTTGGGGACTTGGCCTTTAAGCTCTCTCTTTGTAGAGACAAGTCGAGTGTGGTGGCATCTAACTGTAATCCCAGCACTGCAGCAGCTGAGGCAGGAGGATGGCAAGTTAGAGCCCAGCCTCTCACAAAATTTAAAAAATAAAAGAGGCTGGGGATACAGCTCAGGAAAAAAGCCTGTGTTAAATTCCTACTATCAGAAAAAGAGAGAAGAGAAGAGAAGAGAAGAGAAGAGAAAGGTGGGAGTGAGGGACAACCAGGCCCATTTTACCGTGCTCTGCCTCCTCCTTCTTAGCAGAATTAGAGAAAGTTGAAATCAAACAGCCTCTTCATCCCCTCAATGTGTAAAGATAGGAGGATTTGTTCAATCACACAGTCAGTTATCGGTGGTTTTGTTCTAAGGTTTTCTAATGTCCAAAAATGAGTGAATTTTGTTTCCACAGTTTTAATAGCAGAAACTGTCCAATGTTACTTTCATCTACAGTCTCCAACCTTTTACTCTTCTACTCCTGGAGTAGCATATTTTGCTTTGAAGGAGCCAGTCTCAGACAGGGGGAGTTGTAGGGCAGTACTGCAGTGTCACCAGCTCGGCCTTTTAGTTTTTGAGTGCATATCCTAAGGTTTTCCAGCCAGCAGCGATGTTAACAAACTTCAATTTAATTGAATTGGAGGGTTGATGGCATGAGTTTATATAAGCAGCTCCAAACTTCAAGCTTGTACAAATTATGCATGATTTTGTAACTAGTGGGTTTCTGACTAGTGCCAACGCTCTTTTTCTGAGTCAGTTCCATTATTTAGGAAGTAAATAAAAGAAGCATTTTCATTCCCAAAAATATCGTTTTAAATGCAAGTGTTAAGAAAAATGTTTCAAAAAATCAGTGGAAAAGAAGCAGGCTTTTCAAGCAGAGCAGAGAAAAGCTATTTTTTTTCAAATAAAGGATTTAGAGCTCTTTTATTTACTCATGGAGAAAAAAATGACCAAATATTGACATTATTCTTTACTATAAATAGAGTTATAGACACAAGACTGGCTGACTCTAAAGAGTCAGACAAAAGCTAACCTAAAGCATTTCTCTATCTGTACAATAAAGAAGCACGTATCAGAATGAGATATTGTAAATGTGCAATCCCTATCATTCTGAATTCCCAAATATTGCCCAAGACTCTTCCTCTATGGAAAGGTCTCTAAGCTCCTTTCTAGCTCACAGGCTTTTATTCCCTTCAGGGGCAGGGAAATTGAACGGGGGAAGTTCACAAAATTAGCTAATTGAAATGAATCTGTGGCAATACGACTTTTACCTTGGGCAATTTTTTTAATGTCTTGCTATGTTAATAAAGTCCCCAGCCTGAAAGAGAACACCAGTGATTTAATTGGTAACTTAAAAAAGTAGGAACAAGAAAAATATCTTTCTTTATAATGAGCTATTTGTCTCAGAAGGCAGGATAGCTGAGAACACCTTTAGACTTTTTCCATTGTTTTTAGAGCATGCATTGTGTTGAAATTTATTAGTAATTATTCAAGTATAGCACAGATGCAGAATAAGCCCCTGAGTAGATTCCATGGTATTTAAGAAATACAAAATACTGTTTTGGTAAGAATATTGCTTTCCTAGAGCAATATGTGAATTCTCTAACCAAGGGAAAATAATCATTAGTTTAGAGTGATGTTCTTCTTACCATTTTCCTTTTTCTTCCTATCATGCCTGACATTCAATTTAGAATTTGCATAAAGCAATTAAATTGGTTCTAGTAACTACTTAGGGTCCTATACATACAAAAATAATCTGATTTTTACAAATGAGTCTTTCTTAAAATAGTCATTAAAGAATTTTAGTTTAATATATGTCCTGTATAATTAAATGTGCATCCTATGAATTCAGAGAGAAACCACCCTAAATTTTGAGTTTCAAACATAATTATAACACTTACATAATATAATAATATAATTTGAGGAAAGAACTGATACCTCATAGTGCTTTATAGCTTCCTAAAAAGTTAAATCTGAAAAATGTGACATTATTTTGTCATTTGACTTTGTATCAACATCCCTGAAAAAGAAAAATAGACTGGAGCCTCTCACCATAATATTAAGGCTGCCATTATAGTTTTTCCCATTTGGGCATAATCGCCTCTGAAAGAAAGTTACTTTTTAAATAGTTTTTGCAAATAACTTTCATTGCCTCATTTAATCCTAGCCCTAACCCCACCAACTAGGTAGTTATCATCCTAGAGAGATGGTAAATGCTACTCACTCAAGGCTTTCCTAATTCTAAACTGTATTCTTTCTATTATACCAATTATTTCAAATTGTCAGAAATTTCCAGTTTTTTAAGAGATCAATATTACCATAGAGCTTAGTGAAATAAAAAAGGCACAAAAGTTTAAGTATCACTATCACATGGTCTTACTTACATGTGAAAGTCAAAATACAAAACATCGAATGGTCTCTCTAATATGAGAGACCCAGATCACAACACCTATGGAACTTAAGATGAAAGACAAAGTGAAAAAGGGGAGTAGGGTGGGGAAGGAGGGAGGGTGGGGTGGGTAGAGGGACGGACAAAAGGAGCGTGGGAAAGCCCTTGTCACCTTGACAAGATACGTATGTGCACAAAATGCTCAACTCCATTGTAAACCTTGAATTTTGCACATATATATGTCAATAAAATGTGGGGGGTGGGGAATACAAATGACTGAAAGAGTGAAATGTAAGAGAGGGGATAGGAAATAGAGACACTTCTCAGAGGTGGGAAGAGGACTTGAGGATGCAGGAAGGGAGAAATAGGATGGAGAAGGTAGGGAGAAAAAATAGAGCCCCAAAAATCTACATGTATGCACCCCAACTTCCCAACCTGTATGTAGTCAATATATAAATACACTTGCAGTACAAATACATACAAATAAAATTCAAGATGTAAATAAAAATAAGTAGTAAAACATTTTAAGACCATCAATTATTAAGGGACTTTAGAAAGTCTAAGTTCAGAGGACAAGTCCCCCTTTCACTGGTTTGTGAGTTCCTCAAAGACTAATCAACATGCTTTCTCGAGTACATAGCACTGTGCCTGAGATTGCAGGCTTTCTATAAATCTTGATTGTATGAATAAATTGTGATAGAATGAATACATGATTTATAATTAAATTTGCCTTTTCTTATTCCCCTAAAACAATGTTTCTGAGCTGTGCAACTCAGAAAGTCCCAAGAGAGTTCAACAAGTACATCTGAAGGTAAAAATCCAATAGTTAGCTAGAAAAATGTCATTTATTGAAGACCCCTCAGATAATTCACAATACACATTAGCTTACAGAGGTCCTAAGAAGTCTTATGGTATAGAATCTTGTTTAATTTCATTCTACCAAGTTCCTTTGAAACATTTGCCCACAGAAACCACTCTATTCCCTTTTACATCAGTGTTCTATTGAGTATGATTTCAAAGAGAATCTTTTAAAACAAAAAAATTAAAAAAGCAATGGTGACAGAATGATGTCACAAAAGAAGGAAGAAAAAAGTACTCCAGCACAGCAACATTTTGAAAAAGTTGAGAGTAGAGAATAATAACCGAAGGCCAATTGACATGAGATGGACCAGATTCATTACAACTAAAATCCAAGATGCAATGACCCATCAGACATGCTTTTCTGAATCAGGAGCTCTGAGACTTTTCTATCAATAGGTAGAGGCATTGGGCAGAAGCCTAGACAAGAAAGGGGCCAATGTCAGGAAGATTCAGTGTCAGAGAAAAGGAAATCAAACATCAGAGGAAAGTGGATGGTCATCAGAAACATAGACCCTAACAAGTACCAATGTCTGTGAAGGTGCTGAAGCTATGGGCCCCAAGCTCAGTCCTAAGAAGCCCCAGTAAATGAGGTAGAACTCCAACTCCATGATTATAAGCAAGGCATACTTAAATTACAATGTAGAATATGAAATTTTTAAATAAATTGTGTTATGTGCATAATGTAATTAACAAAGGGGTGATCCTGCTGCTAGAATCAAAATTTGGGACTACTTTCGCTTTACTCCTACAGTCTGTATTAGTCATTTCTAATAGGTCCTGAGAACTAACATCCGTATTGCCTAAGATTGGGTCTCCTCAGCAATTAATCTAGCTCATGTTTGTTCCCTTCCTTCCTCAAAAACTAAGTTTCTCTTTGCCTTTTGCTTATTTATTTATTCATTTAGTATAACAGAGCAAACCCATGGCCTTTGTTCCTTCACACTAAGCTACATCTCCAGCCTTTTCTAATTTTTTTTTCTCCTGAGACAAGGTCTTAGTAAATCACTAAATAAGCTGAGCTTGACTAGAACTTGAAACCCTCCTTCTTCATCCTCCTAGAGTTCTGGGATTATAGCCATGAGTCCTAAGGCCCTGCTTTCCTTTTGCTTTGGACAGCTTATAGACAATTGGCCTCACCCTGCCTATCATCTGGGGCTGCCCCAAACAGCTGGACAGGTAGAGTACTACTCTAGGGGATGTCATTGTAAAACACCTTTATCTCTGTGATATGGTCACACATGCCTTCCTTGGATCATGTCAGTCCCTCCTGCAATCTGCCACTTATCTTTTCTTCCATTGTTCACCACTCCAGCAGGCCCACTCTATTCTCTTCCTCAAATGCCTTTTCATTTCACTTATCTAATAAAATCCCAATCCAGTTATCTCTACTTCTGTATTCAAGCTACTACTGGAGAAAAAGACTGCAATGCATACTGGGTGCATGCATCGCTGCTGGCTTTTCCCTTCAGAAACAATATATAAATATGAACTAAACCTTGAATCCTGTGGAAAAAATTCATATGGCTCCAGAACAATACTGGCGTGTTAACCATGTCCACAGGTTCTTCCAAGTAATCCTCTTACTCTTTCATGTTTTTCTCTCCTCCCAAATCTCTTGTTTTATCCATGATACTTTCTCACCGAGCCAAAGACCTGGCCTCCTACTTCCTAATACAGTTGTGAACTAGAATGTAATATCCTCAGCCAAGTATAGCGGCATAGCTCTGTAATCCCAGCACACTAAGAGACTGAGGCAGAAGAATTTCAAGTTCAAGGCCAGTCTGAGAAAATTAGCTTAAAATAAATAATAGGAGGAGAGTACATGTAGCTCAGGAAAGGCCCAAGGTTCAGTCCCAAGTCCCACCGGTATCACACAGGGTGGGAGGGAGACCTCCCTCCGCCTCTTATCTTTCTACATTTATATCCGTTCCTATTTCTTTCTCTCCTGTCCTAATTTTAAAAATGTCTCAACTTCTACTCAAGGCTAGGCTCTCTCTATCCATCTCCCCATCCCACCTTAAAGGAATTCTTTTCTCTCTTCAATTAGCCTTCTTCTCATTGTCTTTGTCTACCAGCTCTTTACCATTCGCATTTAAACAGTTTGGTTTTCTTTCAACTCTGGCAGGTACCTCTTAACTAATGCATTCCATCTCATCTACCTCTTTTTTTTTTTTTTTTTTGAGACAAGGTCTTGCTCTATAGCCCAGGCTGGTGCTGAACTCACTATAGGGCCCAGGCTGGCCTTGAACTCACAGAAATCCTACTGCCACCGGTGTGCACCACCACGCCCAGCTTATGTGGAGCTGGGGAAATCAAACTCAAGTTCTTAGCACTTGCTAGACAAGCGCTTTCACCTCTGAGCTAGCCTCGCAAGCTCGCAGTCCTCTTAAATCTACCCTCCTAAAGTCTTTTCTTTCTCTTGGACTCCTCCATTCCTTACTTCCAATTCACCCTCAGGATCTTGCAACAAGTTTCCACCCAAACTCTTCTGGCCAAACTCCTTCCTGCCACAAAGGGACCTTTATCTTTTCTGTCTTATTGGGTACTGTCTCCACAGTGTTTCACATTGTTGATTACTCCCACCTTCTGAAGTGATGTCGTTTGGCTTACACAACGCTATTGCCTTTGGATTTTCTCCTGACTCTAGCTACTCCTTCTCAATATCCTTGAAGAGCTCTTCTTTTTCTCCCTGTTACCTCAATTGGTCTCTTTCTCTGGGCACATGGGTCCTCCCTTTTTCTGAGACTACTCGGCCTCCCTGACGATCTTATCTTCACTCTCAATACTTCAAGTATCCTTAGTGCTAACTACTTTCAGCTCTTGTCTTCAGAACTAAGTATCTCATTGCTTGGAAGATATTCACACTTGCTCCCACAGGCACCTTGAAAGCTACAGAAAACTCATCATTTCTCAACCTAACTGCTCCCCTTGGCATGCCCTGTTGGCGTCCCGATCCCACTCTGTAGGCCAGGGCATAGATCAGGAAATCCATCAACTCCCCAGCAGTGGAAGTGATTTTTCTCCACAGTCCTGCAAACATTTGTCTCTGCTATAATAGTGTGGTCTGTTTAAGATAGCAATTTAGTATCATAATTTCTCTTTATCCTGAGGGCATAGGAAGAGATTCAGTGATTACTTTTAAAATCCAAACTTCCTTGAGAGGTACACATCGATTGCTTTGACCCCTTCCTGTCTTCTATTTGGTACTATAGCTAAGTAATAGTAAATGTATTATTATCTTGTAAACTATGCACCATACTTAGCACTTGTAATTATTATTTCTCACAACAATCCTAGAAGGCAAGTTCTTTTATTATTTCTCTATTACTGGTGAGGAAACTGAGGTAAAAAGTGATTAAGTATCCTGCTCAAGGTCAGAGAATAGCAGAGTTCAAGTTCAAATCTAAATGGCCTAGCTTTGTGATCATGATATAACTACTATATCATGCTGCCAGACAGAGCTACTTAGAGTTCCCAGAGTGTCCTAGGCTCCACTTACCCTCTGGTTTTACACATGTGCATGTGCGCACACGCACACGCACAGACACACACACACACACGCACAAACACTTCTTCCCCCTTATGCCTGAGTAACTTCTTTTTACCCTTCATACCTTAATACAGAAATCTGTTCTTAGACTCTACCTCTACCCAATTCTCTCAAGGCTGGTGCGTCTACGAGGTCCCCCAACCTTCACGTGTGCTTCTGACAAAGCATGTACCTACTTTGACACTCTTTAACTTGCCTACCTACTCTTCCGGTCGGAAAGGCCCTCAAGGCCTTGGTGTTCTGTGTCTCCAATGTTTCTCACAGCCCCTAATCCACGGCAGAGAGGATGGTATGGGATGGTAGTTCCTGATTAAATAAATACAACGCAAATGTGAAAAAGGCATCAGCAGACAGACCAACTTTAGGCTCCAAATTGGCCTCAGGCCTATTAAATTCTCCAAGACCTGGAAGTTCCCACGTGCAGGACTGAACCTGTGAGTGAAGACTTTGGGATTCCAGTTGTTGGAACTAAAAAGAGGAGGTTGTGGGACCAAGAAGATGCTAAACTTTAACCTTGATAGATGCCAGAACAGATCTTAGGGTGTAAGAACAAATGAAAGCCGACAAGCAGGAGAAAGGCCAGGGGTTAAAGACCACATTCTTTTTGAAGGTTAAAATCAGGGGGGAGAGGTTAGGAATTTGATATGGAGGACTGATCTAAATTTTAATCTGGGGAGTTTGAGATTCATCATCTCACATAACTAAGCTGAAAAATAGAACCAAGTCTGAGAGGAGTCATGGAATATTTAGAGTAAGAATTCTTTTGTAATTTGGAAGGTACTCCAAGAGCTTCCAACCATTCTCTTGTTGTGGATAGGAGCAGGCTTGGTACTCTTCTGTTTCTTTGTCACTCTGGAGAGTGGTGTTAGAATCCAAATGGCAGAGGATAAAATTCCTATTCTCACTTAAGGTCCATTAGCAACCCTTTGATATGTTTTTTGGTTGAAGATTGATCTTAGGTTATAATTATTCCATTCACCAAGCATCTATTGCCACAGGTGCTTGGATCTATTATGGGCAGACCCGTAATGTTCTGTGGACACAGATTAAGAAGTATCTCAGTGAAAAAACACACTGCATTTAGCACCATGAGCAATAAAATATCATAAATACAGAACCATGCTGTATTTGTGTGCCTATTTTAATTGACATTCTTATTAATAATAAATTGTATAATTATTTTCAACATTCTTTATGTAAAATGTCATTAATTTGAAGTGCATGATTAATTTTGGATCCTTAAAATGCAGCATTAAATTTAAATAAGCAATTATAGGTTCAATACAAACAAGGGAATTTGTCTCTCAATAATTTTGTTCCCCTACGGTAGTCAGAGCATTTATTGTTGTCATTGTTACACAAAGGTAATATACAAAAATCACTTAAAACACTGCCTGTCATATAGGAAAATCTAGTCATGCTGTGCTTGCACTGAAATTACGACTTTAAGAAAATATTTCATATACTGAGGACATAACATTTTTATTGAAGACTTTTAAAATCAGTGCCTACTTGTCACTCAATGGGTACAGTTTTCAATCATACCAGATGAAAAATTGTAGAAATCTATTATACCATGATACACGTATGATATACATATCTACACATGATACACTTTAATATATGCAGTAATTAAGGACATGAATTTATGTTACATGTTTGTACAACAATTTTTAAAATCTGTGTCAGATTGGTGCTGTTAATTGAAAGTAAATCTATCTATGCATTATAAGTCCAGCAGACCTTCTTACTATTGGAATTTCTATTAAATTCTAGTAATAAGAATACTTGTATTATGTGGGTAATACTTTCTTCTGTACTGTAACAAACTTCTGTCGTGTCACAGCTATTTGCATTACACATTTCAGGGCCTATTTTTCTCTCATTTGTTACTTTGGGTTGGCAGGTAGCTTTTTTTCCAAAAGTTGATTGGGGACCCAGGTTCAATGCCTCTGTAGCCGTAGCTCCTCTGGGGCCTCCATTTCACTGGTCTCCAGCCAGATGAAGGAAGAAGAGATGGAAGAGAAAACTATAGGTAGAAAAGGCATACCTGCTTTTTAAGTCTTGGCCTAGAAGAGATAAGTCATTCCTACTTCCATTCCATTGGCCAGAACTATCACATGGCCATACCCAAACACAACAGAGGCCAAGACATCTAGGCCATAACTCAGCAGTCGTGTTCCAGCAACTGCTCTAACCATGTAAGGGAGAACAAACTTTGGTGGACATCTGGCCATCTCTGTTATAACATTGAAAATAATGTTTATAAACATATTTAATCTTAATTTCAGACTTGTCAGAAAGTTACACCTCTATTTTCTTCAATTTTCAAAATGTATTTTAAGGGGCTAGAGGAATAGCACAGCAGTTAAAGAGCTGGTCTAGCAAGCCCAAGGCCTATGGTTTGATTCCACAGCACTACATAAGCTGGACGTGGTGACACATACCTGTAATGCCAGCAATCGGAAAACTGAAGCAGAAGGATTGCCTTGAGTTCAAGGCCAGTCTGGGCTACATAGTGAGTTCTGTACCACAGAGTGAGACCCTGCCTCAAAAAAAAAGTACTTTAATAGCAAAATAGTCTACAAAATCATTTTAAAATTGTCATTTCTCAAAATAGTTTCATTTTACTTTTGTCCTGTCTTTAATTTTCATATGACATAATTTTAAATATGATTTAAAATGATTCAGAGATGACAAAATTATTTTCTAGACTCCAAAAACTAGGAAACATACAATGACCTTCAACATTTTTTCTAGTTATAAAAACTTTTATTTTACAACATGCCCATAGCATATGTAAAAAGTACTGAAAGAAAAATAACAGCCAAATTTCAACTTAATTTATACAACATACCCATTTATTCAAATTTCTGTTTCTAGATCCCGCATCAAACTCATAATGTATTGATTTTCTGATAAAGATAAATTTTACATCGTAATATGAAAAACTCACTCAGAGATTGAAATGTATATGAGCAAGTTCCAAAGAGATAAGTGAATGGAAACAGAGTACTACAAATATAAAGGAAAATGAGATTTTTTTTTTTTTTTTTTTGAGACAGGGTCTCTCTCTGTAATCCCAGTTAACCATAAACTGTGTAGCTCAGACTGGCTTTGAACTCGTGGTAATTCTCCTGCCTCAGCCTTCCAAGTGCTGGAATTATAGGCATGTAGTACCATACCCAGCTTACATGGTGCTGGGGTCTCAGAATTCAGGGTCTTGTGGTTGCCAGGCAAACTCTCTAACCACTATTCCTCCATCTCATAAAACGAGATTTCAACTTCTTCCCAGTTGAAGTAGAAATTGAACCAACATGTGAGTGAATCTGAATTCGCATTACTTTATACATTTCTATCAAAAGGAACATGTGATTATAGGCATATTTGTATTATCATCATTTAACTAGTGGGAATTGTGATTAACGATAGTGTTATAATTTAGACCTGGAATGGCCCCCAAATTTTCATGTATTTGGATATTGTGGAGCATTTTTGAAACCATGTGCTGTAAAGAGGGAGAGCCTCAAGAGAAGTGGCAGGACAATGGTGCTTGACCCAGAAGGGGTGAAACATTGGGACAGGACCTGGATGGGTCACACTAGCCCTGCCCTTCCTCACTCACTGGGCTTCCTGCTCCCGACTGCCAGGTCCCTGCCATGTGCTTCCACCATTGCCGACCGCTTATAAATGGACCAAAACCTTCTAAAACTATAAATGAACTGAGACCTTCTGAAACTGTGAGCTGAAATAAACCTTCCCTTCCTTAAGTTGTAGATGTCAGGTATTCTGTCCCAGCAATGAAAAATGAGTGAATATAAATAGTATATAGAGGCCCACTGTGTAAACCTAGACTTTGTCTAGATCTAGAATGAAATTGTCTTCATAGTGGCTAAATTTAGTACACACACATATGCACACACTTTCATACAAAATGAGAAGTGTGCATTCTGCAACACAAAGCAATATTTTGAGTAGAATAAATGACATTTGTCTTTTTGGTAAGACTCACTCCAGTCTTCCCACACTATGTAGATATCTTGCTACCTTAATCGTCCACTTCAAGGACCCAATAGCTTCTCACAGGTCAGTTCATCTGAGGCTTTCTAACTGGTGTAGTAAGCAGGTACTTATTGAGTTTCTACCAGTGGAATTCTGCACCTAAGCATTTTTTTGTCTTTTATCTCTAATTGTTTATTTTTTAAAAAAGATGTCAAGGAAAGGAATGTCAGAGATAATGAAGCAGGTAAAGCCATCTTTATGAAGACAGGGAGACTCTAGAATGGCTCCCACACACTCTGAATTAAGAAATAATTACTTTTTGGTATAATAAGTATGGAAATGTTCCTGCTGGGCTGGACCCTTGTTCCTGTTCTAGGAGAAATAGTTTTAAACTGAAAAAAAAAATCCCATTGACTGGTGGAATGCAAGTGTCTTCAGCCAACTTATTCAATTTCCTTGAAAAAAGAGTCACATTTATGAAGCCCCAAATCAGGTCAGAAGCTAAAGCCTTTCTGTTTACGTATGTTCCTGATCATATTTCTGGGATAGGTCAACCATTTGGCCAGTGGCTGATTGTTCCTGACAAGGATTGAGGGAAAACACAATTTGAGGGAATAAGATTGAAACATATAATATATTTTTCAACAACAGAAAAAAATGGCTCCACAAGTGGGAAAAGTCAACCAAACAGGTCAGGCTTCCTAGCTTTGATTGTTTAAAAGATAATTCACATTCCAAGCTCTATCCAGCAGACAAGCTGTTTCTTGATGAAGATCTGTGTGAACAGTAGATCAGAGCTTTCTTTAAATAGACCTAGAACTTTGATAGCATGATTATAAAAAGTCAGAGAAGTGCTCATCTGTCCGGAATGGAGCCCAGGCTGTCCTCAGGGCCCCTTGCCTCCTAGACTTTCACTGTACTCTCTCCAACACCTCTCAGTTCTAACTTATCTTTCTTTAACCCCCATATTCCTGAATGTCTATCATGGACTACCAGAACATCTTTGTTAATTCTGGGTATAATTTTTAATTACATATTTTATTGGTTAGGAATTTCCAGAAGAACACAATTAATAGAAAATATATGTATAATTACAAAGAAAATTTATTAAGTAGGCTAGCAGGCAGGAGAGTTAACAAAGATCATTCTGCACGCTGGGAACCAGAGGATCCAACAGATGCTCATCCCAAGAGGAAGGAAGCCACAGAACAGGAGAGATCAAAGATGTAGCACCAGTCAAAGATCAGAGGCTTGAAATTCCATAGAAAGTCACTTATATGAGTCTGTGATAGAATACTGAGGAAACTGGAGATAGATGTCCAAAGACGACAGCAGCAAAAGATATACCTACTCAGGGCTGGAGGAATAGCAGTAGTTAGAGTGCTTGCCTAGCAAGCTCAAGGCCCTGAGTTCAATTCCCAAGCATCACATAAATTGGAAATGGTGGTGCACATCTGTAATCCCAGCACCCAGGAGGCTGAGGCAGGAGGATTGCTGTGAACTCAAGGCAAGTCTGGGCTACATACTGTGTTCTCTTTTTATTTCATGCAGGCTATAAGCTCCCCACAATCAGATGGGTGATGCCCCACCTCAGTTTACTGACCTATGTATGCTTTCCAGTGCTTTGGAAATACTTAACAAAGACATCAAGAACTATGCTTTAGTAATTTGCTAGACATTTCTTAATCCAGTCAAATTGACATATCATGATCAATAGTCACAATCCACCCCTTGTGACAGACACAGTTCTTTAAACCATACTTAGTACTCAAATATAATAACAAGCTCATAATTATGCCTAATGTGATATGACTGTCTTACATACAAAGAGAAACTCACTATTTCTCTCCCCAGAATAGAAGATAAACTTTTTCTTTGGGCATTGCTTACTTTTCTGACATTACATAAAATATTAAATATTATAGCATAGATATAATAATACTTAAGCATAAATATTAAGTCAATCCATATTATACTACAAAGAAAGAAAACAAAGGCTTCTGCTTAAAATTTTTGGTTTGGTTTGATTTGGTTTTCTTTTGGTTTTTGTTGTTATTGTTTATGTTGTTGTTGTTGTTGTTGTTGTTGTTGTTGTTGTTGTTGTTGTTGTTGTTTTGAGACAGAGTTTTGCTCTGCAGCTCAGGCTAGCCATGGACTCACAGCAATTCTCCTGCCTCAACCTGCCAGGTGCTAGTATCACTGGCATGCACTAACACACCCAGCTTTACGTGGTGCTAGGGAATCGAATCCAATGCACTGCACTTGCTACACAAGTGCTTTAACCACTGTGCCATTCCTCCAACCGTTGCTTAATATATTTGTACATAAATATATTAACAAAATAGAAAAGGAGTATTCATGATAATCACAATTCTTATTTTTGTAACTGGTTCATGGTTGTAGCCGGTATGTGTAATTTTCTTATACTACTCATTCTGTATTCCATTGTCCTTCAACAAGAATTTCAGCAAGTCTTAATTCTTTATCTGGCAATGTAATACCTAAAGGTTCTTGGCTATTTGTAATCATGCCTGGATTGTGTGGTTGTATTTTCCCATTAATCTTAATAACAGAGCATGGTAATATTTGGAAATGCCCTAATGGATCTACTGTAGTCCAGATATGTTCTTCCTTATATCCATCATGGAAAAGTAGTCCAATGTTTTTGATAGTCTGTATTAAACACCCCCACAAGTACTGAAACTTAGTGCTTTCTTAGCCAGTTAACTCAGAGGCATGAGGAACCCAACATGACTTCTAGGCCAACAGAACATAAAGTTGTAGGTACACAAAACAAAAACTTTGCTAGTGGATCACTAGGAGTAGTGGAGAGTGTTTCTGTTCCCATTTTTACACCTTCATTACTGGACCTGAGGATCTTGGCTATAGGATAAATACTATCATACGCTGAACCTGACCCTGAGCACTCTACAAAACGGGCCATTCTGGCCACTTGATTTTTAAACTCTTCTTCAGCTGAGGTCACCTTTTGGTGAATATTTACGTGGGCTACAAATATCTTCAGTTCTTTCAACCACGTGGAAAGGTCAATTCATTTCCCCAAATGTCTTTGTCACCACTTTCCAGTCATGTTCCTTACAAGTTCCAGATCATCCAGCAAGATCATTGACTGTATCCCACAAATCATATACAGTTCCACATCTGGCTACTTTTTCCAAGAAAATATACAACTAATTCTGCCCACTGTGAAAATTAATATTCATTACTATCCTACAGGGATGTCCTAGAAAGAGACTGCAGTACTGCAGCTGTTCAGTTTTTTTGTTTTTGTTTTTGTTTTTGTTTCTTGGTGATATCCATGTAGAACACAAAGAACCATCTTGAAACAAGACCTACTCTTCCTCTGTCAAGTGATTTAAAGATATACCTCATAAGGCCACAGATGCATGCTGAAGTACACAAGGCAGTGTAACAGGTGTAGGAACTATTGGTATTTGGGCCACTTTTTCATAGAACTTTCCTGTAATTCAGGTTCTGCGTTGACCCAATCATGTATGTACCACTTCCATTCAATGATGAACTGTTGTGCACATCTAAGTTTAGGCCGATAAGTCAATCTTCTCAAGCAAAAAATCCCCATCTGGTACAGCAGTTGCAGTTGGAGCTACCACTTGATTAAGCTTATCATATTTCATCATCATTCTCCAAGATCCATCTGTCTTCTGCCCTAGCCAAATAGGAGGGTTAAATGTGAATGTGGTGGAATCTCCAACCCTGCATCTTTCAAGTCCATGATGATGGCACTAACCTTTACCAGTCCTCCAAGTATTGTTTTTGGTCGGTTGATTGATTGATTGATTGATGACCCCAGGTAGAAGAACCAATATGGGAATTCTACCAATTATTAAGTATGTCTATCCTAATTATGCAATTCTAGAATACAGGATGGACACACTAAAATCACTGTGTGTTGGATTTTGACTAGACCCCTACTCTTACTGGAGGGCAATAATAATATTTTAAGTCTCCTGGAATCAGCATTATTTCAGAACCTGCAACCAGTAGTCTTTGTAATGTCTGATCATACTCTTTTCCCCAACTGATTACCCTGATAAAAGGTCATAGGAGAGGATGGGAGAAAACAGTGGGAAAGGATGGAAAAAATTAATAGTGTAACTTTCTGGTAGTATGCCAGTGTCCTTCCTTAAGGGAATCTGTCCTGTTCCTTCATTCAAAGGATTCTGAGTCTGCAAGCAATCTCAAATCTGGGAATTAGCTGTGGAACTGCAATTTTTTATTCTTATGATGTGAGGTAGGTTTTTGTTCATTTGCTCTGAAATCTTTTGGCTTACATAAATCCAGTAAAACGTGAATAGGCTTCCTATCAATTTTACTTCTGGATACACCATGATAATTAGCCAATGCCATAGGGCTACACAAGTCAGACCATTCTCATCATTACTTTGCCTTTGCAGTCCATTACTATAAGTATAATCACTTAGGCAACTGAGTGCTGCCACTTGGCCCCTGCCACTCCAAGATCCTATTATCTCCATTGCATTTAGGTTTCCCAGTTTAGTGACTGTGAATCTCACCATAAGATCAGGCGTACAGAGAAAAGCAATGACAGTGCTCTTTTAAGGATGCTGGTATTCCTTTCACAAATCTGTTAGTGAAGGTGTTCATGAAAGATATATATTCTAGACCCTCCAAGTGTAGGAGAATAGATTTAGTCCAGCATTTACATTTCCCTGAACCTTTGAATAATCTCATCAACAGTAAGCCAAAAGGTGGGCCAACCCACTCAGGACTGCCTCCTGGATAGTGGGAGCTATTACCCTTCTGTTGTTCCTGAATAAATACCCGTTCTACATCTTGAATAAAGAAAAAAACCAAGGGGTATCAGGCATCTCCAGCTCACTCATAATGGGCAATATTATGATCCGCATTTCAGCCAATTTACCAAAAAAAAAAAAAAAAAAAAAAAACTATTAGCAGATTTTTAAAACTCGCCAAGCTGTGGCTTTCAATCCAGAATCTCTGCTCACTTGGGCCTATATCAAGAAATTTAGCCTATGCAAGTTTGTGCTCCTTTCATAATTATCCACATGCTTAGAACCCATTAGTGTACCTGTTCCCCAGACAACTGCTTGTAAGATTTTGGGGGGTCCTCATGGGTCACACTGAGTACCTCACTTTTAGGATCCACTGAAAT
Source organism: Ctenodactylus gundi (assembly GCA_004027205.1). Lineage (NCBI taxonomy): Eukaryota > Metazoa > Chordata > Mammalia > Rodentia > Ctenodactylidae > Ctenodactylus > Ctenodactylus gundi. Next base: position 191,692 of record PVKB01000544.1, on the reverse strand, counting down.
TTGAGCCTCATTATAGATCTAGAGGGAAAAAATGGGTAGTGAGGGTGATGCTGAGGAGTGTTGGCATTGTTTTGTTTGATAAAGGTGTTAGGGAAAGTCATTATTGTTTCCATGGAAGCACAGGATTCATTTCCTCAGGCAGAGGTGAAGAGATCAACACCTCAGGGAGCAGGAGTAGAAACTGGGGAAAATCTCTTCCTCTGACAAAATAATCTCATCAAAATGTAGGAGCTCAGTGTCTCCAGTTTCATCAGGTTCCTTCCAAACTTCTTCACCTCAGTATATAGGATGCCATTCCTAAATGATCAGTGCACACACTTTAACTTCAGATACCACCAAGATTAAGCCTGGCACTGTGGCTCAGCTGATCACCTAAGAAGGGTTTCTATTTAGTATTTGGCAACTTTATCCCTATGGCTACAAGACAGATGATTCTCCTTCAGGACTCATATATCTTCAGATTATTTATGCACATCCAGAGCTAGGAATTTGAATCGTTGAGTTCATTCTCTCTCTCTCTCTTTTTTTTTTTTTTTTTTTTTTTTTTTTTTTTTGTATTTTTCCCTGAGATGGTAAAGAGCAACCAGCCAACATCATAATATTTCTTAGTCTTCAAAAAGTGTCAGAAGTGCTGTATATAGAGTCAATAAATTTCTTGTATCTCACAAGTTGTGAACCAGGATAAACACATGGATCTGTGTAGCATGTTACTTTAATGGTTCACACCATGAACTATCATTATCAGTGCTTTCTACGTTACCAGGAGGGAAGACCATGGCAACTTTAGGTCTCATCAAATTAGAGATCCAACTGCAGGAACCCCTAAAATGATCAGAGAAATTCATCTTTATAATTCTGTTTCTCCAGAACCATTCTCTACCAAAATCTATATTGACTGTGGTTCTTTAGAGGAATCAAATCAATAGAAAATGTGTATATGATGATGCAAGGGGATGTATTAGGTCAGCTTATAGAATCAGAACTGGGAGAGCCGACCATGGCTACCTAGATAGTGAAGAGCCAGAGGATCCTATAGCTGTTCAACCAAGAAGACGAAAGTTGCAGAACAAAGGAAATCAAAAACGCAGCCCTGGTCTGAGACTGAAGGTCTAGAAGCGCCCTGGAGATCACTGGTGTGAGTCTCAAATGGAAGACTGAAGAAATTGGAGATCAACGTTCAGGGATGATGGCAGCAACAAGTGTATCCTCAAGTAGACTGGAGCTCTTTATAAACATAGCGCAGTCCTTTTTTGCTTCATGTAGGCTATAAGCCACTTGTTGACGCTACCCATAATTAGGGTAAATCTTCCCTCCCCTCAGTTTGCTGACCTACATACCAATCAACTCTGGAAACACTCCACAAACACACCCTTAACACTAGTTTTCTGGGTATTTCTTAATGCAGTCTAGCTGATTAATGGTCACATGATTCAGATGATAAGCTTTATTTTTCTATATTTCATACCTCTTGTATAATTTTAATTTTTAATAATTATGATTTTAACCACTTTTACATGAGATTGGCTTTTTTCCTAATATAATAATAGATTCATATTCTTGTCATACTTCTTTTGGCTGAATCATGTGGTTTTATAGATGTTATTCCTATGCTTTCTCTGGACTCCCCGTTTTGTAATTTAAATCAATCATTTTAATAAACACATAAGTCAGCTTCCTGGTGGGGAAATAAACTTAGTGATTTCCTGAGAAGAATATGAGCAAAATAGTGCTTACTCTTTAGTGTATGTGACAGAAGACATTATCTTAGAACTTTCAGACAATGGGATAAAATTTACAGAGAAATTTGACAACAGAAAGCATAGACTCACTGCTTCTAGGCCCTCAAAATCTCTATGCCCTAAGCAAGATTCTTCATTCTTCTCTTGTGTTCTGAGTCATATCCTATTTCTGGCCACAAAGAATTTAAAAAGTCTAAATATCAAGCTTCTGCCAGTTGTGTCCTGTCTGGACACAGTCCCCAATCCTAATCACTGAGTTGTGACCTATTTCCCGGTATTTCTCCCATTCCCATTTCCATGGAATTTTTATTTTGATTAATATCTCAGTTAGGAATAAGCCTATAAGCAACAGAAATAAAAACAGTGGTTTAAGCAAACAAGTCTTCTTTTCAACAACAAGCTATCTAAATGACACTGACCGTTCAGGGCTGGAGCAATGGCTACGCAAAGCCAAAGACCCAGCCTGCCTCTCATGTCTTGCTCCACTGACCTTACAATGTTGCTGTTGATCACTGTATCCTGATGTAGCATGAATCATATTATTTATATTCAAAGCCAGAATACAAAACAAAGAGAAAAGATTTTTGCTAGTTATACTTATCTCTATTTATCAGGAATACAAAATATTTTCTAAAGCCTGCCCCTTACTCTCAACAGATACCCCTTAGTACCTCTTGGATTAGAATTTAATCATATGTTCACCTCCACCAGCTAGGGAAAGGAAGATTACAGGTGGCAAACAACCTTGGTTTTGTTAGCTCACACTTCTCGAACCCCTATTGTTCTACTCCTCCTGGGCAATGGAACAGCATCCAGAACCTTAGACCCATACAAGAGCAGTATCTCCCACTTCCTGGCCTCCTCACCACAGACCACCCACCTGAGCTTCTGCTAATTTCTGTGACATGACTGCATACCCAGCTGAATAGCTTCCCATTGAACTCATTCTCAGAGCATCCACTTAATGCCAAGTGCTCAGTCTGAAACTCTGGGGTTCCTACCCCAACCCTCCCAAGCCAAGCTACTCAGTAGAATGGAGCTTCCACGATGACTTTTCAGAACAATTCACTGGTTCAGCCCTAGACTGTGTTTGCTGCTGTTTCTAGGAGTAGACCTACCCCACACAAAACACTCAATGTAAGTTTTTCTAGATGAACAAAAGCCCCGGTCTGCACATATCCTCACATTACACTGAAACCTAATAACCTCTTTGCTAGTCTGCCATACATGCAGTTTCAGTGCCCATGACTCTATGAACCATGACATATAGTTGAGGATAATTGGTAGCCGGTGTACACATCTTCTTGTTTAGAATGAATTTAATAAAATAGGAGCTAACTAAGGAATAATCAGTGTAAACAAACAGTATTTAACTAAATTTCCTTGTGGATAACACTTGAAGGAAAAAAAACACATTTTTTTGTCACACAAATAAAAGCATAAAATATAAGTTAAGAAAGAAAACAAAAATATTTAGAAAAAAATCATTTACTTAGTACAGAGTACTAACTTTAACAACTATTCTACATGAATGGCCCTTCAAATAGAAAAATATGTGAAGAGGTCATGTAGTTTCCCATTATTTGTTGTGGTAACAACCTAGAAGTTGCATAGTATGTATAGCTTACTCATCCTACATTACCACCACAATATTCTAATTATAACTTCTATTTAGCATTGCTATCATGTGCCTAGATGTAGCCAAAGCCGAAGCAGAAGAACAGAGAATAAGAAATCTCCAGATGAAGTGGAAACTCTTCGTTTTCCTCATTCAACCTTTAGCTTCAAGAGAAAAAAAAACAGTAATTATGGAACGAAGTTTATTACAGAAGTTACAAATACCCCTTACAAAACCACTGGTAGTGACTTTCCTAGATGTTTACCAAATTATTTTAGGAATTAAAAAAAGCCAGGGAATGTGAGTTAGATATAAATATGCATGAGATAATTCACTGCAAATCATCAGGTAATTCTTGTAATATAAACGTAACTTACTAAATTGCAGTCTCAGAAATATTTTGTGAGGGAGCCAGGCTCTCCAAGGACAGTCATTACTAAAATTTTCCAACTTTACTGATTGACTCAGGATCTAGGTTCTCCTATTCCTAACATTTTTTAGAATTTGTAGAAGTATATGGAGTAGTTTATGGATGGTTGATTGACTCTTGCCTTAAGTCTTCAGGGAAAATATTCTCACAGTTCTCTCAGGTGAGCACTGTGTGAGAGGATGAAATTTTAGAATTAGTGGGGTGTTTGCTGTTGGTTGGTTGTTTTGTTGGCTGGTTGGTTGGCTGGTATGAGACAGGGTCTCACTCTATAGTCCAGGTTGCTCCTAAACTCACTATGTATCATAGGCTAGCCTTGAAACAGCAACCCTCCTTCCTCAACCTCCTAAATGCTGGTATTACAGGAGTTTGTCACAACACCCAGCCTAGAATTATGTATTTTAGAAGTGTGTTTTTAGGGTTTCTTGATGTATTTTCCTCTTTCTTATTCTATATTCAGGAGGTAGTAGGCAATGTTCTTCTTTACCTCAAGAGAGTGTTAATATGTCCCAAGGAGAAAAGCAGAAGTTTTCTGCAAGATACTTCTCTTCTTGGTCTTTATTTCCAACCTCAGAATCCTACAGAGAAGTCTTTGCTAAATTTGCTAAAGGGAAAAGGCTTGCCTCTGCAGAAGGAGAGGGATGTGCCTTGAAAGAAATGATATTTGAGGCCTCATCCATCTACCTTTTGTTTCCTGGTACTCCCAAGAGATGTCCAAGAATTTCTAGTCACCAGTGACTCCTGTCCTCAAGGGTTGTGATAGCAGCAGTGGCCGTGGATCTGAGGAAGTCTGAGGACTCAGAGTGAGTGCTCTGTACAACCCAGTGCGAGCGAATGATGGAAGGGACTTCCCCATGCAGTGCGAGCGAATGACGGAAGGGACTTCCCCATGCCCTGTGGTTACCAGCCTCTGCACTGCATTAGCAGGGGATGAGATCAAGAGAGGAAACCTCCAACAATGCCTGAGTTTGGTTTTCTAGCATACCTCTAAGAATGGAAGATTCAGTCAAAACAAAATTAATTCAACAAAACAAAGAAATATAATATTTCTTCATGCATGGTTATATGAGGCTTGAGATTCATGACCAGAAGTAATGAATGTGGGTGAATATAGGTGCTTGAGAGCACAGAAAAAGAAAGCCTTTTCACCAACAGCTGATAGTCTTTAGAAAGAAATTGAGTTATGCTTATTGCAGTGAATCACATTCAATACCTAGCTGTTGTTTATTTTAGAATGTGATCTCAGGGTACATCTGAAGCTGGCAGTGTGCTGGGAGACATTTAAACTGTCTTGTTTTCTATCACTCCTCAAGCCTTCCCATTCAGCCAATCCTCATTTCATCCCCCATTCATTCATTCCCTCAGCTCACAGCCAACGTTCATTTCCTAAGCAGTCTTCTTGTCATGTATCCCACAGAACTCTTGTACTTGCCTTTAATGATTCTAAGCGTCAAGTTTTACAAAACCTCTTTTTGATAATAAATAATATATGTTTCCAAAGTAACATATTTTTTAAAAAATTGAAAAGGTTATTGTGTGACTGTGGTGTGTGTGTGTGTGTGTGTGTGTGTGGTGCTAGGAATTGAACCCAGGGTCTCAGACATTGTGGGTAAGCATTCTACCGCTGACCAGTGTCCAGCTTCTGAAGTGGATTGTCGAGAAGGAGTGGTTCTGAAAGAGTGATATTTTCTGGAGCACTGGTAAGCACACTGTTTGTTCAAGTTTGCAATGAAGTATAAAGACAAGAATAGTAAATGTAAATATTAACTGCTTTCTATCACGATCCAGCTTCATGGTAGATGCCAAAATAGCTTTTCTCCCTCAAATTAAAGTGGCTGCTGTAGAAATAAAGGTAGAAAAGAAACAGCCACAAGTACTTTCAGTTACATAGGGAGAGTAATTTGATGTTTTTCCTCAATGTTAGTATGTAGTGACTTAGCAATGTCACAAAAAAATGGTTACGGCTTCAAGTTTAATTTATTTCTAGTAAAATGTTGATCATCATGGCAATAAGAATTCTTTATGTAGGGAGTGTAGCTTAATGGCTAAAGCACTTGCCTAGCATGTTTAAGGCCCTAAGTTTGATTCCCCAGCATCACATAAGCTGGGCATTGTGGTGCATTTTGGTAACCTCAGTACTTGGGAGGCTAAGGCAAGGGGATTGAGCTGAAGGCCAGCCTGGGCTCCATAGTGAGTTCAGGACCAGCTGGGACTACAGAGCAAGACTCCATTTCAAAAAAAATTTCTTTTTTCTTGAATGTTTACAAGATTGGAAAACAATCTGTTACATACGGCTATTGGATGTATATAATGTTTTTAATTTTCAGTTTTGGTTGAAACTAAGATCTTCAAAAGAAAGAAAGAAAGAAAGAAAGAAAGAAAGAAGAAAACTAAGTCCTTCACATTGAGTTGTATCCCCAACCCTTTTGTTGTTGCTGTTTATGTACTAGTTTGATTGAGATGGGTTCTCATTAACTTGGTAAGTTGCCCAAGCTGGGCTCCAACATGCAACACTTCTGCCTTTCCCTCTTCTTAGTTACTTTTTTGTTCCTGGGACAGAATATCCAACATCTGCAATTTAAGAGAGGAAAGATTTACTGTAGCTCACAGTTTCAGAAACTCACAGTTCATACATGGGTGGCCAGCAATGGTGACCATAGATGGTGGGGGACTAGCTGGAGAGCTCTTCACAGCATAGCAGACAGAAAGCCAAGAGAGGGAGGAATAATGGCACCAGCACACACCCCTCTAGGTCAAACTCAACCATTTGCACTTTCCAGCCAGGACCCACCTCCCAACAGCATACAGCTCCATAAGTATCCCATCATACCCACATCAGACTTTTGGGAGACACTCCAGATCTAAGCCATAACACCTTCCTAGACTGTTGGAATTACAGGTGTGGCCTGCCATGCCCAGTACATGTAATATTCTTTTCAAAAGAGCAATGTTGGTTGCCTAAGAGCAAATTCAGGCACCTATAATCACTCTTTGTTTAAGAGACTATTTTTAGATCATTTTAGATTTACAAAAAAAAAAAAAGATGAGTGAAAGAATCAGCCTCATACATTGCCTTTATCCTCCCCAGTTTCTCCTACATCTTACATTATTGTAGTAACTTGGTTATAATGGATATGGCAACATTGAGACACTGTTATCTAGATCTGTAATTTATTCTTGGATTCACTATTTGTGTTGTAATCCTGTTGATTTCAACAAATGCATAATGGCATGTATTCACCATTATAGCATCATATAGGAAAGTTTGACTTCCCTAAAAACACTCTGTGATCCACCTTCTCATCCCTCACTTCTGTCTGGGGCCTGCATACCATTGGTTTCTTATTGGTGCTGATACACAGTGCCACATATAATTGGGCTCTGTTTTGTTGTCCTGTTAGGACTATTGGGAAAACACTGTTATTGATCAAGCAGTGATATTTCTTAATATTCTTAATATTGATTTGGACTTAACATTTGTACTTCCACTTGATGCAAGAGGAAAAGAAGATATAACTTAAAAGGCATACCTAAATTTTTCTGGGAAGAAAATAGGTATATAGATCAGGCAAAGATTTTTAACTTATCTTGGTATGTGCTTGAAATCAGAAAGTCTCCTTTCATGCAGAAAATGATAAAAACATCCACATGTGGGATTGTAATACTTAAGTGCCATTTAAACTTTTTCTTTGCACTGTATAGGATTAAAGTTTTATAACATAGACTTTTAACACTTGTAAGAATTTTGTGGTCATTTTGTTGAACTTTTTATCTTTAGACGTTATCATTCTTAATCTATTTTCAAAAAAGTTTTTGTTTTGTTTTACAATTACCATAGAAATATCTTCTGCAAAGTTCAGAATCCATCTCATAGTTTAACTTCTACCCCATACTGAAAAACCTACCAGGGAATTGATGTAGACTTAAAAATATTCCTCATTCCTGACTATTTTAATCCTGACTTTTTTGTTGCAAGTGATAAAAATAATCAGTCTGGGCAAAAGGGAAATCTGTTGGTTTCCAACAGATAATAGGATGAAAATATAACTGGTGTCTTGAATCAAAGATGCCAATAGAGTAAGAACTCTCCCTCTCTATTATATTTGCTACGGTAGTGGGACCGTGATCACTAATACTTTCTGGTTTGCATTTTCCTTAGTACCCACTACAAACCTTCAGTTAAAAGAAAGAAAAAATGATTCCTGTAGCTACTTTACCCATTGTGGCCAGGGTAAGAAGGCACCGTGACTGGCAACAACCCTTAGAAGTACACATGTGAGTAAGGTGCTAGGTTGGGAGAGCAGCCCTAGAGAAATATGCTATCTCTAGAGGATGGGAAGAAAGCAGGGTCAAGGAAGTCGCAGCTGTCTTCTATAGGAATATTTGTTGAATTGTTATTTGTTGACAATCTCTTTGAAAACAAAAATACAAGCAAGATAATTTTTAAAAACTGGGAATACTGATCAAGCACAAAAGGGTAAAAATCTGATCACCTGAGGTTCTTCATCAGGATAATCAATCCATTTTTTTTTTTTTTTTTGAGGGAGGATCTCACTCTGTAGTGTAGTATAGGCTAGTCCTGACCTGAATCTCTACATAGCTCAGGCTGACCTCAAACTCGTGAGGATTTTGAAATTGTAGTTAAGATACTGAGTTGGAAAAATTATCATCCTAGGGTGTTATGCACTGTTATAACAGAAACCATAAACTGTAATTTACAATGCAAGAAGTTTATTATAGACTGACAGACTGGAGGCTGAGAAGTCCAGTATCAAGATGTTGGCATCTGGTAAGCACCTTCTTGCTGTATTATCACATGGTAGAAGGTGGAAAGGCAGAGAAAACAAGAGAATAAACCCACCCCAGCAACTCTTTGTATAGTGGCATTAGATTATAGATGAGGGCAGGGTCCTATGACCTAAACACTTCTCATTAGGCATCACTTCTATCACTGCTGCAATGGAGATTAAGTTCCCAACCCATGAATTCTGGGGTAGGCATGAAAGCTATAGCAATAACCCTGAATTATTCAGATGGGCCTAATGTAGCCATAATAGTCCTTGTAAGACAGTCAGAGTTAGAGAGTAGGAAGATGATATGTTGGTGGCTTTGAAGATGGAAAATAAAACTATAAGGGAAGGGTGAAGGGCAGAGCACCCAGAAGCTGCAAAAGGCAAACAAATGGATTTTCCTCTAAGAGCACTAAGACTCATTTTGAATTTTTGACCTTAAGAATTATAAGAATTTGGTTTGTTCTAAGCAACTGAGTTTACGATAAAATGTTACATCACCAATAAGAAATTATAATAAAAATATAGGCATATTTGTGTGTATGGGTTATTGTTTTCAACAATATCAGAATCATGCTATTGATGATGTTTGGGGATGTAACTTTGCAAAGTAAAAACATTGTACTTTTTTGGTTTGTTATTAACAGAGAAAATGACATAGTAAAAGTGCTTCTGATAGTACCAGAGATTGGTTGGGATATGGGATGTTTATGATAATATGGGATGTTTCAAAAGAAAAGAGAGACATTAATGGGGAAACAATTCCACAGGCATATGTAAAACTCCAGTGAGGTGCTGATGCTTCCAGAGAGGTGGTAGCAGAGAGAATAGTGAAGCAGGGACAAACTAGGGAAAGCTGACAGGCATGACTGAAGGAACATAGTGATGACACTTAGGTGATGTCATGCTCATTGGAATAGCTTTGCCTCAAAGCATATAACTAAACAAAAGATCATTAAAAGTGATAGGCTGTTCATCAGTTTACTTCGTTTTTCCAAGACACACTTTTCAAATGTTCTTTTCCCCAAGTTGTTCAATGAATGACCATGAAGCAGCAAAGGGAGAGAGTAATTTCTGAACCAATTTATCAACCCCTAGATGAATCATAAAAGAAAACAGTATTAATGCTAAGTGCAGAATTGTTGGAGAATATAAAATTTTTGTAGCATAAAAGGACTTTAAACTTCAAAAAAAACCCTCATTCTGTCTAGACATTGCATATATAAATGTTAACCATGAAGCCTAGAAATGTAGATAAAATTTATTTATTTATCAAATTGAACCCCCTTGGTTGCTTCTGGGCTTTACTAAAGATGCAAATTTATACAATGAAAATCTGAGGCATAGACCTATCTGAAGCCAAGAGTGACAGATGGATGGCTGATGGCAAGGTGGCATTAAGGTAATGTTTGTAATATATTGTTATTGAGGGAAAACACGTTAATAATATGATATAATGTCATTGAACACATTCTATATTGTAATATCGGTAAACAATTTATACTGCCCCATATTGTCCTATCTTCACTGTTTACAGCCACTAGAACTGTGAGGAAATAAACTGCTGTCGCTCATGTCTCCTGGTGTGTGGTATTTTGTATGAGAGCCCTAGGAAACTAAGAGAGCAATCTACTATGTCTCAGACACTGTGTTAGTTGATGAAGATTGGATATTTAACAATGAAAGAGAAACAGATATTAACTTTGAAGTCAACCCGGATCTTTATTTCCAGCAACCAAAAGAACAGATCTACTTCAATGCTCCTGTCACTTCAAAAGCAGCTTGTCCAAAACTGAATGTGCTCCAATTTCTCTAGTGGAGAGCTACTTTACTCTGAAGGGTACTAAAGGGCTCTAGCTCTTCTTCCTGGTCATGCAGTACAATGCCTTGAACTTAATAGTCATTCACTATCTATGTGTTGACTTAGCAAGTATATCAATCCCTTGCTTTCAGCATTTCTCCTGCCTAGAAACCCTAGCTTCATCTTGAACTCTTCCTCTCCTTACCAGCATCTTTGCCAAATGGAATTGTTTCCCTCCTTGCTCATTGTTCTGTGTTTTCTACCTGGATTAATACAACTGTTTTCTAATTTGTCCCCTTACTCCAGCCTTTTCTTCAAAGTGTTGGCAACTTTGCTTTACCATGTCTCATTTCTTTCTTTTCTTTGACACATTTTGATAAACTTTTCTAGTTACATGTTCCCATGTAAGGTACAAAATAAAATAGACACACATATTAAGTTATGTTATCTACCCTATGAGAAACTCATGGTCTTTAAGATGCCTCAGACATACAAAAAGTTGAAATGCCAGAGTGCAAAGAATTGGGGAAGCACATATGACACAGAACATAGCTTTATCCAGAGGAATTGGAGATAAAGGAGGAGCCAGTGGTGCTGCAATAAATAGAAGCAGGCCAGACAGAAGAGAAAGAGCCTTCCCAGATGGAGGGAAGAGGAACTGTAAAGACTCAAATTTGGAAAAGTGGCCATCACACTCAAGACTGAACTTTAGAAGCAAGCATGGTAGCTCACATTTGTAATCCCAGCACTTAAGGGGCTGAGGCAGAAGGATCAAGGCTAGTTCTAGGCTAGCCTGCTGTAAATGGTAATTTCGAGGCTAGCCTGGACTACATAGTGACTTGTCTAAAAAAAAAAATCCCACAAACAAAAAAAGAACAAACGATGTCTTAGTTACTTTTTTAATGCTGGCACAGCCAGCTACTATTTAGGTGAGGAGAGATTTGCTTTAGTTCAGTTTCAGAAGGTCACAGTTCATTCACTGGCAGCCATGAAGGGGAAAGCACATGGTGAAGGCAGAGGTGGAGAAGCTCCTCACAGCGTCACCATCAGGAAGTCAAGGGAGGAAGGGCGGAACTAGCATGCACTCTTTCAGATCCTGTCCCAGTGATCTGCCCGTTCCCAGTCAAACCTCATGTTTCTTCCAGCCAGACCCCACCTCCCAATAGCACACGGCTCCACAAGTATCCCACCTCATCCAAACACATGAGGGTTTGGGGGACACTCAGATCCAAACCCTAATATTTGATCACTTACTCTACTGTGTTGATTCCCAGACTTTGTACTTATTGGAGCTGGAGAAATTGCACAGTTGTCAGAGAGCTTGCCTAAGAAGCACAGAGCCCTGGATTTGATTCTCCAGCACCACACAAGCTGAGCATGGTGGCGCATGCCTGTAATGTCAGCACTCAGAAGACTGAGGCAGGAGGATTGCCATAAATTTGAGCCAGCCTGGGCTACAAAGTATATTCAGGACCAGCCTGGATTACAGAGCAGAACCCTGCCTCAGAAAACAAAACAAAGCAAACAAACAAACAAACAAAAAACCCCAAAACTTTCCTCTTGGTCTCCAGGGACCTTCATAATCCGTGTTCTTTTTATTTCATATTCCTCAACAGACCTCTACAACTTTAAGAAAATAATTGCTTCCTAAAAATGAACTGCTCTCTACTGAGTGGTACCCTTGCTCCCCACACCAATCTGGAATGCTTTTCCCTTTTTATAAAGGAAACTGAAGATCTAATAGTACTTGCTTTATTTTGTTTTGTTCTATTTTATTTTTATTGAAACAGGGTCTTGTTCCATAATCTAGGCTGGCCTTGGACTCATAGCAATCCTCCTGCCTCAGCCTTCTGAGTGTTGGAATCACAGTTGTGCACCACCACGCCTGGTTTGTGCGGTGCTGGGGAATCAAACTCAGTGCCTGGAGGTTGCTAAGTAAGTGTTCTAACTGCTGTGCTGCTATTCCTCCAGCCCCAGTTTACCTTATTCTAAAAGAAAACTTGATGAAAGCTAATGTCTTATCTTTCCCATGACCAGCAGTTTTGAGATGGACATAACCTTCTTAGTTCAATAAGTGAATATTGTAAATACTGCTGCTAGAAGTTTAGTTATCATATTGAGATGGTAAAGTAACACTGTGAGGGCTCGAGGAATAGCGCAGCTGTCAATGCCCTTTGCCTAGGAGCACAAGCCCCTGAGTTTGATTCTCCAGCACCACATATACCTGGAGTGGTGACACATGCCTGTAATCCCAGCACTTGAGAAACTGAGGCAGGAAGATTGCCGTGTGTTTGAGGTCAGCCTAGATTACATAGTGAGTTCAGAACCAGCTTGGAAAATAGAACAAGACCTTGTCTTGAAAAAACAAATAGTACTCTGTAATATGTGTAATGAGAGAATTATTGAGTTCTAATTGGTTGAATTCATTTGTGGTCTGACTTGTATGGACATCTGAAATTCACAAAAGTTCAGGTTGCTGTGATAACTGTTCTTTTGTAATAGCTTGTACTTGTTCCAAGTAAATATCTGGACATTTCCAGTTCTTTAGATTTTGCAGATAAAATGCTCCCTAAAGGGCTACTCTTAAAAAGCAACTAATATAGGTTTTTTTTAAAACATTACACAGGTCATGTAACACTCTACTGCATATTTATATTGTAGAATGGGTAAGCAAATCCAGCTAACGAGTGAGAGAAACCAAAATACATTTATGGATACAGTCATACCTGGATTTATGATATTGTTATTAGATAGGTGTTTAGCCCGGTTCACTGAAAACTGTTCCTCCTTGAGAAGTCACCACCATCTAGGCAGTTCCCCAAACCAGAATCCTGAGGACTATCCTAGGTGTTTCCTTTCACCCCTTCCCCGGGAGTCAATTACGCATAAATGCTATAGATCCCACTTTCTTACCGTATCTCCCACCTAAGCTTCTCCTCCTCTGGTCTATTGCTTCTGCCTCTGTTAGAACTTCAAACATCTCTCCTGGACTGTAGACACCACCTTATTCTTTCTTTCTCTAGTCTGTTCTCCCAATCTCCAGAAACACATTCAATTGTTTCAGGGGCTAAAATACTTTGAAGAGTTTATTATTTATCTCAACTCCTTATTCATGAAATTATTCCTATCTTCTTCCCACCTCTTTGACCTTTTTGATTGATTGATTGATTGATTTTTTAGAAAGAGCTTCTGAAAAAGAGGCTGGTCCCAAATTCATTATGTAGCTCAGACTGGCCTTAAATCCACAGCAATCCTCCTGCCTCAGCATCAAGATTGCTGAGATTATAGGCATTCACCACCACACCTGGTTAATTTTTATGTGGTGCTATGGAATTGAACCCAGGGCCTTGCATATGCTAGGCAAGTGTTCTAAGCACTCAGGCCCCTTCTTTATTCTTGTCCCAACAAAATGAAGTGGCATTCAGGGCCTCTAAGGTATGGTGCTATTAAATGTCTCTACACCTGAACAGAAAGCATCACCTTTGTCTAGAATGACAGACAGTTTCCTCCTTTGTTTGGTCAACTCCTGGATAGGGTAGGCCTTCTTGATCTAGGAATAGACTATACTAATGGCTTCCTTACCTCCTTTAGTTAGTAGACTGTGTGCTTTTGAGGGCAGGGATCATCATGTCTCTGTATTCCTAGGCCTTTGTTGATGCTCAATCAATTTTTTGTAAATGAATTTGTGATTTCATTTTTAATAGAGCTGAGGAAAAAATGATTGCTTTTCTCAATGGCTGAAAATGTCTATTTTCCTAATTATCCCAGACCAACCAAAACACTTGGAGATGTATTGGTTAGGAGCTGTCTAAAATGCACTCAATGACTCAATGTCTTTTTCTTTTCTTTTCTATTTTTGAAAACAAGGTATCACTACATAGTTCTTAACTCACTACGTAGCCCAGACTGGCTCTGAACACACAGCAATCCTTCTGCCTCAGCCTCCCAAGTGCTGGGATTACAGGAGTGTGCTACCAGGCCTAGTTTATATGGTGCTGGGGAATTGAATTCAGGGCTTCTATGTTACTAGGCAAGCGCTTTAACTGCTGAGCTATTCCCTCCAGTCCCTCAATATCTACCTTCTAAAAGAGATTTCCATGATTTATCTTCCTTGTGAAATATCACATGGCCTGTCAATATCATTTGATAATAACAATAGGTTATTTATTAGGTTTGGTCCCTAGGTATGTCAAATGTCAACAGACTAAGTTACAAGGTAAATGAGGTGAGAAGCTATAGACACACTTTTATAAAATTATCAATTAAATTTTTTAAAAGATGTATATTAGTCGGTACTTATTGTGTAAAGTGTTATACTAGATAATTGTGGAAGATATAAAAATGAATAAATAGTATTCATTCATTGAAGAAAGCACATATTTACTGGAAAAACTGTAATCAGAGGTAATGAATGATAAATCCCCAAGAAAGGAAGAAGCTACAGGAATTGATCACCAGCACCATTTTTATTATGAGATAGTATTATTTTACAACAATTTTTTAAGCACTAGCTAATCTTAAAATTAAAAAAAAAAAAAGGTTGTTTCCAAAGTACAGATGGGGGGTGAGGGGGACAAAACTAGTTGAAAAATCTTCTAATCAGGAAGTAAAAATGCACTTAAGCCAGGATTTGCCCCAGGATAGAGAAATGAACAGTCCACTCTGGTTCTTACTAAGGGTGTAAAGATTTCAGAAATATACAGGCAATCCTTTTAAAATTATTTATTATTTATTTCCTCGTGGTACTGGGGTTTGAATACAAGGCTCTCACATTGAGCTTTTGAGACAGGGTTTCTCAAGACACAAAGTTGTTAAGGCTGGGTTCAAATTTGTCTTCCTCCTGGCTCCGCCTCCCCACCCAAAGAGCTAAGATTACAGGCTGGGCCACAGGGCCTGGCTACAGTCAATTCTTCAATGATAAACATTCAAGATACAGAAACTAAGTGACCAGACTGGAACACGTGAAAATAATATGCCTAATTCTTCAATTTTCTCAATGTTGTGGCCAGTTTCTCGTATACAGCCAAGCAAAATTATTTAACTCCATTTCCCCACCATCCTTTGATCCCCTTTAAGCAAAGGTCAAAACAAGGTCATAAGTTGAAATACAAACACCTGTTTTAGTCAAAAGTGCATCAAAATAAGTAGCTATCTGAGTAATTGGGAGCGTGGTGGTAAAGGAAATTATCCACACCCTAATCCAGAGGGAGGACAGACGTTAATGACGCCAAGTGAGGCAGATTTCTAAATTAAAAACATAATTAAAGATCACTGGCTGTTAAATCAAAAACTCTGGGAGACTGAGACAGATGAGTCACAAATTCAAGCCCGGCTTTGGTAATTTAGTGACTTAGACCCTGTCTCCGAAATAAATAAATAAATAAATCGGATTGGTAGCCTAGGCCTGCAGGAGGGTTGTAAATTTGAGCCCAGCCTTGGCACTTTAGCAACAGCCCATCTCAAAAAACAATAAAAATGGGCTGGCGATGTATCAGTGGGAAAGCTCTGCACTGGATCCCAGTATCGAAGGAAGTGGGGAGGGAGGAAGGAAGGATGGAAAGGAAAGGAGAGGGAGGCAAGGATTGTAGCTCAGTTTGAGGGCCCTGGGTTCCATTATACCAGCACTAAATAAATAAATTAATTAAAATGCCTAATTTCTAAAATCTTCCCAATGTAGTGCATGAAACTGCAGTTTTTGGCCAAAATGACATTTGCTAAATAAGGACCTCACAGATTTAAACAACGGTTTGTAAGTGCCTAAGAAAACACACGATGCTTTTTCGGAGTCTCTGCGTACAGATGACAGGCAGACGCGGCTCCCTCCTTGACAGGTTGGCTCCGGGCTGCAGCGTCTCCAAGGTCCTGGGATAAACGCAGCCGGGCCCTCTTCCCGGGAAAGGCCCGCGGGGGTGGACCGCGCCGGGATTTTCCTTCCCACTCATTCATTCTCTGATTCACTCGTTCCTGGAGGCGGTTCACAGGGGCCCGCGGAGGAAGGGCGGAGCTCGGAGGACAACCCGGGCGGGCGCGGCCGGCGCCGGAGGGGCGCGGGCGGGCGGAGCGGGCGGCGCGCGGGGCGCGCGCGCGGGGGGGAGGGGGCGCGCGCGGGGCGCGGGCGCGGGCGGGCGGCGAGGGGGCGCGCGGGGCCGGCGCCGGAAGTGGGGGCGGGCGGCGCGCGGCGGCGAGCGCTGCGGGCGCGGCGCGGCGCGGCCCGGTCCGCCCTTCGGCCGCCCGCCTCGGCCCCGCCCTCTGCGTCTCCGCGGCCCCGATCCGCCGCCGCCGCCGCCGCGGGGCGCTGCGACCGCCCCGCCCCCGGCGCGTCCCGCTCGGTCTTCAGTCGCCCGGTCCGTCAGTCGGTCGGTGCGGGAGCGCGCTGCACCGGGCTGCCGACGCTCACTGCCTCCCGGGGAAGGAGCGCCGCGCCCGGGCGGAGCTGCGGGCGGCAGCCGGAGCCTTGCCCGAGCCGCCGCGGTGAGTGCTCGTTCCGCCCTCGGGCCGGGAGCCGCTCCCGCCTCCATTTTCCCGGCGCCGGCGGAGCCACCGGCGAGCGCGGCGGCCGCAGCCTGGGCGGGGTCGCTGCCGGCCGGGCGCCGCGGCTGGGAAGGGGCCGGCGGGCCCGGGCCGCCCGCGCCGGCCGCCCCAGGGACAATGCGCGGGGCCGCCGGGACGGGCGCGGCCGCTCCTGCCGGCGCGGGGCTTAGGCGGGGATGGCACGGCCGCCGGCGGAGCGCGGGAGCCCGGGCTCGGCGGCCGGCCGCGCGCGCCTCGGTGCGCCCCATCCTCGGAGCTTGAGTTCAGCGCGGAGATGTAGCCACGCGGGCGTTTCCCGTGTCTTCCCATTAAGCAGCCTAAGTAATTGCCCCGTGCTTGTCAGCCCCAGGTGATCTTTCCGTGCACATTCCCGCCGGAAATCCAGACTGCAGGGGGGCGGCGGGTAGAGAGGGGATAGCGAAGCCGTGTTAGGAAGCCTTCGTTAAGACCACCCGAAAAATGTGATTTTCTTCCTCAGACAGGGTTAGGGTGGCCGCTCTGGGAGCTGGGAACTGCACAAGTCCTACAGCTTGTGAGTACCGAGCCGTGCTTCAGCGGGAAACAGGAGCTCTGGGGCACGGTGTGCGATATGTGTCCTGTTTATTACATTTCTTATATTCTGGGTGGTGGGGACACTCTGAGAGAATGGGCAGATTCGTCAGTCAGCCTCCCAGTAAAGGCAGTTGTGTGTGGCATTTCTCGCGGAGATGAGGAAGGCTGACTACATAAAGTCCGCCGCAAAGGACCACGAAAGGTAGGGGGCGGGGGTGAGGTGTGACCAGAAGAAGGGTGATAGTGAGTGCGTGAAATAACATTCGTGAAATGCCTGCCTACCCCCTGTCTGGCAGGGCAGGGAACACAGTACACGAGACCTCCCTCTTCGGAGCTGCGGATATCAGGGTAGTATACACAATGAAAATGGCTTGCAACGTGAAAGTGCATTACCTTGTGAACGCCCCACGGTGGTTCCCTGACAGTAAACACGAATAATACCACCTGTTTGCCTCCGCGATGATTGTCCAACAGATGATTTAAGCAAAATGGATAGCACCGTGGCAAGCACTGATGTGTTTGATATCCTCTGTGGGGATTTTCTTGGGGGAGGGTAATAAGTGAATATAGGTAATTGTAAGACAGTACATTATATAATAAAATGTTGACATATAGGCGTACATTAAGCAACTGAAGAAGAGAGAAATTATTAAATCTAGACTGGGGAAGTTGGGAAACCCATGGAACTGATGGTATTTGAGTGGAATCTTTGAAGGATGGTTAGGGTTTCTGCAGATGTAGATAGGGAAGGCAAGAGATTGTACCTGGTGGAGTGCTGTCTTTGGAAAAGCCTGAGAAGGAACCCATTGGGGGAGGGGCAAAATGCAGCCATCCAAGAGCTTTTTAGCTCTTGAGTCCTTCAGATTGCGTCTTTGGCTTTTGTGTCCTCAGTTTCTCAGAAACCAGTTGTAGCCCTTCTTAAGTAAGTACAAAATGTCTGCAAAGCTTATTGTTGCCTTTTTTTTCTGTTATAGACATTTTGTGTTATTTGGATTGCTGCTCTCTTCTGTTTGAGTTTAGTAGTATTTATAGATGTTTCCTGGTGATGAGTATTCTGTTCGGTAGAAGCAGAAGCTAATTCTGCGGACTCAGAGGTCTCACTAAGATATATTAGTAGATAGTGGATTGGATTAATGGGCAACTGCTGTTACTTTTTAAAAAAATGTTCTAAAGAGGTGTTTTTAACTTTTGTCTTTGAGGATGGTAATTTTTTTTAGCTTTGCTATTGGTTTTCACCCCCTGAGTAATTAATTAATAGGTTAGGAACATGGAGAACTATCACACTCTTCAGATTTCTTAGATACACATTGTAAGTTCTCACGGCTTTACTTGCTTTGGCTTGGAAGTAGCTGAATATTAATATTACTGTTAATTCCAAACTCTTTAGGAAAACTAATGTTAATGACATAAAATATGTGATCTCAGGCAAATAACTTAGTCTTGATTCCTTTACCTACTAAATAAAAGTTTGAATTATATCACTTGGTTTCAAACTTTTACTGGCCTAAAGAATTTTGAGGAGGTGCTTCCTATGTTCTCCAGATATTTGACATAAATTTCAATAAAGGGGCTTGGAGTATGTATCCTAGTGATAGGAGGCTTGTCTACCATGTGCCAGGTCCTAAATTTGAGCCTTAGCACCACCCTATGCACAAAATTTAATTATACATGTATTTTCAGCTTGTAATAATAAAGTTACTACTGTATGATATGAATTATTTTAAACACTTAGTATGCACTGTTAATTCATCTTCACCATAACCCTATGAAATAGGTTCTCTTATTACTTGAGAACGCAGGTGCAGACAGTAAGTTACTTGCGCAAGGACTACAGAGCTATAAGTGATAGAACTGGGTTTGAAACCAGGCAGCCTAATTCTTAAGCTTGTATCCTTAACCACTTTCCTAAGTTGCCACCATAGTACAGTAACAGTTTTTAAGAATTTGTGGTGAGGTGTATATAACAAAATTTACCACTTTTCAGTGATAATTTTAGGTGTTATATTTGAGTAACCTTTTCAGTGGCATTAAGTGTATCTGTATTCTGCAACTATTACACTTACCTCTACAACTTTTTAATTTCAAAGTGAAATTCTGTCAAACAATAACTTCCCACCTATTCTACTCATCTTTCCTGTTTCTGTGTCAAGTTTGAATACTCTTCAGTACTTGTATAAGTAAAATCTTAACGTGTTTAGCTTATGTCACTTAGCATAATGCTTTAAATATTCATCTGTGCTGTAGCATGAATTTCATTTTAAATGGTGAGTAATACTTTATTAAATTATATACTTATATTTATGACATTTGGATTTCTTCACCTTTATTGCTGTTGTGAATAATGGTAATATGAACATTGTTGTACAGCTACTTGAGTCTGCTTTCCGTTCTTTTGGAAAATAAGCCCAGAAGTGGAACTATTAGATCTATAATTTGTACGGGTTTTTTTGAGAAACTTCCATATTTTCCACAGCATTAGTGCAGTTCATCATCATTTCCATTAGCACTGCACAAAGGTTCCAGTTTTTTTCATATCCTTGCAAATATTTTCTGTTTTTAATTAATATATTTTATGATACTGGGGACTAAACCTGGGATCTTGCATGTGCCAGACAGGACTGAGCTGCATTCCCAGCCCCTCTTTTAAAATATATGTATATATTTAAGATAAAATATATGTGGGTATATGTACACATACACACATACATATATATAATATCCTCATGGCTGTGAATTGGTGTCTCATTGTGGCTTTGATTTGGATTTTTCTAATGGTAAGTAATTGGAGCATTTTGTGCTTAATGGCTGTTTGCATTACATGGGAGAAATGTTTCCATTCAAGTCCTTTAACCATTTTTAAATTGTGGTGTTTGCTTTTTTGTATATATTCTGAATATTAACTCCTCATCAAATACATGATTTACAGCTGTATTCTCATGTTATGTGTGTTTTTTCACTTAGTAGCATCCTTTAATGCACAAAAGTTTTTAATTTTGAAGAATGGTTTCTTTTTTGTTGCCTCTGCTTTTGGTGTTAGGTCTAAGAAATAATGGCCAAGTCCAATTTTTAAGGTTTCTTTTATGTTGTTTTCTAGAACTTTTGTAGTTTTAGCCCTCATTTTGAATTAATTTTTGCATATGGCATGAGATAAGGTTCCATCTTCATTCTTTGGTGTGTGAGTATCCAGTTTCCCAGCACTATTTGTTTTCTTTTTAAGTGGTTTTATTGAGGTATAATTGACATGTAGTAAACTCATGTTTATAGAGTAAAATTGAGGAATCTTGACGTAAATTAACACCCTGGAAACCATCACCTTAGTGGTGATGCTGAACATATACATCACTCTCACTTTCTCTGTGGCCGCTTGTTACTACCGAATGCCTCTCCTCAATCCCAAATAGCCTCTTGTCTGCATTATGTCCTGCTGAATAGTTTGCATTTTCTAGAGGTAATGGAGCCCTAGCCATTCAGGATGTACTTTTTTTTGGTTTCATAGTCACTTTGATTTCATCAGTGCTGCCCTTCATCAGTGTAGTTGAGCCATTGCCACTGTGTGGAGGAACCATAAATTGTTCATACTTCATCTGCCCATGGATCTTTGTATTGTTTCCAGTTTTCTGTTTTGTTTTGTATTACTTTAATTGTTTTGAGACAGGATTTCACTCTAGTACAGTCTGGTCTTGACCTCACTAGCTACGCTAGCTTTGAACTCAGTTGAGTGCAGGGATATTATAGGTGTAGTGGCATGACACCTGACTTATTTTCAGTTTTGACTCTTAAAAATAAAGCTGCTTTGGTCATTCTTATAGAAGGAGAGAGGGGGGGGGGGAGGGAGAATGAGTGTGTGCTTGCGTTTTCATTTCTCTGGGGAAAATACCAGCTTATGAAATTGCTGGGTTACATAGTTAGTTTAACTAGAAATTGTTCAATTGTCTTTTAATGCAGAGTTTGAGATTTCTGATTCTTCCAGTGAGAATTTTAAAAACCTGTTGTATTTGCAGCTTTTTCTGTTTGGATTTTATACAGTTAGCCTTAGGAAGAGCTATTTATATTACATGAAACTCAACTCCTTGACTTGGAGGTAATATTAAAGGAAAAATCCATGTATGTATAAATCATATATAATCTCACCATCCCAAAGCTTTGCTCTTTGACTAATAAATGATGTTAATTAGCAACTTGGTTGACTTGAAAGCTGCTCAGGAGATTAATACAGCACACTTCTGGGAGGGTCATAGGGGTGGGATCTTGACTACTCAAGTATCCAAATTATGATCCTCTCATACAAGGAACATTTTCTCGGTCTTTTTTTATAAATGTATATGTGTGTTTTTGGACATTTCAAAATAAAAAATTTGGACTGGAAAGCTCAATTTGAAGAGCGATGGGGGAGTACTGCTAATAATCAGTGTTACACATCCTCAAAGGAACCTGGAATCTAGTGTGGGCTTTGGTCAAATTATGAGTCCTGAGGAGTGCAGGTGGTCAGTATAGATACGACAATAGTGCTCAGAGCCCAAAGGACTAGGAAACAGAGAATCATACTTTGTGATGCATATGTGATGAGGAAGCACCATGGTGCCAGCTAGAACCCTGGAGTTAGCCCGGATTCGAAGCTTCTCCAGACCACTGCCTTCTATGTGACCTGAGAATGGCTTTGGGCTTAAATGTTGTTTTACCAATTATGTAAAAACAAATGAACAGAATCTGCTTACCAGAAAGGGATGTCATGAGTTGCAGCATCCAGTTAGTTGACTCAGTCCTCTCCTCTAAAACAGTCCTGGAGCTAGTGTGACGAGGGTAGCCATGTATAAGGCAGCGGCCTGTCTCAAGGTGGCATGGAGGTATCCGGGAGGTTCTTGGATAGGCCTGGCAAAATTCAAGTTGCTCTTTCCCTGACTTTCAGCATGCTGGATCCTGGTACTCCAGAGGAGAGGGACAGGCACTGGTTGCCTAAGATAGAGTGAGGCTGAGGAATCCTTAGAGTCATGATTCAAGACTGGGGGCCTCTGTGCATCAGGTCCTGGAGACCCCACATAGTAACCACTAGGTTCCAAAAACTAGCAAAGAGCAGCATACAAGGAAAACACTGGACAGTGGTATTTTGTCTCTTGAGGCATCAGCAACCAGGACAGAGTATTTCTCTTTGCTTCAGATCTGTGCACAGGTGGTCCTGTGAGCAGTTTTCTTGTCATGCTTTGTCATGGACCTGCCGCCTGCCCCTAATATGTTATTCCCCACCCATTCTCCTTTCCCCCAATAATGCCCTGCTTAATTGGGGTCATGCCACAGCTTGCCTGCAGGCTCCTCCACCTGGCTTCCCACTGTGTGCTTTGGTCAGCTCACATCTACAGTGCCCTCCTCTGACAGGCACCAAATTGCTCTCTAGGGCTCCTACAGCTGATGTCCTGGGGGGAACCTACCAATACCTGAATGATCAGACTTTCAACTATAAGGTTGTCTGCTCTGCAGTGCCAGTCCACTCTCTCATCTTTCCCACCCAGGCAGGCTGTGGAGCCTATTACATCTGACCCCCCTCTATTTTCCTTGCAAAACAGAGACTGTGAATGAGGCCTACGAAGAGCTTGAGGACTTGGATAGATGAGGAAGAAGATGGGAAGATCAGGATGTGAGTGCTCCAAGATGGTGAAGTATGACCATCTAAGCTCTTGGAGACCACAGAGACCTCACTTGTTTGTGGCACAGTCCAAGTCCTCAGGAGGAAAGGTGCATCTGGAGGACCTAAAAAACACCTTCATTAAAATGGCCCAGGTGTCTCCTGTGATGTCTTCTGTGGCCCAGACTGCCCCATCTCCCACCTTGGGCATCCTGAGGCACAGACACCAGTGTCCCCTACCCCAGCCCTGGCAAAGCACATACTGTCTGGAGACCTTCAGCCCTGCTCCCCAGGTGCCCAGGTGATGGGGAAGGAGACACAGAACAACAAGCCAGCTCAGCAAATGAGAGTACTCCATATGCGTTGATAGTCACAGGTCATTCAAGAGGAAAGCATGCATGCCAGTGGTGCTGCCACTGCTGTAGTTGGTACGGTGGAGTCAAGGAGAGCTACCCTTGCCTCCTAAACTTTCATGTGTGGCTCCTGAGGAAGAGCTGGGCACCTGGATGATAAGTGTGTAGCCTAAACAGAGAAGAGAACAAGACCTGAAAGAAGAATACAAAGGACTTGGTGGGAAACAAAAAGGCAGTGGAAGATGGCGTGGTCCCTTAGCCTGTCCCTGCTTTCTTTCCACCTGCTTCAAGGAGGGAAAGCTCTACTCCCCAGTCCCACTGACCCTCCACTAATCCCACTTGTTATATCTATTAGTGATTGCTCACATTGGGCTGTAAGGCTCCTGACCCAGTCTGCCTCACTGCCTTCCCCACACTACTGACAGTCCTCACCGGCGCCCCCCCCCCCCCCACCTCTTCCTCCTGGCTGTTCTATTCCCTGTGGGTTGAGTTCCAATTTAAGAGTGCAAACTGGTTACAGCGAATACTCTTTATTCAGAACTGCAGTACCTCCCAGTTCTCACCACCCTACATATCTCATCCCCAAACCTTCCTCTTCCAAACCTCTCCTGCCAAAAGGAGTCTTGTACACCCATGTCTGCATTTTCCCTCTGTCCTTGCCTATCCTTCCTCTAGTCCCTGTCTCCAGCAGCTTTCTTAATAGCACAACCTCAATTTCTGCAACAACCTTTTCTACCGTCAAGGCCAACACATCAGTGCTACTACCCTAGCACCCATCCTCACAGCGTAAGGAAGATACTATTGACATGACTCCCCCTTCCATGGCTGTCATCTCTCCTAGGCTTTCAGTGTGATGTCTTGTCCACGTCAGCCAGGTGGACACTTTGCAGAGGGATTAGGCTCCACCAGCGCTACCACACTTATTATCTCCTGCCCCCACCCCCACCCCACCCCGTTGTTAGCTATCTGCAACCACTCCTTGGCCCACTGCTTGGCTGCCTACATAAGCAGCAATAGCCACTTTTCCTTCTCTTGTAGTCTTTACTGTCTTAGATCCTACACTTGCCACCAGCTTAGTAGGCAGAGCCTCCAAACCATTACAACTTAGTGATGTCCAACTTACAGATACCATCCCTTTATATTCAAGGCTTTGATTTCCACTCTCCTTTCTCCCATAAAAACTACAGCCCAGCTGGCAGAGTACATCCTCGTCCTGGGAAACCAGCACCCTGTGGCAGCATTATCTTGCATAAGCCTGTGCATCTTCACAAGCCCACTCAGTGCAGTAACTGTCAGCAACTTTAGGCTGTCATTTAAACCCAAGAGCCTCACTTCAGGACACAGGACACATTAGGGGCCCCACGTGGGCAACATCGTGGCAGCATCTGCTTTTAGGGAATCTCAACAACCACAGAACTGGCAGTTGGCTTCAGCACTCCTGCAGTGCAGCCATCCAGTGACAGCATTGCGCATCGTGGATGTGTGGGATTTCCATCAGCCCAGTCCATATGGCCCTCCTGTGACCAAGAAAATAGCCACTAGAAAAGCACTAGCTGCTGTGAACCTTGACATAGCCAGATTTTCTGGTGATAGTGCCAAGAACAGAACCAGATCTCAAAAACCACTCCTGTAGTGACTGCCCAGTGGCAGCACAGCATGTCATGGATATGTGGGGTTTTGATCATCCTAGTTCATACATGGCACCCCTGTGACGAAGAAAAGAGACACAAGGAAGGCACCAGCTGTTGTGCATGATGGCCCAGCCACATTTTCTGGTGGTTGTGCCAACAAGAGGACCAGACCTCAGAAGAACCTCTAGATGTTTGCTGACACCACCTTTGGTTGTTTGGACATCGTAAGAGGTGCATCTTCATGAATGGAGGAAACTTTGGGGTTGGTGTGCTCACTGCAGGCCCCAGTTTCAGTTCTGGAGTCCAGGGAAAACCACACTGTTCCATACACCTTCTGTGGGGATAGAACAGAGCAGTGTGCTCATCAGCCACTCTCCCTGTCCTGACTGTGAACCTGGTTGATAAGAGCTCTGGGTGTACCCCAGCAACATTTCTTGAAAGGATTGTCATTTTCCTACTGGTTGGTCTTGGCACCTTCATATGTTTATACGTGTATGTACTTAAAAATTTAAACACACTGAAGACCATAGTTTTAAAAACATGGTTATACATAATTTGGTGGTGTGGGACAGGCATTCCTTAGAATATAGCTTGTCTTACTATCACTGTGCTTCTGAATTTTAAATGGTCATTGGTAAGTAAAGCCATAGACTGAGGTTTTTTTTTTTAAATTTAGTCTTGTGCACATCTGTCTTATAAAATTGCCTTAATGGTACCTGACTATGGCTCATACATACACTGTGTTAGAAATTAGTGGGGCTGAGACTTATTTTTGGGAGTATACTTACTTGTGTAAGTCATCTCTTGTTAAGTGACAACAAACATGTAATAGTTTGAATGTCGTGTTTCTGTAGCTTATTGAAAGTTTCACACTTTTCTTATTTGCCTTTTAAGTTGTTAAATATTGTTACCGAGTCAGTTTTGAAATGGAATATTATTTTTAAAACCTTTTAGATAAATATATTTAATATCCTGAAACTGCAGAGTGAACAGTTAAAAGCTGCTACGTAAACACAACCAAAACCAAACTCTTGGCCATTTGCAGTTATTTGTATGGATGAAATCAAAATAAAACTTAAAAAAATAAGCATTTACTTAGGGGATTATAAGACAGTAATATCCCTAACTCACAATTTCTCTTTTTACACTTATATAATATATTTGAACATAAAATAGTATTATCATCACTTTAATTTTATGCATTTGGGATGCTGTATGTGATTTCATCTGGAAAAAATTGTGAAGTATTTAAAAACTCCAAGATTGTCTAATCTCTGAATCTCTTATTTCCACTAACATAAATTACACTTTGAGGATGTATTAAAGAACATTACTCGCTATTTAGAAATTGACTTTTTAAAAGGTATGTGTCTTTTTATTTTCTTTTTTTTGCTAACAAGGTACATACTGCTCCTCTGCTGTAGGTAGAGGTAGTCTGACAAAGCAAGGAGATAGGTATTCTCCAAGTTAGAGAAGATACTATTTTAAGGAGTACAAGGTAAAAGGATTCAGTAGAGACTGTAACTTAGGATGCTGAAGTTTATAGAGAAGCAGAAGAGACAAGGAGGTGAAAACAGGTGAAAAATATACTAGATTTCAAAAATGGGAAAATGAACATGAGGAAAAAAAACACGATTATAAATTCCATGATGTACTATCATTATGTAAGACTATTAAAATTTAAGCCTCTTGGTAAAGAATGGTAATATCTGGTAGAAAATAAGACTGCAAGCATAGCAATATACTAAATATCAATAGCATTATAATCAGTTTGTAACAGTGTTTAAAAAGTGGATGCTTTAAAGCTTTAGAGGGATTTTTACTGAGTTTGAGATATGAAACTGGTACAGCAAAACAACTAATATAGTCTCTTGAAAATGCAATGTATTCTTTATATCTCCCAAATTATGCATGCATCAAATGCTATACGCACAATTTCCAAGTGTATTTTATTCGTCCTAATTTTTCTAATCAAAATCCTACTTTTCCCAGTGTTACTGCAGAAAACAAAACTATTCATCCTTTGAGGCCTACCTACTCTTGAAACTGTTTGACACAGTGGCAGAATTGCTGGCTTCATAATTCCTATAGGCCTGACTTGCTTGGTTTTATGTTGTAGATAATTACGTACTTCCTTATATCACTCTGTGAACTGGAGTATTGCACCTGGTGTTTCTCATCTGAAATAACCTTCAATTCCTAAGTGTGCAGAGTAGAAATAAGGAACAATGTACTTTTCATATTAAATTTCATTTCATATTATATAGTATCTTTATTTGGTACCATCCTCAAAGCACTTGGGACAGGATTTTCTGCTTCTCTTAATGGTTAGAAAATGATATTTGTGGAAGAAAAGTAGATAAATTCCAGCAAAGTAAGACTTTAAGAACATTTATTCTTTCTTTTCCTTTTTTTAAACATTTTTTTTGGAAACAGGATCCTGCTCTCTAACCCAGGCTAGTCTCAAACTCAGGGCAGTCCTCCTGCCTCAGCCTCCTGAGCACTGGGATTACAAGTGTATGCCCCTAGTTCCTGTGGTGCTTAGGAATAACCTCAGGGCTTTTGATCTTTCCAGGCAAGCACTTTAAGTAACCACTAGCCCTAAAATTTATTCTTTACCACAGACAAAATTATAGGCCCATTTTAGAAACCCAAATTTGGATTTATTCTTTAGGGAGTTTTTCAAGGTATATCAAAAGTACCCATAAATAATAATTTAATAATTTCCTAATTTGGTAATGGTTAGTAGACTTGAAAATTTTTTATGTCTACATTGAGTATATTGAGCACTTTTTTCTTAATATTCCTAGCACAATATAAAACATTTTCTGCAGCCTCATCCTTTACTGCATTTATTACTAATATTGAGTTATATGAGTGCATGAATATACATTGCTTATTCATTTTCCTACTGATGAACAGCTGGGCTGCATCTAGTTTAGGACTAGTATGAAGAAAATGGCTGTGATATTTTTCTTGCTTAAGTCTTTGTGAACAGATCTTTCATTTCTCTTGAATAAAGGAGTGAGATTGCCAGCGCACATAGATAGATGAAATGTTATATTGAAGAACAGTGCATATTTGGAAAAGTGCATGTATCCAGTTCCTGTGTAACGCATACACAAATGAAAACAAAATTATTAACATGTCAAACCCCCTTGCTCCACTTGTGTTAGCTAATACTGTAATTTTGTTAGCCTCTCTATGCTTCAGTATGCTTCATGGATAGTCACCGTCTTATAACCAATTCCTCTAGTAAAAAAAATTCTATTTTTTAAAATTTTTTTTCTACTTTTTTTTTGAGACAGTCTTACTTCGTAGTCAAGTCTTTTTGTGAACTCACTTTGTACTCCAAGCTGGCCTCTAACTTATGGTAATCCTAATGCTTCAGACTCCTGAGTGCTGGGATTAAAGGTTACCCACCACACCTAATTAACTAATCTTTATGCGGCACTTTATGTGGGAAAAGAACCTAGAGCCTTGAGCATGCTGGGCACATGCTTTAACCATTCTATGCCCTCCGGGCCCTTTTCTACTTTTTTTACGGTATGATTTCTATATGTGTTTTCATACATTCATGAAACCATTTGTGCAACAAAATAATAACGTCCTCAAAAGTTTTCTCATGTCCCTTGCAATTTACGTGAGTCTTCACTCCATTTCCTGACTGTAGATTCCTTTGTATTTTCTAGAAATTTATGTAAGGAATTATACAGTAGTCTCCTGTTCCCAGAGACAGCTCCCCCAGTTTGTCTTGTTTCCATGTAGAATGGTGATTTTTAGATTATCACATGTTGCTTAGATTAGCTTTTTTATTGCAGAGTAATACTCCATTGTGTATATGAGGACATCATGAATTATAGGGTAGGTTTACTTTTAGCTTTTTGAGAAATGAATAGACTTCCAAAGTTATACCATCTTATATATCCAACAGTGTTTTATGGTACGCCTATTACTTAACATCCTAACACTTGCTATTATTGATCTTTCGTTCTAAGTACTGTAATGGGTAATTAGTGGTAAATCATTTTAGTTGTTTTATATTTTTTAATTGTTTCTTTTAATTTACGTATCACAGCTTGATCATTTTTACTTACCTTTCCTCTTCCTACTCCTTCACCTCCGTATCCCCTGTCCTTGCCACAAAATCTAATTTTATCTATTCTGTTTTTTTAATATTTTGTTTTTCTCACATTAGAGAAACCATAGGATATTTAAACCTCTATGCCTGATTCATTTTGCTAAGCATACATGTATCCATTTTCATACAAATGATTCAAATGATTCAAATTTATCTTTATGGCAGAATAGTACTCCATTGAGTAAATATACCACATCTTCTTTATTCATTTATCTGTTGATGGACATATTGGCTGCTTCCAAGATTTGTCTATTATTAAGTTGTGCTGCGAAAAGCATGAACAAGCATGTGTCACTATTGTGTGATGACTTTAATTCTTTTGAGAAGAGTTATATTGGGATATTTATTTTCAGTTTTTTGAGGAGTTACCATACTGCTTTTCCAAAATAGTTATACCAGCTTAGAGTCCCACCAACAACATGGGAGGATTCCTTTTTCCCAAGAGCCTCACCTCATTTTAGTTTTAAGGTGTATTTCCCCAATTAATACTATTGTGACTTCTATATTCTTACTGCCAGTTTTGGAAATAACTGTAAAAGTCTGTTGGCCATTTTAAAAATTAGGTTTATATCTTTTTTATTAAGTTGTAACATTTTTATATAATCTTGATACTAGTCACTTACCAGATTGATTTGTGAGTATCTTGAGAATATTCTTTTGCCAGCCCCCTATCCCACTTCTAGTAGACTTTTGAGTGAGCCCCCCCCCCCCATTCAATTTCTTTAGCTATTAGGGAAGTGGATATCAAAACTGCATTGAGATTCCATCACACTGTAGTCAGAGTGGTTGTCATCAAGAATACAAAAAATGATAAATGTTTGTAAGGATATGAAACAAAATGAGGTCTTCTTCACCACTGATGGAATGTAAATTAGTATAGCCACTGTGGAAATCAGTATGGATATTTCTTAAAACTAAAAGTAAGAACTATCATGTGACTGAGCTGTACCACTCCTTGGTAGGTACCCAAAGGAGTAAAACACAGCACACTGTGGGGATTGCTATACTTCGGCTCATTGTGGCACAGTTCACAATAGCCAACATATGGAACCAGCCCAGGTGCTCATAAATAGACAAATGGAAAAGGAATATATGTATACATATGTGTGTATATATGTGTGTGCATATATATGTCATATATATCATACACACAGAGTATTTTTCAGTTTTCTAAAAAATGCAGTTCACTTGCAAGTAAGCAAGCAGCTATAAAGAATGAAATGTCATTTGCAGGAAAGTGGATGGAATTGGAGATCATGTTAAATAAAATAAATGAATTCAAGTATTGTATTTTCTCTAAATATGTGAATCTAAAAAAGATGACAGAGTAGAAGGCAAATGGGGTGTAGAAAAGAGGGAAATAGAAGATGGAATTTATTTTAATAAGAATTTTGAATAAAAGCATTCCTTCACAAGTGAGGTAAATGCTTGCTCTAAAGAAAAGTTAGCTATCATGGCTATAAAACTTTGACATTGGAGAATTGCCTCAAATGCATTAACTGCCATTTGAGACCTCTGTGTAAATAATTGAGATAATTATTTGGCTAACAGAATCCATGACAAATCTTACTTCTGTGAGCCTTTTAGAGGGAACGTATTCTTGGTAAACATGTTTAGTCCAGTAACAATAACATCTAGTCATGGGTAGACCTGTTTGTTTAACTCAGTTTGTAAATTTTCATTATGTTTAATTTTAGTTTTTTTGTGGCTTTGATTTTTAAAGCTTCTTCATTAGTTATCTAATGAGAGCTTATGATGTAGGGAATGGACATTATTGAGAATGCTGAATGTATTTCTGTATAACATATTTTATTTTTTAAACCTCTATATAATGAAAAATGTTTTATATTTAAAATACTGTAACATGTTGATACATGAAAGAATGTGAAGGCTGTTAAAATTCAGGTTTTTGTCAGAATTTTTTTTTAAAGACTGAAAGGACCAGTCTACCTCTAAAATAGTTGTATTCTCAATGCTTACCAACAGAGTGCCTGACTCATGCTAATATTTTATTAAACATTTGTTGACTAAATGGTGCTGTTTTTTAAAAGTAACAGAAGTGTTACTGTCATGCGAGGATTAGTATTATTAAGTAAAAAAGTATCTTTTTAAAATAAGTGTAGTTTCTTCCACAGAACCTGGAATTGTCAATATTTGCTCTTAACTAATAATTTCTCATGACCATTTTTAGTGCAAAATTAAGAAAGTGTAGAGATTTTTTAAAATGTTATCTTCTGCCCCACCCAACACATTCATAGGCCTTCCCCCACCATACTATATTTGAAACAGCTAGTAGAAAAGCATACTCTGGCACCTCATAATCACCCAGAATCCATTGTTTGCATTAGGCTTACAATTGTACATTTTTGTTGTTAAGATAAAGTGTTTAGTATCTATCACTATAGTATCTCATGCAGGTTTTTTTCCCATCTACTAAAAATTCTCTTTTTTATATTTATCCTCTCCTATATCTTACCTCTGGTAACCACTGCTTATTTATTTATTTATTTATTTATTGCCTCACAGTTTTTCCTTTTCCAGAATGTCATAGAGTTGGAATGATTGAACATACAACCTTTTCATATTGGCTTCTTTCACTTATTCAAGTTTCTTGCATGTCTTTTCATTGCTTAATAACTCAACTCTTCTTAGTTCTGATTAATATTACAGTGCCTGAATGTAACTTAGTTTATCCATTCATATAGTCAGTGACATCCTAGTTGCTTTCAAGTTACAGCAATTGGGAATAAAACTACTATCCATATGCAAGTTTTTGTGTGGACAGCAAGTTTTCATCATTTGTGGATTGTGTGGTAAAATACATTTAGTTTTTTGAGAACTGCCAGACTTTTTTTTCAAAGTGGCTGTGCCATACTGCATTTCTACCAACTGTGAATGAGAATTCTTACTCTTCTAGAGTTTGGTGTTATCAGTGTTTTGGATTTTGAACACTCTAATAGTTTTATAATAGTATTTCATTTTAATTTGCATTTTCCTAGTGACATATAATATAGAAACAATATTTTGTATGCTTATTCATCATTTGTATATTCTCTTTGTTCAAGTGTTGGTTAAGGTCTTTACTCCATTTTTTCTTTAGGTGGTTTGTCATCTTAGTGTTGAGTTTTAAGAATTTCATGTTTTGTGTAACATTCTTCATAAGGGTATGACTTTCACCAAGGCTTTACTTTATGTTTTTGACATTGTCTTTTACAGGAGTTTTCTATTTAGAGAAGGTCAGCTTTATAACTTCTTTATTTCATGGATCATGTTTCTGTTGTTTCTGAAAAAATACCGTCATTGATTTTTCTCATGTTACATTATAGCAGTTTTGTAGCTTTACATTTAGATACGTGATCTGTTTCAAATTAATTGCTATGAATTGTATAAGCTCTGTGTCTAATCTTTTTTTTTTTTTTTTCATCTGAGTGACCATTTGTGTCAGAGTCATATATTGAAAAGATTGTGTTTGTGTTACTGGATTCCTTTAGTTTCATTGTCAAAATCAGTTGACAGTATTTTTTTTAGATCATCTTCTGGACTTCGTATTCAGAAGTTCCAATGATATGTCTATTCTTTTACCAGTATCACGCTATCTTGATTATTGTAACTTTATACTTGACAGTAAGTGTGGAAATCAGGTAGTATCAGTCTTCCAGCTTCATTGTTCTTCAGTGTTGAACTACAAGGTGTGATTGAAAAGTGCAGTGAATATTTAAATTTTAAAAAGTAATTACAGTGGATGGTATAGGATTGCTTTGTCAGCAGCTCCACATGAACTTAGAAGACTGGGATATGGTAAGAAAAACTCATTAATAGCTTAGCTGAGGAAAACAGGAGCAACTGAATCTGAAAGGTGATCAGAGGATTGGCAGAGAAGTAGAGAAGATCACCCGTCAGGTGAGTGTGGCTTTCCAGCCCAAGAAAAAAGTAAGGGCCTGGGGCCACAGTGTGCAGGTATGTTTAGCCTGTCAGGCCTTGGATTGCAAGTTGCAAGCTCAACAAAAGAATTACAGGCACAATGACAGCTTTGGTGGTGCCACAGAGGCTCTTTGCAGTGAGCAAGAAACAAAAAAGGGTCTTGAGCCATGGCAAACCAGAACTCCGAGTTATTCAGCTGCAGAAACAAGGAAGGCCCTGTGGCCACAAGCCTAGAGCTTAAGAACTGCAAGCTGCAAGTGCAGTGTGGGAATTATCTCAAATGCCTTTCTAGGCAGTGGCAGAGAAGCAAGCGGGCTGTGTAGTTTTCACTCTTGAGGAAATAGTCCAGGGATAGGACGCACTTCTGAGAATTTGAAGTCTTTCTTTGCTAGTGATGGAAAAGGAAAAGTGCCAACAGCAGAGAAGGGGGAAAAACTGTAGGCCGCCTGAACAACTTGAACCCAATGAGAACAGGATTCAGAAAGTACAGGTCTAATGTCCAAACTCGCACACACAGATGGAAAAGAGCCAGATCACCTCGGAGTGGTTTTCCCAGACACCTGGGATTATAAGAGCTTTTAGACTACAAAGCTATCGCTACCTTACTGCCATAGTAGAACATAGTGGGCTTTTGCTCACCCCAACCTTATAGGAGCTGCTAGAAACATCTTGGAGTGGCACATGTTTGCAGACTGAGGCACAGGAAAAAAGGGAACATTTTCCACCCTCTCCCTTATTTGGTGGTTAGTGGTCATCAAAACCTAGGGAGAGCGGTGTGGCTCTCCACCAGCTGACTTCTGGCCAGAGCTTCCAGTGGCAGAACAGAGAGCATTGCAGCTAGAGAAGCAGGACTACCTGGGAATGCTGGCCCAAAGAGCTGAGTGCAGAGGCAGGTATTTGGAGGACTTTGGTTTGGTAGGTCTCCATTGCTACATATTTCCTGCACAAAACCCAGGAGGAATTGAGTCAGCAAGATCGAAGGTCTTTGGTAGAGAAACTTCCTGTTCAGATAGCACAGAAAATGTATTGAACTTTGAACTCCAGTGATTCTCTGTGTGCATTTTGGACTTGTGTTTTTTCTGGTATTGATTTGTGTTTATTTCTGTTTGTTAGTTTTTGCTTAAGTCGTTCTTATTTCTTTTTGAAAAGCATTTCTATATGTGTTAAGTAATTCTTAAGTAGTTTTATAAATAGTACTTTATTCCCTTTTGAAAAGTATTTCTATAGGTTCTGAAGATGCTCTTTATTTGTAGTTTTTTGTTGTTGTTGTTCTTTCTTTTTGTCACTATTGCTTAAGAATATCCATTTTCTTCTGGTTTGGGGTGGGAGTTAGGTCTTGCTATATTCTTCTATTTTCTTTCGCTTCTCCAAAGCTAAAATTCTTTCTCAGTTCTCTCCCTCCTCTCACTACTCTTATTAATAGTATTGTTAAGTATTGCTAGCTCAAAACGATATGTTTTGGCCTGTTGAAACAACAGTTTTTTGCTATTTAGAGAGAGGGATATTAAGGCAGATATATTATCAACAGTAATAAAAGTTACTAGACAGTTTGTGTAGATACCTCTTGTTAGTATAAATTACATTTCTAATGTTAAGAGTAGAGTGGTTGTATGAGTTGATTACTTGTTACGTGTGTAAATAGCTGGTGTATCTTATGTTTTACCATTGTTGCTGATATCTATCCTACTGTTAAAGAGAGTATAGCAGATAGAGCCTATGAAGGATTGATAACTTTTGACGATTTGGTTTAGCCTATGTAAGCAGTATAGATAGATTGATGTCTGTTACTGATGATGTATAATATTGAGATTGGTGGAAACACTTGATAAGTCAATATTAGGTTTATTTAGATACATAGATGATACAAACTGTCCTTTTGATGTTAAGGGTAGAATACTTGTAGTATTAAACTGGTTATTAACTTTTGTGAACTTTCATTCTTATAGTATTGCAGATTTTCATTATGTTATTAATGTTTAGTCTTATTTTCTAATATATTGTATGCCAGTAGTTAGCTTAAGACCACATATAGTATTGTAATCGA
This sequence comes from Ctenodactylus gundi, assembly GCA_004027205.1. Taxonomy (NCBI): domain Eukaryota; kingdom Metazoa; phylum Chordata; class Mammalia; order Rodentia; family Ctenodactylidae; genus Ctenodactylus; species Ctenodactylus gundi. The sequence goes on along the minus strand of PVKB01000544.1, from coordinate 156,527 downwards.
TTTCTCTGTCAATCAAGTCTAGGGAACAATTAACTAGCAGAATGTTAGTCATTGATAAGGACCCCCACCACCCCCACCACCACCACCACCACCAAGGCTGTGGGTATAGGTCAGTGATTAGAGTGCTTGCCTAGAAAATACAAGGCCATGGGTTAGATTCCCCATGTTGGCATAGTGGTACATGCCTGGAATCTAGCACCCCAGAGGCTGAGGCAGGAGGATTGCCATGGCTGGGCAACTTAGTGAGTTCAGGACAAACCTGGACTACAGAACAAGACCTTGCTTCAAAGAAGACACCCCAAATTAATAGCTGAGTAAGTTAAATAAAAATGGACATAAATTTTGAACTCGAGATGAACTCTAGAAATTTCCAAGGAAGGACAGAATATAATGGGAGAAATCTGTAGATCAAACAATGCTGATCTACAGTCAGCAGCAATAAAAACTATGGGAAAACAGGGCAATAACTTACCTTCAAAATTCTCTGACTCCCTGGAAGCTGTTATCATGAGCCCTGAAGTAAGAGACCCTATGAGAAAACAGATCAAAAAACAAGTAGACCTAGTAGTCAGTCAGCTCAAACAAGACCTGCCTAAACTAATGCAAGAGATGCTCAGGGAGTTCAAAGAAGATTTAACCAAACAAATTAGAGTCTTAATTGATAAAAAGTTGAACTAAAAGTTGAACAGTTATATACAAGACATAGATAAGGCAGTGCGCAGTATGACTGAAAATTTCAGTATAGAAGTAGAAAGACTGAAAATATTCCAAGCCAAATTCCAGGACATGAAAATTTCAACTAATAACATTGAAAATAGTTTCAAGTATTACGACGACAGAGTATCAGATCTTGAATATAAGGTGACAAATTATGTTCATTGATAACCTAGAAACAGACAATTAAGTGCCTGGTTGCAGCATCTGATGAATGACTCAAGGAGAAACAACCTCAGAATTATGGGAGTGCAAGAGAAAATGGAGAACAGGGCAAATGGTATAAAGAATATATTAAATAATGCTATAGTAGAAAATTTCCCAAAAGTAGGAAAAGAGTTAATGTTGAGTTATTGCAGACATATAGAACACCAGATAACCTTGATCATAAAAGAGCCTTCTTTACAACACATAATAACCAAAATTCTAGACATTCAACACAAAGAATACTGAAAACTGCAAAAAAAAAAAAAATCAGAAAGTAACTTACAAAGACAAACCAATCAGAAGAGCTGCAAATTTCTCAACACAAACTTTAAAAGCCAAGAAGACATGAAGCAAAATAATTGTCTTAGTTACTTTTTTGTTGCTGTGACTTAATACCCAACACCCACAAACTTAGGAAAGGTTTATTTCATCTCACAGTCTCAGATACTCACAGTCCATTCAGGGGTGGCCAGCAACAATCGAAGCACATGGCAGAGAGAGAGGTGGAGGCAGCTTCCCCGACAAAAAGGAAGACAAGCTGAGGCAAGTTGAGACTGGTCCCTGTCCTCCAGGAAGGCAGGTGCAGCTTATGTATCCTTTCAGGTCTCCGCCCAGTAACCAGTCCCTCCTGCATCCAGGTGTGGCCACTACACACCCTTAATCCTAACTTAACTGCAATCCACCCCTCCAGACCAGACCCCAATCCACCAACATCACGTGGTTCCATAGACAATCCACCATATCAAAACACATGAGACTTTTGGGGGACACTCCAGATCCTAACCACAACAGTAATCTAAGCTTGAAAAGAAAGTGTCAACCCAGACTATTATGTACAACAAAATTATCTTTTAAAATTGAGGGAGAAGTTAAAATTTTCCATAATAAAACTTAAAATTTATGACCACTAGACCAGCATTGCAGAAAATACAGGAATTTTAAGCAGAGATAGGGAGACTAACAGCACAAAATAACTTAGAGTAAGGAAAATAGAAAAAGAGGAGAATGATTTAATGATAATGAATAAATCAACACTTAATCTATATGGTGATGATAGGATATAGCAAATAAAACCACCACAATAATGCTCAATGTTAACAGTCTCAGCTTTACTCTCTAAAGACACAGAGTGGCAGATTGTTGCTTCCAAGAGACACACTTTACCTATAAAGAAACATGTACACTCAAAGTATGGAAATTAAAACTTAATGCAACTGGACCAAAAAAACAAGCAGGAGTATCTAATTTTCTCAGGCACAGCAGATTTCAAGCCAAAACAAATCAGAAGAGACAAAAATGGACATTATATATACTGGTTAAGGGAACAGTCCAACAGGAAGAAGTTAAAATTGTCAAAATATATGCACCCAACATCAGGGCACCTGGTTTGAAAAAAAAAAATGTTGGACATGAAAGGACAGATAGGCCCCAGTAGAATTATAGTAGTGTACTTCAGTAACCCACTGTCACAAATTAGGTCACCTAGACAAAACATAAAATGTTACAGGTAAACCACACTGTGGAACAGTTGGATTTAGTGGGTATTTATAGTATTCCAGCCAACATAAACAATATACTTTTAACAGTACAGGGCATGATATAGACCATATCATATCCCATAAGACATATTTAAACAAGTACAAAGGAATTGGACTAATTCCTTGTATTATTATTATTAATTCCTTTTATACTTCCAGATCATTGCAGAATAAAACTGGGATTTGATAGCAAAAGAAACTACAGAAATATATGAATACATGGAGTTAATTTATATGTTCTTCAATAAACAAGGGGTCAGAGCAGAAACCAGGGGAGAAATTAAAAACTTGCAGGAGTCAAACGACAATGGAAGTACATCATACCAGAACCTATGGAACACAGAAAACAGTGTGAAAATAGTGAAACTATGAAAACAATACTAAGAGGGGTAATACATCTCTATGATTGCACACGTTAAAGAAACAGAGTAATTTCAAACAACTTAATGAAGTGTACCTTAAGGTCCTAGAAAAATAAGAACCAACTGAATCCTAAAGTAGAAGAAAGTTATAAAGGTCAGAGCAGAAGTTAATGCAATTGAAACTTTTATAAAAAAGTATAAGAGGTCAGTGACTTTATTAAAGGAATAAATAATGATAAAACCTTTAACCATGTTAACCAAAAGAAGGAAAGAAATACAATTTAAAATGAAAAAGGTGAAATCACAACAGACACTGCTGAAATTTAGGGGATTTTAAAGAACTGTTTTGAAAACTTAGACTCCAACAAATTGAAGAATTTTGAAGAAATGGATAAATTCTTAGACACATACAAAATACCAAAATTGAATCAAGAAGATATAAAATCAGTGAATGAACAATAACAAGTATTGAAATTGAGCCAGTAGTAAAGTCCCTATCAGAAAAGTTCAGCACCAGACAGATTCACTGTAGAATATTGCCAATATTTCAGAGAAGTGCTCACATCAATACTTCTCAAACTGTTCTATGAAATTGAAAGAGAAGAAACATTGCCAGACTGTTATGGAAGCTAGCATTGCCCTGAGACCAAAACCAGACAAAGACTGTTTAACACAGTGTCTTTGTTACTTATTTGTTGTTGTGATTGAATACCCAACATCTACAACTCAAGGAAAGATTTATTTAGCTCAATATCTGGAGCCAACAATGGTGAAGCACATGCAGCAGCTGGAGAGCTGCTTATGGCATTACAGAAAACCAAGTGAGGCAGGAACCCATTGGAGTGGGCCAGGCAAGACTAGAGTTTTCCCAAGAAGAGGCTTTAACAGTTTTTTCTTCCTTTGCTTACTTAGCTCAGATAGACAGTTGGGCCCCCCACACCTACGATGGGGGCCCTTTCCTTCGTGGCCCACAAGTCAACACACACTTGAAAGCTGTGCCTTGCATGCCCCGACAGATCTCAGCAGGTTGACACAATCCTCTCAGGTCAAACCCAAAACATCCACCCCTTCCATCCAGGCCTCACTTCCCAACAGAAGGAAAACTGTAGGCCGATTTTTTAAAAATTTTCAGTAAGATACTGGCAAACCGGATTGAACAAACCATTAAAAAGATCATACACCGTGATCAAGTTGGCTTCATCCCAGGGATGCAAGAATGGTTCTGCATATGTAAAACAATTAATGTAATATACCAGAAAAAGAAAACAAGGACAGAAATCATATGATCATCTCAGTAGATGCAGAAAAAGCCTTTGACAAAATTTCAACCTCTAGGCCTAGAAGAATGGCACAGTGGTTAAAGTGCTTATCTTGCAAGTACAAGGCTCTGAGTTCAATTCCCCAGCACCACATAAAGCTGGGCATGGTGGTGCACGGCTGTAATCCCAGGGGTCTGAGACAGGTAGATTGACCTGAGTCCAAGGCCAGCCTGGGCTACACTAGTGAATTCAGGACTGGCCTGAGCTAAAGAGTGAGACCCTGTCTTAGAAAAAGAAAAAAAATTCCAACCTTCATTCATGATAAAAACTGATAAAAACAGGTCGAAGGACCTTCCTTCAAGCTGATAGAAGCCATTTATGCTATACCTGCTGCCAGCATTACACTAAATGGGGAAAAATTGAAAGCACTTGCCCTTAAGTCAGGAACAAAACAAAGCTGTCCGCTCTCACCACTCCTATTTAACGTAGCACTTGAAACCTTGGCCAGAGTAGTCAGGCAAGAGAATGAAATAGAAGGAATACATATCGGAAAAGATGTTAAGCTATAATTATTTGCAGATGTCACGATTCTCTACATAGAAGACCCCAAAAATTCCACCAAAAGACTTTCTAAAAGCCAGTTTGCAAGATAAAAATTAAAAAGTTCAATAACATTCCTGTACACTAACAATGAACTCATTAAGAAAGATAAGAGCAATCCTAGTCCATTCTCAATAGCCACCCTCCCGCCCCAAAAAAGAATTAAATGCCTAGGAATATACATAACCTTGGAGTGCAGGACTTCTACAATGAAAAATATATTATGCTGCAAAGAGAAGTTGAAGAGGACTTTAGAAAATGGAAAGACATCCTGTGCCTGTATAGGAAGCACTAATGTCAAAATGACCTTGCTACCAAAACTGATACGTAGATTTGATGCATTTCCTATAAAAATACCAGCAACATTTTTCACAGAACTAGCAAACACAAATCTTAAGATTCATATGGAACTAAACAAGATTTAGAATAGACAAAGCAATCTTGAGCAACAAGACAAAAGCAAATGGCATCGTGATTCTGGGCATGAGGTTATATTACAAAGTAGTAGTGATAAAAATCTTAAGATATTGGCACGAAAGCAGACAGGTAAATCAGTAGAATACAACTGAGAATGCATAGACAATCCAAGTACCCTCAGCCATCTGGTTTTCAGCAAAGGAGCCAAAGCATACAGTGGAGAAAGGATAGCCTCTTCAGTAAATGCTTCCTCTTCATTAAATGGGTTGTCTGTATGCGGAAGGATGAACTAGACCCACATCTTTTATCATGTACACAAAATCAGATCAAAGTGGACCAAAGACCAAGATATTAAAACAGAAACAGTGACCCTCCTGGAGGACAGATGGACAAATAAGTCTTGCAGACATAGGTGTAGACAAAAGACTTTCTCAGTAGAACACTTCATGCAAAAGAACTCCAAGAACTAACAACTGGGATTCTATCAGAAAGCTTCTACAAGTCAGGAGAATGAGGAGAGAATCAGTGGAATGAGAGAAATATTTTTATCACCTGCACTTTGGACAGGGGGCTAACATCTAGAATATATGAAGAACTGAAGAAAAAGATTCCTCAAAAAAGGCCTATGTTTATAAAAATGAGCACTTGAAATCACTAGACAGTTCTCAGAAGAGGTACAAATGGCCAACAAATACATGAAAAAATGGTTCAGCATCTTTAGCCATTAGAGAAATTCAAATCAAAACAACACTGAGATACTGTTCTTACCCCAGTGAGAATAGCTCTTACCAAAAACTCAGAAAAGCAATAAACGTGGTGAGTATGTGGGAAAAATGGAACCCTTTTATATTGCTGGTGATACTGCTAAACAGGTACAACCATTATGGAAAGCAGTGTGAGAATCCTCAAAAAACTGAAAAAGATACTCCATTTGACCCAATGATATACCTCTTTTGGGTATCTTTCCAAAAGACTTAAAATCACCATGTAACAGATACATTCATACTCATGTTTATATAGCAGCACAACTAATATCAAAATTATAAATGATGTCAAAATATCCATCACTAGGCCAGTTAATAAAAGGTGGCATACATGTACACAGTGGAGTACTATTTTGCCATAAAGACAGATGTCAGTTATTTGTAGGATAATGGACACAACTTGAGACTATTATGTTGAGTGATGTGAATCAGACTTAGAAGATTCAGTATGGCATGGTTTCTCTAATATGAGAAGCATAGAGTATAAATTAGTAATGGAAGCCAAAGGAGTGAGATGTTGGGAGGCAAGGAGGTGGGTAATGGGAAAGGGGGTGGGGAAGGTAATGTGAAGTTAGATGATACATATGTGCACGAATTTTCAAGTTTAATCATTGTAGATATATACTAATAAAAGTGGGAAAAAGTTCTTGAAGTAAAAGCCATTAATACCCTTCGTGACATTCCTGCTAGCTTTGAACACACTTATCCTTCTGTTCTTGCCACTTTCTGAAGCAATTCTATAAGTTCTCTTTTTTAAGTGTCTCATTGCATTGTCATAGCTGCCTCTGTGTTCTGAATTGATTCAGAATGTTTACCTTTCCTAGTTGTTTGGGAACAGGCAGAAGTCACACAGATACTAGATTCAGTGGAATAAGGTAAATGCGAATGTTTTTGCAAGCCCACCTTCTCAGTGATTGGCTTTTGGCAGCAGCATTTGCCATATAATGCTCATAAAGATACTCATATAAAAAGGGACTTACAGGACTGCTTCAGAAAGGCAGGAAACACATTGTGTGTTCAAAGAGAAAGGGAGTAATTGAGGGGGATTAGTGCTAATGTCTTTCATTGTAATTTTAGGCATTCACCATGTACCCCTTATATTGTGGGACTTTTTCCACTCAGTCTAAACCTTAGAATCACTTTGCTGATATCCGTAAAATAATGATTTCATAAAATAAGATATTTAGGATAGCACTGAATTCAAATCAAGCTGGGCAAAATGGACATCTGAACAATATTGAGCCTTCCTGTTCATGAACATGAAACATGTTTTATGACTTTTGGAGGGAGTATATTAACTTGAAGCCGTCAGGAACCATGCCTGGATTAGGGTTTGGGAACCATGCCTCAATTGGGAATTGAGAACCAGCCTGGATTAGAGTGTGAGTGGGCCAGTGAATGAGGGAAGAGCACCCACCTGGATGTGGGAGGCCCAACTGGGAACTCAAACTGTATAAAAGGAAGGAAGAAGAAAGGCTGTTACAGCTTTATCCTCTGGGAAAGCTCTCGCCTTCACAATTGTCTGTGGATGTCAATTTGCCACAAGTCACAGATCTTCATCACAGATTTGCTCCAGTCTCGACTTGTGCCTCTCTGCCTGTCACCAGTCTTCAGTCTCCAGTCTTCACCATTGTTCTTTGAACAACCACGATCTGCAGCAGCCTCTCACCCGTTGCCCTGCAGTCCTGTCCTACTTCAGAGCTGATCAGTCGTTGGACACTCCAGCTCTCACACAAGCAGACTGCTGTCTTGGACTGTCTCTATCCTCAGATTTGTAAGCCTTCTGAATAGATCCTTCATGTTATAATTTCTGTAAATTCTGCCTTTTGGAAGAACCCAAACTTATACTTGTCTTCACTTACTTAGTTCTTTGATTTCCTCCACCAGAAAGTTATAACTTCCCTTATTTAGATCTTGTGCATGTATTACTAGATTTTTTTTTTTTTTGTGGTGGGGGGAGTATTGTGTTATGGATTAAAAAACAGAGCCTTCACACTGGTCTACATTCATAGCCATTTTTAATTTTTATTTTTGTTTTACTTGAAACTGGATCTTGCTATTTAGCCCACACTGGGTTCAAACTTTTGATCCTCCTACTTCAGCCTCCCAGAGTGTTTGAATTACAAAGAGTTGCACCACTGTTTTCTGTCATGTTTTACTACCTCTATACATAAATATTTCATTCATTTTTATATTACTTATAATGTAGGTTATACCACATTTTAAATTTCTTTTAAAAAATTTTTTTAAGCCAGTCAAATTTAGCAGTGGGGGTTGTATGCCAACTTAGTGACATTAATGTTAATAAGTTCTGATAACCCACTACCATTGGACCAGCCCACATTTTAAATTTCAAATTCTCCTTATTGCTGGTAAATAGGAAAAATGATAGACTTTTGCAAAATAACTTGTATCCTTAAACCTTGTTAAAATTTCTTATTAGTTGTAGGAGTTTTCTTTGGATTTTCTGTATAGATGATCCTGTCATTTGTGAACAAAGAGTTATTTCTTCTTTCCCAACCTGCGTGCCTTTTGTTTTCTTGTCTTACTTTACTAACTGGTACTTTGAATATGATGTTGAAAAGGAGTGGAGAAGAGGATCCTGACCTTAGTGGGAAAACTTAAAATTTTCTAAAATAATCATTTAATTTGCTCTTATCTGTAGGGGCTTTTTTTTTGGGGGGGGGGTGGTATCATTATCCCTTGAGGGATGATGATGGTATCATCATTCCCCTTATTCGTAGTTTACTGACTTTTTTTATTGAATAGCTAATAAGAAAAGTATAGGCAGCTGTAAAGTTTCTAAATTTTTCCTTTTTGAGACTTTGAACTTCAGTTCCTCATTGTAGTAGGATGAAGATGATAGACTACTTTCCTGCTTTTCAAACTAGACCAATATATCCCCACACTTTAGCCTGAAGTTTTAATTTCACTTGATGGTAAGCAGTTTTAAGCAGTTTTTTCTATTCTCATTTTTATTATGGTTCACAATGTAAAATTGGCATGGGTTTTTAAGATAGTTGATTTTAAAGTAAATTTTAGGTGTGCCGCAAGCCAATCCTTAGGATATTCATGCAGTCTCTCACTGGTAGTCATGCTTCGTGCTTCTGAGAATTCACATTTTCTTATATCATTAAGTCAGACTTAATTTTTTTCCCATACCTATGGCTATTTCAGCTATTGGGGCACATGTATAGTCTCAGGGGACAAAATAAAAAATAAGAGGAAATCCTATAAGTGTTGATTAGGAGTCAGAGCGCCATGAGCAAGTTTTAGAATCCTGATGAAGATTCACAGATAGTTGTGGTCAGGAGTTTTCATTAAATAGAACTTCAGGCAAGAGTGGATTCAGAGATTAGAGAGCCCTTTTGCATCAATCATTCTGCCTCTTTGTGGTTTATTTTTGCATTTGTTTTTGACTTCTTTATAGATTAGAAAAATGAAGCTAAAGACTTAAAAGATTTAAAATTCAAGATAATTTAGTGGGAAAATTAAAATAAGAATCTGACTCCTTAGTCTCAAATGATTTAAGCTCACATGTGTGTTAAAGTTTTAGGAGATGTTTAGCATGTAATGTTTAATACTCAGTAACTAATTCCAGAGGTTTCAGTGAAAATTAAAAACTATTCTTTTCATCAAAGTGATTTTTGATGAAAATTTTACCTATTCACATTTGTGTCTGGTCAACCTAATGAATGATGTTCATTTTTGGGTGGATTTTTTTTTTTTCATGTGTAGGAATTGGTAATCACTTCTTTGAGGAAAACTGAAAAAGTTAATGAGAAAGAACTGGGAGACACACTCAACGAATGGAGATGTAAAACAGACTGCAGAGTAGGAGTAGAACATTTTAAAATGAGACTTCGGAGAAAATGGGACGTGAAGGAAGGTGAAAAGAGATACAGTATAACAGATGTGCTAATAAAGTTCCTTAACTTGGAATTTGAGTTAATTCTTTGTTTTAAGGCACACTAATAGTTATTTTTCTTATTTTTACCAGATAGTCATTGTTAGTACAGCTATGAAATAATGTTTTAAAACAGCCTTGTAGAATTATTATGAAGATATCTTGAAGCTAAAGTATTGTAGAACTTCGACTTTTCTAAATCATTCTTCTGTTAATAGGAAAATTAGTTTTAAAGTTGGTTTCTTTAAATTGTATTTGTTTAGAGCCATATAAATTGGTCACCTTTGTTAAAGAAGTATACCTTTAGTTTTAGTCAACTTATTACTAAATGCCATCTCAAATTTTGAGTCATCTTAAATTGGAAATAGTTCTAGAAAAAAGTTGAAATTCTGATCCAGAAAGACTATGATTGGAGAGAGGGAATGATCTCCATCTCTGCTTTGTAATTTTGACACGATAGATAAGTACACAATATACCCAAGTTCAATGTAAAAATTATGTATTGCATATGTACATACTAATGAACGGGGGAAAACTGCTTTGGTTTGGATCTTGGGTGTCCCGCAGAAGCCTCGTGTATTTGGAACTGTGTGTTATTAGGAGATAGGGCCTGGCTGGAAGGGGCAGGTGTTTTTGCTTTGACCTAGAAAAATTGTGTCAATTTGTTGATATTGGTAGGGAGACACAAAGCCTTTTCAGCTGTGTATTGTTAACTTTGGGCCAGGAAGTGAGGGAGGGACACCTACCCTGGGTGTGGGAGACCCAACTAGTAGCTTGAAGTAAAGGAAGGAAGAAAAGACGTTGTTACAGCTTCCTCTTAGAAGGACTCTGGTCTTGCCTGAGTCTCAGGAGACCAGCTTTGCTTCTCCTTCACTTGGCTTCTGTCTGCAATGGGGTGACCATCTCTCCAGCCTGTATCTCTGCTATGTACCTCCACCGTTGCTGGCTGCTTCATGATTAGACTGTGAAACCATCCAAAATTGTGAGCTAAATCTTTTCTCCCTTAAATTGTGGATGCTAGGTATCTTGTCACAGCAATGAATAAGTAACTAAAACAAACAAAAAAGAATATGATTATGCGGTAGTTGCTCTGAAATGAGAAGAACTGTATGGCCTCTCTTTCCATAGCTTGCAACCTAGGTCGGTGTGGAGGATAATACCCACATGTATCCTCAAGTAAAGGAGTCAATGTGGCAGTGAGATACAAAGTTCAGCATTGACCTCTCAGAGGAAGTTGTACCCAACCCTTCTTCTTTTGTTTAACTAATACAGCAATTAAACATTTTTATTTTTCTAAATTAAAATATATATAACATTCACTCTATCTTTTCCTTTTCTTTTGGCCACCCTCTCCTCCCACCCCTCAGTACTGGGATCTAGCCCAGGGCTTGCATACTGTGCTACGTCTCCAGACCATTTTTTATTTTGCTTTTAAGACAACAGAATTGTCTTTCAGTTAAGATATTACAGTATCTTAATTTAAGAAAAATCAGTGAGTTTTACAATATTCTCAAAATTGTGCAACTTTCTCCACTAATTGCAGGATAAACTTTAAAAAGCATTTTAATATTTTTAGCAAGCTATGTCTTCTTCAGTATTGTACTTCCTTTTAAGATATATGTGGCAAATGTTTGTATTAGCTGTCTGATTCCTGTAGGCGTTTAAATTTACAGACCACCATAAGAAAGTTGTTTCTTTTAGTTCATGATCCCTGGAAGCAAATGCCAGATTGCCTGAGAGTGCTAGTGTGGCAGTACCGGATGCTGGTCTGCAGAGCATTCATTTCTCTACCTCTCGGTTTTTTTTTTTTTTTTTTGGGGGGGGGGGGGGGGGGGGGCGGGGTTGGATTCTTGTTTGTTTCTTTGGTTGGTTGGTTTTGTTTTTCATGCTGTTCCTTCTGGCTTTTGTAAGAGTGATCCCCACCTCTGCTATAAGCCTTTTGTGAGTAATAGCTTCCTCTCACCCTCCAGGGCTGCTTCAAAGTCCATACTCTTGGTTTACAAACCCCTAAATGTTGTGGTCCCTTCTTATCACTCTAATCTTGTGATTTTTCGTTCCATATATCCCCTCAAACTACACTTTTTCTGTTCCTTTTTTCTGATCCATGCATGTTTAATTCTTTTTGCCTTCCATATTTCCACTTAAACATTATCCAGGCTTTCACAGTTTACCAAAGCTAAAGTAGCTTTTCCATCACTTGCCAAACAATGCTAATTTATTAATAATTACCCGACACTTGTCACTTTCTGCTCTTATTATTATTTGATATGCCTCTCCTTTGACTAGAATGTAAATTCGATATCAGCTGGGGCCTTATTTGCCATATTTATTGCTGTGTCCAGAGCTTCTAGAATATTGTTTGACATGTAGTATATATTCAATACATGTTTGAATAATGTTCATTGAAACTCCTTATTGTGGGCAATGGCTCCTGATGCTCTCATTCATCTGCTGTATAAATTGATCTGTGTTTGTCTTCCAGAAATTTGTAAAATTTTCTGATCCATTGACACCTTTGCCATTTCCATTTCTCATTGCCTTCATGAGTTTGTTTTCTTTTGTTTGCTGCTATCTTAATGGATTTTGGGAAGTAGAAAAATGTAATGTCATTCCTTTGGCAATTGAGATGTTATGCTTAGGTTGAAAACATGAATCAAGGACAAGTTGGGAAAGTATAACTTCTGGAGAATACAGTTGAAATTTTATGTTGAATTCATGGCAGAGATGGTCTGACATTTGATGAAGAGTTTGTACTTAATTCAGAATGTCATGGGAAACTGTTTTGGGTATTTAAACAGAATCGTGTCATGAATAGAATCTTTAAGAAGGATTAGTTTGACTGTGACGGATTGAGGAACAGAGGCAGGTTAGGAAGTTGCTAGAATAATGTGAAGGCTATTTTGTATGATCTGAAACCAAGATAGTGGTCATAGAAATGAAATGGAGAGCATGGAATCAGAAAAACAGCTGAGCTTCCTGGCATCTTGCTGGTGAACTGCTCTGTGACAATTAGTTTAGCCTTTTAACTTTTATTTTGGTTTATTTATTGACTTACTGTGTTTCCTAGCCAAACTGCAACTTCCTGAAGGCAGTAACTGTTTCTCTGTTTTTAGTTCCCCCATCCTTTCTTCCTTATTTTAATTTCAAATTTATAGAAAAGTTGCAAGGTTGCAAATAGTTTCCATATTCATCTTGGCAGATGTTTACCTAACGTTTATATTTTGTCTATCATTCCTTACCTTCTATCCCCACAAATTATCTTGTCTCCTCTACATACATATTAGTTCATAAATTAGAATATGTTATAGACAATGTATCCTTTTATGACAAAACTCTAGCATATACCAAGATCAAAGATACTCTCTTATGTAGCTGTAGTATTATCAAAATCAGGAATTGTGACATTGACTTTACAGTATAATCTAACCCATAATCCAAATTTTGCATTTGTCCCAATTTTTTTCATTTGTTGCTACATCTGAACATTTTCTCTGTTTTAAAATATTCTGTGGTTGAAAATCCAGTCCAAGTGAAGTATTTCTGTCTGTGTGTATCTGTTTCTGTCTCTCTGTCTCCCCTCTCTTTCTCTTCCATCTGTAATATGGAACATTTCCTCAGCTTTCATCTTCTAAGCTATACGGCAATTTTGTAAAAGTCTCTTCAGGATGTAATTCAAGTAATACATTTTTGATACAAATACCAAAATGATGTGTCCTTTTCAGTACATTGTAACAGAATTCATATGAGGTTGTCTTGTCTCTATGTTGGTGATGTGATCACTTGGTTAAACAATGTCTTGGAGTAATTTGTCTGGAGATGTTTTGAAAATAATATAAATAGTCTCATTAAATTTTTACCTGCTAGTTTGAATATCTGTTGATGATTTCTGCCTCAAGATTGATTGATTGACGGATGGATTGATTGATTGTGGTGCTGGAGAGTGGCCCCAAACATTTTCTATTTTAAGACAGGATGTCACTTAGTTGCCTAAGCTGGGCTCAAATTTGCAGTCTCTGCTGCCTCATCTTCTGAGATTGCTGGATTACAGTTGAACAGCAACATAGCTAGCTTCCCTGTTTAATATTTTTTAAAATTACTTAGAATTGGTTAGAAAATGATGATTTTTCTATCATTTCATCTACATTAGTTAGCATTCTACATTAAAGAGGTGTTTTTAAATATCAGAATAGGCTCTTGGGGCTTTTTCCTTCCCAGTGGATTATAGTACATTTCTTTTGTAATTTACTTTGATGTTTAAACTATTCGAGATTTGGTTCTTGAGACTCATTTTGGGCTGGTTTCTTTCTGTGTTTGATATATGCCCATAATTCTGACACAAGATAATGGTCTGGGAGCTCTTGTTTTGGTTTGGTTTGGTTTGGTTTATGATACTAACACTGGAGTCAATAGTCTAAGGATTTTTGGTTTTGTGTGAAGATGTATTTACCAAAAAAATGGGATATCGAGTGTGCTAATTGTTACTGGATCGTAATTGCTACTGGATTGTTTAGTGGACAAACCTATAAACTCATGTGTTTCTCTCCATCCCTTTACTTTTGTTTGTTCATTATTTATAATTCAAAATCAAATACAAATGGTTTTCAAGCTATAGACTGCAGTTGGCTTCCTCTCCTCCCTCTCAAAACATGAATTGCTTTTAGGATTGAAGTTTTACCAGTGCATCTGGCTCTGATGAAGTAATAAGGCAAAAGTAGAGAAAACATGGCCTGTCTCCCTAGTGATTTTCAAGAGTTTAAAGATAATTGTTTCTACCTGAAAGAAAAAGGTCGCAACCTTTAGAACTCAAAGTCTGAAGAGTGCATGCACAGTACAATCTGTCGACAAAGGTAGCCAGAAAAGGTCCGAAATTCAGAATCACATGAGTGGAATGAACATCTCTGAAAACACTTATAAAAGCCCCATTCTACAAAGTATGTGTGCTTGTATGAGTGTATGTATTTATGCCTTACTAAATTTAACTCACTGTCTTTTTTCTTATGTTTCTTTTGTCTAGTTTAGATTTCCTTCCTCTTTCTCCCACCCTCTTCGTTGAATCTTGCATAGTTAGGTACATCCCTTGAACATGGAAATCTGACAGCCCCTTTCTCTACTGCATGCTTTTCTTTAAAATTATTTATCAGAATAGAATAGTATAGAAGCTGTATCAAAACTGGTTTTGTTTTGTTTTGAGAAAGCTGCTGAAATATAACTGGAAATTTATGAATAACTGAAAAGAGGCATGGAACTATGATAATGGAGAAGAAGCTATTGGGTGTGGTAATTTAAGATCATGGTGTTGCCTAATTTCTTTATGGTTTGGGGTATTATTTATTTTAGTTTGTTCTGCTTTTAACCTAATTATGGTTATGGAAAACTGCTAATAAGTAATATTGCCTTACAAGTTTTCTCAGTAATTATAACACAAGACAATTGTTTACACTTGTTATCAAACTTTGGTGTAGTTAACCAATACTTGTTAAAAATTTCATACCCCTTTGACGTTAGTATTCAGTAAATCTTTGGAAGGCCATTTTAAAACTGAGTTTAAAGCACTCCAAATAGTTTCAGATAAGGTCATTAGCCAACCACAGTTGGAAAAAGCATTGCTCTACAGGATAAGTTCAAGTTTTTGTTATGGCTTAACGATTTTGACCCTCCCTCTTCTCCAGCTTTATTCTCCAACTCCACAAGTTACAGAAACCTACTATCATTTTATGCTTCAGAAACACTAAAGCCACTTAAGAGTTATCAACATGTCTTTCTTCCTCACACCTTTATACCCTCGTATGTACTAGTGCCTCTGCCTAAAATGCCCTTACCCTTTTCATTGCATCTCTGTTAAAGCATTACTCCTTTCCTTTCCCCTCAAATAGAGTGACAGTATGATTGCTTAACATACCTCTGTTAGGGCAGTTAACACAGTGTTTCATCATTGTTGATTTTCTTGTCTTTCCATACTAGAATATGTATAACTTGAGGACAGAGGCCATTGTGTTTGTGTCTGTTTCTCCAAGGTCTGACATTTAGAAGCCGTGCCATAAATGTTAAATGATTGAAGCTTATCAGTACTCTTTGGAAGAGTGAGCATACTAGACCCAGAGAAATTTTCTAGGAACATCTTTGCATTCCTGTGTTCTGAAAGGGTTTTAGTTTGCTTTCTAACATGGTTTTTAATAGAGAGTACTTACTGTAAAAAGCAATTATTTTCTAATGAAGGGACAAAAAACAGCTCTATAATAAGGCACTCTTGTCATGAATATTTTCTTGCAACTTTGTAATTACATGATGACTTGTAAGTTGTATTTCCTTGTCTTATTCTTCCCTTGTGTCTTTTAAGTCAGTCTCATAATGTCACAAACACATGCTTTTCTTCTTGCCCCCTATAATTTGCCTTGCCTGGAATATATTTAATCAAATTTTAAGCCTTGATCTTTACCTACTCTGCTTGGTAAAGAATCACCATTCCTTTCCAAGATGAGGAAGTTGAGTACTGAACCAGAATATCTCCTGAAAGAACAATAATAGGATTTAATAGGGAAAATAGGCTTTAACAATTCACTTTATGAAACACTTAGCAGTAATATTGTTTCATGTTGATAACACTAAGATGTTATACTAAATTGATAGTTTCATTATATATTTTAGAGCCTGCTATGTACACTATAAGTTTTAACCTCTAACTGGGCACAATTATTTTCAGTTATTGACAAAATTAAACCAACCAGCATATAAACAATGGAATATCACTCCCACCATTTCTATTATTTTATGAATAAAATAAATGTAAATTAATTAAAATATTAATCAAATTATCCATAGTTTGTTTTTTCTGTAATAAACATGGTTTTAAAATAATATGCAGGTGAAACTAAGCCTTATTAACTGAATTTTTATCCTTACTGTTTTTCCAGTTGGATATTTGTTAGTTGTTGCTATTATTACCTTCAAAACAAGCCACCCCTACCCTGACTACCTCTTAATGGTTTTTGGAAATTTGTATCACCATCCATTTTGCTGTTGAAACCGGAAACTATGAATTATCCTTGATTTGTCTTTTCTCCACCATCTCCTCTCATTCCATCCAGTCATTGGTGAGATTCTTTTGGCTTTACCTTGGAAAGGTAGCTAGAGTTTGGTGTATTGCTGTATTCTTTTGCTGTATTGCATTATTTCATCTCACAGAAAGACCACATGTGTGTGTATGCGTGTGTATAAAACACAATTATGAACCTGTCTACATTCAGATTCTAGGTGCACAGGCACAGCCTTCAGCAAACTATATGCCTTTTCTGTTTGTTAAATTAGTAAATGAGATTAAATTTACCTACTTGTAGGAAATAGGTTAGTTAGGGGGCTGGTGTGTAGCTCAGTGGTTAAAGTCCTTGCTTAGCAATCTCAAGGTCCTGGGTTCAATTCCTCAGCTTTTCATAAATGGGACATAGTGGTGCCTTCCTGTTACTCAGTGATTGGGAGGCTGAGACAGAAGGATTGCCTGAGTTGAGACCAGCCTGGTCTAGATAGTTGGTTTAAGACCACCATGGACTAGAGTGAGACTCTGCCTCAAAAAAAAAAAACATACGTGAGTTAATAAAATATGTAAAGTAAATAAATAAAATGCTTGGAATGGTGCATGGTCCATTTATACTGTTGATGAGAGAGCATTGTTCAATAGAGAACAGTTAGGGTACTCTTTTTAAAAGGTACTAATGCCACTGTACCAACACCCTATTTGTATAATTTTGGTTTTACTAACTAGAATTTTACTGTACTATACAAATTTTACAACTATTTACTAACTTTACAATGTCACAGATGCTCTGTTCCCTGTTAATCTGTATGGCTTTGGACCCTACCACTTATATGACAAGGTCCTGGGTCTCCAACTGTAGCATAGTCTTTCCACTGAGTATACTTACTTTATTTCCACCTTGATCTTTTGTATTTTTGTTTCTCTGCTCATTCTTGCCCTAAATCTTCGGTCGCTTGCTTCCCTTTATTCTTCAGGCCAGTAGAAAGGGAGTTAATCTGACTTAATATATTTTTCATACCTAGAGTAGTACTTAGCACGTAGTAGCTGCTTGATAAATATTTGTTTAACAAATGAACAAAATGAATTTTTTTTTTTACCGTATCCTTCTCAAACTCATCTATGCAGATGATGGCCAGTAAAAGGACCTCTATGAAAGGCAGTTCCAAAACCATTGGTCTAGTGAACACATTTGAGTTCAAATTTTCATATAGCTATTTACTATATATGTGACTTAGAAGTTACCTAAATTCTCTTAGCCTAGTTTTGCTCATTTATAAATGACTAGCAATTTCCTTACAGAGTTAGTGCGAGATTGAGTTCCATTTGAAATATTTGTTCCTGAAAACTAGCATTTTATTGATGTTCATTTTGATCCTTAATGTTATTTTTGTAGACTTTGTGTTCATATTTTTTAATACTAGATATCAGATTATATTGAAAGGCAACATGATAAAAAACTACATGATATTGACACAAGAATTTGCAGGAGGATCAATGAAACAGATGAGGATGCAGAGACAAAGCACCTTCAGCCACCTGATCTTCAACAAAGGGGCCAAAAACACACTGGAGTAAAGACAGCCTCATTGACAAATGGTGCTGGGAAAACTGGCTAGCCACATGCAGATGAATGAAACTGGGCCCTCATCCTTCACTATGTACCAAAGTCAAATCAAAATGATTTTTGTTTTTTGTTTGGTTGGTTGGTTTTGGTATAAAAAGTTCACATAACATAAAATTTATCTTTCTTTGTTGTTGTAAATACATGAATTCCGGATTTCCCCCCCCCCCCAATTTTATTGATATGTATACGTGCAAAATTCAAGGTTTACAATGGAGTTGAGCATTTTGTGCACATACGTATCTTGTCAAGATGACAAGGGCTTTCCCACTCTCTTTTTGTTCTTCCCCCTACCCTACCCTCCCTCCCCCCTACCCCACTTTACCCTTTCCCCCCACCCCTCACCCCGTCTCACTTTTTTTTTTCGTTTTAAGTTCCATAAGAGTTGTGATCTGGGTCTTTCATATTAAAGAGACCATTTGATGTTTCACCTTCTGCTTCTGACTTACTTGACTAAGCATGATGTTCTCAGGCTTCTTCCATTTGCCTGTAAAAGCCTCCATGCTGTTGGACTTTATTGATGCATAGTAGTCCATTGTGTATAAATATTACAATTTGTGTATCCACTGGTCTCTTGATGGGTATTTTGGTGACTTCCATATTTCAGCTATTGTTAGTTGTACTGCTATGAACATGGGTAAATATATATCTCTGTTGTGTGTTGTTTTGGCTTCTTTTGGATATATTCCCAGGAGGGGTGTCGCTGGATCAAAGGGGATATTTATTTCTGGTCTTTTGAGAGCTCTCCATACTGCTTTCC
Organism: Ctenodactylus gundi; assembly: GCA_004027205.1. Taxonomy (NCBI): domain Eukaryota; kingdom Metazoa; phylum Chordata; class Mammalia; order Rodentia; family Ctenodactylidae; genus Ctenodactylus; species Ctenodactylus gundi. Next base: position 137,348 of record PVKB01000544.1, on the reverse strand, counting down.
AGAGTGGTTGTACGAATTTACATTCCCACCAGCAGTGCAGGAGGGTTCCTTTCTCCCCACAGCCTCACCAGTACTGATTGCTATATGACTTTTTGATATAGGCCATTCTCTCTGGATGGAGATGGCATGTTAGTGTTTAGATTTGCATCTCTTGTGGCTAGGGGTGTTGAACATCTTTTCATGTATCTATTGGCCATCTGTAGTTCTTCGTGAGTGAACTGCCTCTTCATTTCATTTGCCCAGTTTTCAATGGGATCCTTTATTTTGGTAGGCTTACTTTTCTTCAGCTCCCTGTATATGCTAGTTATGAGCTTCTCATCTGAGATGTTGGTGAATATTTTTTCCCAGTCTGTTGGATCTCTTTTTACAATGTTGAGAGTTTCTTTTGCTGTGCAGAAACTTGTCAGTTTGACAAGATCCCATTTGTTGATAACGGGGATGATTTCTTTTGCTCTTGGTGTCTTGTCAAGAAAGTCTTTGCCTACCCCTAATGTCTTTTAGAAATTTGCCTAATTTGTCTTCTACAAGGTTTAGTGTTTCTTTTTTAATGTCTAGGCCTTTGATCCACTTTGATTTGATTTTGGTGCATGGTGACAGGTGTGTAGCTAGATTCAGTCTTCTGCATGTGGATGTCCAGTTTTCCCAGCACGCTTTGTTGAACATGCTGTCCTTTTCCCATTGTATGCATTTGGTTCCTTTGTTGAAGATTAAGTAATTGAGGGTATTTGTGTTTGTCTCTGCATCTTCAGTTGTGTTCCACTGCTTTGTCTATTTCTGTGCCAGTACCAAATTGTTTTTACAACTATGGCTTTGTAGTACAGCCTGATGTCTGGAAAAGTAATGCCTCCTGCCTTGGTCTTGTTGCTCAGGATTGCTTTGGTTATTCTTGGTCTCTTTGGTTCTATATAAATTTAAGAATTGTTGTTTCAAGTTCTTTGAAGAAACTTGTAGGTATTTTGATAAGAATTGCATTGAATCTATATATCAGTTTAGGTAGTATAGTCAATTTGACTATGTTTATTTTGCCTATCCAAGAGCAGGGGAAGCCTTTCCATTTTCTAGTGTCTCCTATAACTTATTTCTTCAATGTAATGTAGTTTTCTTTATATAGGTCTTTCACATCTTTGGCTAGGTATACTTCTAGGTATTTAATTTATTGCTGAGGTGTTGAGAATGGATTTGTTTTTCTGAGTTCTTGCTCAATAGAGAAAAGCTATTGATTTTTTAGTGTTAATTTTGTAGCCTGAGACTTGGCTAAAATTTTTTTATTGTTTCTAGGAGTTGCTTAGTGGAATTTTTAGGGTCTTCATGTAGATAATCATATCATCTGCAAATAAGGAGAGTTTTACCTCCTCCTCTCCGATGCAAATTCCCTTTATTTCATTTTCTTGTCTGATTACAATGGCCAGTATTTCAAGGACTATGTTGAATAAAAGTGGTGAGAGTGGGCAGCCTTGTCTTGTTCCTGATTTGAGAGGAAAGGATTTCAATTTTTCTCCATTTACTCTGATATTTGCAGTACGCTTAGCATATATGGCTTCTATGAGTTTTAGGTAGGGCCCTTCTATACCTATTTTTTCTCAGTGTTTTTATCATGCAGGGGTGCTAGATTTTGTCAAAGGCCTTTTCTGCATCAATAGAAATGATCATGTGGTTTTTGATTTTGCTTTTGTTGACATGGTGTATTACATTGATTGATTTATGTATGTTGAACCTGCCTTGCATCTCAGGGATGAAGCCCACTTGATCATGGTGTATGGTCTTTCTGATTACTTGTTGGTTTCTGTTTGCCAGTATTTTATTGAGGATTTTTGCATCTATATTCACTAATGATATTGGTCTGTAATTTTCCTTCCTGGTTAAGTCTTTGTCTGGTTTATGGACTAGTGTGATGCTAGCCTCAAGAAATGAGTTTGGTAGCATTCCTTCACTTTCTACTTTATGAAATAGTTTGAGGAGGATTGGAGCTAGTTCTTCCCTAAAGTACTGGAAAAATTCTGCAGTGAATCCTTCAGGGCCTGGACTTTTACTTGTAGGTAGAGCTTTTGTTGCTGCTTCAATTTCTGTGTGCTTGATGGGGTTGTTCAAGCTTTTTATGTCTTTCTGATTTAATTTTGGTATTTTATATGTATCTAGGAAGTCATCCATTTCTTACCAGTTCTCAAATTTGTTAGAATATAGGCGTTCAAAGCAATTTCTTATAATCTGGATTTCTGCAGAGTCTGTTGTAACTTCACTCTTTTCCTTTCTAAGTGTGTTAATCTGTGCCTTTTCTTTCCTTTTCTTGATGAGGTTGGCAAGAGGTTTGTCGATTTTGTTAATTCTTTTGAACCGGCTTTTTGACTCAATCTTTTTTATTGTCTTTTTAATATCAATCTCATTTATTTCAGTTCTGATCTTTATAATTTATCTTCTTTTACTGCCTTTCTGGTTAAGTTGTTCTTGTTTCTCTAGATCCTTAAGGTGCATCATTAGCAAATTTACTTGTGACTGTTCTTTTGATGTGTGCCTCTAAGGACTGCTTTCATTGTGTCCCACAGATTTTGATACGATGTACTTACATCGTCATTTAACTCTATGAAGTTTTTGATTTCTTCCATGATCCGTTGTTTAGTCAGTAGTATGTTGTTAAGTCTCCATATATTTGTGTATTTTCTTCTGTTTCTGCTACTGTTAAGTTCCAGTCTTATTCCACTCCGGTCTGAGAGTATGCAGGAAACTGTTTCTATCCCTTTGTACTTGTTTAAGCATGACTTATGTCATAGGATGTTGTCTGTTTTAGAAAATGTTCCGTGTGCTGCTGAGAAGAATGTGTAGTCAGTTGTTGTTTGGTGGAAGACTCTGTAAATGTCTGTTATGTCCAAGTTTTCTGTAGTATCTTTCAGCAGTTGTACATCTTTGTGGATTTTTTATCTGGTTGATCTATTTGTGATAGTGGGATATTAAAGTCTCCTACTGTAATTGTTTTGGGGCCTATGTGTCCTTTCAGATCTAGTAATTTTAGGTTTACATAATTGGTTGCTCAAGAGTTGGGGGCATATATATTGATAATTGTGATTTCTTCCTGTTCTACTGTTCCTTTAACCAGTATATGGTGTCCATCATTGTCTCTCTTCACCTGTTTTCTTTTGAAATCTAATGAGTCTGAGCTTAATGTAGCTACCCCTGCTTATTTTCTGGGACTTGTTGTGTGAAATGTTGAATTCCCACCTTTTATTTTCAGTCTATGAGTTTCCTTGTGGGTGAAGTGTGTCACTTGTAGGCAGCAAATTGTGGGTTTATGTTTTTTAATCCAGTCAGCTAGTCTTTGTCTTTTGATAGGTGAGTTGAGGCCATTCACATTTAGGGTAATTATTGAGGTATGTTTGGTGTGTCCTGCCATCATTGTAGTTTTTCCAAGTTGTTTCTGGCCTTACTTTTTTCTCAGTTCATTCTCCTCTAGCTTTTGTCTTTTTTTCTCTGGGGTCCCTTGTGTCATTGGCTTCTCTTTCGCTATCCAAGTGTCCTTTAAGAATTCTCTGTAGTGATGGCTTAGTGGTTGAAAGTTTCTTTAAGCTTTCTTTATCATGGAGGATTTTAATTTCTCCCTCTAGTTTAAAAGATAGTTTTGCTGGATATAGTAGTCTTGGTTGGAATTTGTGTTCTTTTAGGGTTTGAATGACATTGCTCCATGATCTCCTGACTTTTAGAGTCTGGGTTGAAAAGTCTGCAGTTATTCTGATGGGCTTACCTTTGTAGGTCAGCTTCTGCTTTTCTCTTACCGCTTTCAGTATTCTCTCTTTGTGTTGGTTTCTAGTACTTTAATTATGATGTTTCGGGATGAGGTTCTCTTCTGATCAATATTGGTTGGAGTTCTAAATGCCTGCAATATTTAGATACTCATTTTTCTTCTTAGATTTGGGAACTTTTCTTCCATAATTTCCTTGAATATGCCTTTGAATCCTTTTATTTCATCCTCGGTCTTCGCTTGGATTCCCATAATTCTGAGGTTGTTTCTTTTTGAATCATCTGTCATTGTAATGATTCAATTTCTTCTTTTTTTACTTTGTGGTTTTTATAGTTTTTCTGTTCCCATTCCATCATTGTGTCTTCTAGGTCTGATAATGTATTTTGAAATTGTTCAATATCATTGCTTTTGAGACCTATGTGTTTTTCAATTCCTATATATCTGCATTAATTTTTTTAATGTCTGTTCTTCTCTCATTTCTTGTATAGCCTTCATTATCTTCTGGTTCATTTCTTCTTTGATCTCCTCTACTTGCTTTTCAAAGCTTGCTTTTAGCTTAGCTAGGTCTTGATGTAGCTCTTGAGCTATGATTGTCATTTCCTGCATCATTTCTTGCTTTAACTCAATGTATTTCTGGGCCCAGAAGTTACCATCATTTGTGCCATTTTCATCTTTAGCTGCTGCATTTTTCAGGATTCCTGGTATGCTCTTCTGGTATGTCTACACTTCTTGAAGGAGATTTATTTCCACGTTTCCTCATGGTTCTGTTGTCTTTTGTTGTCTCTGGTTGTCCATCCCTGGGTTTTCCTATGTGTTTCTCCCCGGTACGGCTCTGTCCAGTGCTGGAAGAACACAGTCTCCACACTGACCAACGTGACAAGGGGTGGTGGGGGTATGAACTTGAGTCCCACTGGTCTATACTGCTTGGCTCCGCTCTGCACCAGCCATGGATCCGCCACGAAGTTCTGCAGCGCGTGGCAGCCATGTACACCATCAGCCTGCACCTGCTCGGTTCTGCCCTGTGCTGGCCCTGGATCCGCTGGGGAAGTTCGCCGCGCGCCGGTTGCGCATCATATCGGTCGGTACCTGCTTGCCCCCCCCGCCCCCCCCCCCGCTCCCCCCTGGGCCGGCCCTGCATCCACTGCGAAGTTCGCGGCAGGCAGAACATGCACCTTATTAGTCCATACCTGCTCGGCTCCCTGAATTCCAGATTTCTGTAACACAGTAGAACCACGGGTTTTGGAGAATCAGTGAGTGTCTGTGTCCACCCCCTTTTCGAGGTGTTCACTCCTTTGCTATCTGACTTTTGGTTCTCTTTCTACCCTGCCATTTATGTTTGGGCCTTTTTATGTTATTTTTGTTCATTTCATAAGAGGGACACACCTATAGTCTTTTGTACTTGGTCCATTTCACTAAGCGTTATTGACTCTAGGTGGCCCCATTTTTATTCAGATGCTTCATATCTGTCTTTCTTTATGGCTGCGTAGTATTCCATTGTGTATAGGTACCACATCTTCTTTAACCATTCCTGTATGCATGGGCAGGTAGCTTGCTTCCAGAATTTGGCTGTTACGAATTGCACTGCTATAAACATGGATATGCATGTGTCTTTTTGGTATGTTGACTTTTTTTCTTTTGGGAATATGCCCAGTAGGGGAGTAGCTGGGTCAAATGGAATTTCCATCCTCAGCTTTCTAAGGAACCTCCAGACTGCTTTCCATAATGGTTGTACCAGATTGCATTTTTCTGCATTCTTGCTAACAATTTTTTTTTTTTTTTGAGTTCTGGATGTTGGCCATTCTCACTGCAGTGAGGTGAAACTTCACTGTCGTTTTATTTGCATTTCTCTGATGGCCAGTGATGAAGAACACTTTTTCATATGCTTGTTGGCCATTTGTACTTTTTCTTCTGAGAAGTTTCTTTTTATTTCAGCTGCTCACTTCTTGATGGGATCATTTTTAGGGATTTTTATGCTTTTCAGTTCCTTGTGTATTCTAGATATTAATCCTTTTCCTAAAGTATGGCTGGTGAATATCTTTCCCTACTCTGTGGGTTGTCTCTCACCTTCTGATTATTTCTTTTACTGTGTAAAAGCTTGTCTATTTAATGTAGTACCATTTGTTGATTCTTTCTGAGATTTCTTGTGCATTTAGTGATTTATTCAAAAACTTCTTTCCTGTCTTTATGTCTTCTAGAGTTTTACCTGTTTTGTCTTCCAGTAAGCTCAGTGTTTCTGTTTTGATATCCAGTTATTTTATCCATTTTGATCTGATTTTAGGTTGTGGAGATGGATAAAGGTCTAGTTTCATTCTCATGCGTTTGGAGACCCAGTTTTCTCAGCACCATCTGTTGAAAATGCCATCCTTGCTTCAGTGGATTGCTTTGGCCCTTCTGTCAAAGATTAGCTGACTAAGGATATTTAGATTTGTTTCAGTATCCTCAGTTCTATTCCACTAGTTCTCCTCTCTGTTCTTATACAAGTTCCATGTTGATTTAATCACTGTTGCTTTGTAGTATTTTTTGAAGTCTGGGATTGTGATTTCTCCAGTTTTGCCCTTGTTACTCAGAATTGCTGTAGAGATTCTGGTTCCATATAAATTTTAAGGTGGTTTTTTCTAGTTCTGTGAAGAATGTAGTTGGTATTTTGATTGGTATTACACTGAAATGTGAGGTGGCTTTGGGAGTGTGGCCATTTTGACAGTATTAGTTCTGTCTATCCAAGAACATGGAATGTATTTCCATTTTCTAAAGTCCTCTTACTCTTTGGGGGTTTGTAGTTTTCTTTATATAGGTCTTTCACCTCTTTGGTGAGGTTCACTCCTAAGTATTTTATTTTTGTTGTTCTTGTTGCTATTGTGAAGGGGGGTGTTTTCTTGATTTCTTTCTCTTTGGATTCATTATTGGTGTATAGGAATGCTGTTTTATGGGTATTGATTTTATAACCTATTAATTTGCTGAATTTATTTATTAGATATTAGAGTTTTGGGTGGAGTTTTTGGGTCTTCTATGTAAAGTATCATGCCATCTGAAAATAGGGATATCTTTATTTCTTCCCTCCCAGTGAGTATTCCTTTTATTCCTTGGTCTTGCCTGATGGCTCTTGCCAGAATTTTAAGCACTATGTTAAATAGTAAGGATGACAGTGGGCATCCTTGTCTTTTTTCTGAATTTAGTGTGAATGCTTTCAGTCTTTCTCTATTTGGGATTATATTGACTGAGGGATTGTTATAAATAGTTTGAGTCATGTTGAGGTGGGTTCTCGCTTCCACTATTCCTGTTTTCTTCAGAGTCTTTGTCATAAATGGGTGCTGAATTTTGTCAAATGCTTTTTCTGCATCTATTGAGATAATCACGTGATTTTTATGTCTGTTAATGTTGTGTATTACATTTATTGATTTGCATATGTTGAATCATCCCTGCATGTTTCGTTATGAAGCCCACTTGATCGTGGTGTATAATCTTTATGATTTGATGCATTATATTGGCAAGGATTTTATTGAGTAGTTTTGCATGTATATTTGGACTTTTGTTTAAACTGGCCTTAGAAGAACCTTTAAAAAGTGTACATCATACACATGTACACACACTCAAACACAGTTAGATATTCATTCAGTACATATTTAATGACACTGCTATGATCTAGGAACCATTCTAAGCATTTTAGATGCAGAAGGAAAGCAAAGCCCTTGCACAGTTAGATATTCATTCAGTACATATTTAATGACACTGCTATGATCTAGGAACCATTCTAAGCATTTTAGATGCAGAAGGAAAGCAAAGCCCTTGCTCTGATGGAGCTTTCCTTCTAGAGGGGCAAAAGGAGATGAAAAATATGACAAATGGTAGTAAGTGCTGTGAAGAAAAATAAAACTGAACAAGGGACAGAAAATAACAAAGGTGGGTTGCTATTGTGATAGGACGCTTATTTAAGCAGAGTCCTGAATGAACAAAAGGAGTTATGCTGGTTACTGAAGGAGGCAGAAGAGATAGCATTGCAAGGGTTGGAGGTCTTGAGTAAAAGCTATATTTTTTTGGATATATCAAAGCAGGGCAGGACAGAATCATTCAAAAGCAGGAAGACAAAGGAGGCTGGGTCAGAGGGTGGTGAAAATAGAGGTCCCTGAAGGAACCCACCACATTTGGTGCATCGGCCTGTGACTTTTGATTTTATTGTGGCTTCAATAAATCTGCCTTTTGAGGAAGAAACCTTATTTGGAGTTGGGTATATTTACTCTTCCAGTGCATGGTTTCTCTCACATGTAAAGGAAGAGGGAATTTAAGTGAAATTTAAGTGAATCCCCTCAAAGTACTAAACCTATTGTAGAATAATTTAATAGTATGTGTTAATGACATCTTTGGGCCTATTTGGATATCATTAAGAAAGAGCGTCATAGTAGAACCGATTGCTTTTAAAATCCAAATTGGTTTTAAAACAAGATTTGTAAGTTTGTTAATTTTAATATCCAGTGGTTAACCTATCAGTTATTTTCTGCTGTCATTATTTCTAGAAGAGGCCTTATGTTAGGGAAATTTAGATTGAGAATTGTGAATACAATTAGCAATTGCATCTGATTGTTAGGATGGGTGGGGCATAGATGACAAGGAATTAGAAAGCAAAAATGTATTTCTTCCAGAGTTGCTGACTTAAATAGTACAGAGCCTATGGGGGATGAGAGAGGGGAAGGAACTTGCTGGAGTGGAGACTTCTCCTTTGATGAGGATAGTAAGTAGAAATTGTGCCATACGGAATAAAGGTAATCTGCATCAGCTTCTGGAGAATGGAAAGTGTGTTTTAGAAGGAAAATTTTCCTTAAAACATTTACAAACTAAATTTTTTTTCTATACTGCTCAAAATTAAACTCATAGTTTCACACATGCTGGAAAAGCACAACACTAACCGCAAAGGTTTTTTGTTTTTGTTCGTTTGTTTTGTTTTACTGTACAGCTTATTTTCTAGCTATATCTTCCTCTACTTGAGTATGTAGTAGTTTATATTAAAAAGGTATTAATGAAAGTATCAAAAAGGGATGTTTTAAACCTTGTTGAGGAGTAGGAAAAACTCAATGTATGAAGCTTGGCTGTGGAATCTATAGGTCTGTTTGGCTCCATGATAATTTAAAATACATGCATTTTCACTATTTTATGTTTGCATTATGAAATTATCTTTCTTTTATTTTTCCCAATACAGTAATTTACTTGTGAGCCATTATTGTGTGTGGTTAGAAATGCTAACTATTAAATTATTTTATGTTAAAAATATGGAGTCTTAATTTAAAGGAAATTTTAAAAGTCTCATTTGTAAGATGATAAAATTATAGGTATTGTGGTGGAGGACCTGCAGTATTGTCCTTTTAGTTCTTCTTGGAGAACATCTGGAGCTTACCATTATCTTTGATATTTATTCTTGATTTATAGAGTGGGAATGATGATTTACTTGTCACAGTATGCAGTTCATAGTAGTAGTATAATGTTTTGTCCACAACCCCTTTCATTATAAATTCATCATACTTTGTCTTATAATAATCATGCATCACAGATTTACCTGATGGTGAGCCACCTAGATGGATAGCCTATCATGTGACCAGGTTTTATGGTGGATAATATGGTTACTAAAAGAGTGCTGTATGTATTGTTGCCTGAAATACACATTAAAGATACTAAGGCTGTTCTCTCCCTGAAAAGGGAGGATACCATCTGTTGGCTAGCAATACTACAGGCCCAGTTGTTATTTTAAGTGTGCGTAGAGATAGAAAATGTAACTAGATATAAAGGTGACTATCTCAAAGCAGGAATTTTTCTAGAAAATCTTATCTTCTGGGTTATTCCAGTGTATTTAGTTTTAAAGATTAGGGAATAAAAGGAAGTTAACTGAGAGTACAATTCTGTTGTTTATTGACCCTCTTTATGAAGACTGGATATCACTGATCTAAAAATTAATTATTTAAATAAATCACCCAATCAAATGAATTTTCTTTTCATTTTGTTTCATTTTTGTTTTTCATAGGTAAATCACTTAAGGAACATTACTGTCAGATTTCTACCAAATTTGATTTGTAAATGCCATAGTTACTAAAACCATTGGATACAATATTGTCACAAGTAAAAACCAACTCTCTTTAAGAGCCAAGGTTATGAATTGGAGAATTGGTAGATCTGTTTTCCATATGCAAGGATAAAATACCCTGAGTTTTACATGATTAGGGTGATGAAGTGCAGATTATCAGTTTCTAATAGAGATATTGATGAGCTCTAGCCCTTCTCATTACTAGGGCTAAGAAAACTCTTTTACCCTCAATGATCAAATGAGTTATAATTTGATTTTCAACTTTAAAATTAAGTCAACTTAACTTAATTTTACAGAATTATTGGGTGATTTCTGTAGAATTTCATACAATGAAACTAAGTTTAAATTTTAACTTAACACCTCATCGGATTCCTTACGGGTCTATAAAAATCATAAAGATAGTTTCGCTGATTGCTGCTTTGAGAAAAAAAGTTACTGTCTTTGTGCTGCTGCAGTAAAAGTTGTGAGACTCATTTTATAAAGAGCAGAAATTTTTTGTTTTCCTTGATGATTCTTGAAGTTGAAATATCTAAAATCAAGGCACTAGCGTGTGGTGGCTGTCATGGTTTCTGGCTGCACATTTAAGAGGGGTGGAAAGCTGTGCTGTTAGGTGGCAGGAAAGCAGGCTAGTCCAGTGCTGCTAAAAGCCTCTCTCATAAGGACCTTCATCCCCTTAACAAGGAAGATCCTTTTTTGACTTACCACCTTTTAAAGACCATTCAAATCAATGACAACACCTAAATTTTAAGGGGAAACATTTTAAAACATAGCAGATTTATTAATGTTATTCCAGATTAAAGACTTTTATTTGGATGCCCATGTACTCCATAATCTCTGAGAAATTGCTTAAAGTAATTTACAGATTATATTCCAAATGCTACGTAGAGCCACTACAACAATATTCATGTTTTAGAAATGTATGTTGAGAATATGCAATGTAAAGTACAGTAATGATATTTATTGTGACTCAGGAAAAGTTAATAATTGTTACCTGAAGTTGAAGGAAAGAGATTTATGGTCAAGTTAATTTGGATTATGTCAGTATAAAAAAGGCAAGCTTTACATGAAGAATTCTCAAATACTTTAATATTGAAATATATTTAATCAATCACTGATCTTCTGTAATTCCCCCATCATTAAAAAGTAAAGCACCAGTTCCATATCAGATATCACATTATTAATTGGAAGAAGAAAAATAATCGCTTCTGTCAAAAGAATGTATTTGAAAAGTTAACACATAAGGAATTTTGTGTACAAGTTTAAGTTTTTGATTCTGTTTTCTACATGGATTTTGTGGGAACAAATGGACAAGTAAAGTAGAGAAGAAGGCTCATAACCAGAATATACAGGGAACTGAAAGGAAGCCCCTCAAAATCAAAGACCCTATTGAAAAATGGGCAAAAGAAATGAATAGGCAGTTCTCAGATGAAGACGTTCAGATGGCCAATAAATACATGAAAAGATGTTCAATGTCCTTAGCCATTAGAGAAATGCAAATCAAACATCGCTAAGTTACCATCTAACTCCAGAGAGATTGGCCTTTATCAAGAACTCAAACAACAATCAGTGCTGGCTAAGCTGTGGGGGAAAAGGAACCCTCCTGCACTGTTGGTGGGAATGTAAATTGGTGCAACCACTATGGAAAGCAGATGGAAGTCTCTCAGAAGACTGGAAACAAATATCACCTTTAATCCAGCAATACCTCTTCTTGAAATTTTCCCCAAAGAGTTAAAAAAAAATACATAATAGAAACATGTATGCCCATGTTCATAGCAGGATAACTAACAATAGCTAAAATGTGGAAGACGCTGAAATACCCATCAACAGACCAATGGATACATGAATTGTAGTATTTATACACAATGGAATACTACTCATCTATAAAGACAGATAGGTTGGAGGCTTTTGTAAGTAAATGGATGCAACTTGAGACCACCATGCTTAGTGAAGTGAGTCTGAAGCAGAAGGTGAAATACCACATTATTTCTCTGATGTGAGAAACCCAGACCACAATTATTTTGTAGAACTTAAATTGGGAAATAATAGGAACTGGAAGGGGGGGAGGGTTTAAAAGAGTAAAGGGAGGAATTTGTAACTTTGCCATGATATATATGTGCACAAAATACTCAAGATCAGTGTAAACTTTATGTTATGTACTTATACATATCAACAGAATGGGGGAAAATAGAGAAAGAACAAGGGATAGAAAGTGTGGTTGGAGAGAACTAATTCAACAGACTAAACTAGACTTAAAATTTTCTTTTGTCTTTTCCCTTAAATACTGTTGGACAAAAGTTGCTTAGGATTTACATTGGCTTGTATATGAACAGGTTTTTCACAGAGTGAGGAAGATAACTTACAGCACTCTGGTCTTATGGAATTATGACTTTGTGGTATTTAGGATCTTACAGTATCTGTGGACGGAGAGGATGCTACTATAATATTTTCTTCTGCTTGTTGGAGGGGGTGGTCTGTGATCATTTTGATGTTGTTACCCATAGTTTGGTCATAATTTGATATAATTTGCTTTTCTTCCACAAATGTTTGAGACTTTTTTTTTTTAATGCCAGGGTCTTCCTCTGTAGTCCAGGCCAGGGTGGTCCTGAATTCAATACATAGCCCAGGCTGGCCTTAGACTCACATAAATTCACCTGTCTCAGCCACCTGAGTGCTGACTGGGATTACAGATATGCACCACCATGCCCATCAACATTTGAGACTTAATTCTTCACTTATACTTACTTGTCAGCACTGTCTCCATTAATGACTACTATTTTTTGTAATATTTCTGGTTTTAAAGGTTTGATTCTAGAGTGCTCTTATGTCAGAGTATATATCACATAATTTTCAAGTTAAATTTGTAACTTCTCATTCAACACAGATGTCTGTATTTCAGATGGAGCAACTATCAGATGAAGAAATTGACCATGGTGCTGAAGAAGATAGTGATAAGGAGGATCAAGACTTAGACAAAATGTTTGGAGCATGGCTTGGGGAACTGGACAAGCTTACTCAGGTTAGTTAATAGTGATACTTGGAAAGCGATTTGAAGAATTAAAGTCATTACTGTTACAGGTTTAATGTGCAGAAATAAGGATGTGGATACAGATTGAATTTTAAAATAAAGGAAAAATTGTTCAAAATACTAACAAGTAAGTGAATTGTAAATCTACAGCACAGGAGAATATGTTCTATGGTTATTTTAAGGATATTTTTAAAAACTCAGTGACAGTTCTGTTCATCTAGAGTGACTACTTCATATCTGTTTCATAAATTTTGAGATTGCCAGCTAAAAATTTTGAAGTCTAAAATTTAAGTCTAAATTTTAGTAAATTCTACTCTATAACTTAAAGCATATCTTGCAGCATAATTTTTCATATGTCATTATTGCCTCTTAGATGTTTCCAGAACACCCACAGAACTTCATCCAAAGCTGTATTTAAAAACAATAGTAAAGGTTTTTCCATTTTGTTTTGTTGGATCTTGTATTTTAAAACTAACGATGACCTTGTCCCCTGAACCTGGATACTTTGTAGGGTAAAAGGGTACGGTTTGTATTCCTCTAATACTTTCATCTGTTATACTCAGTATGTGAAAATGGTTCCATTTATTAAAATTTCATGACAATGAGAACATTAGAAATAACTTATTCTTAATAATGTTTGGGAATACTTAAGTATGAAATTTCCTAAGTAATGGAAACATAAAGTGATGTGGTGGCAGCTTAAGTACTGCTTTATTTCTGTAGCTACAGATCATTTTGGGAAATAGACATCTTATTATTACCTGTTAATGCTGAATTCAGGGGAGAGTATTTTTAGTTCTCGTAAGATGTCATCTGGATTATTCCCTTCATGTGCAATCAGAAGTATCATTAGTTTTGTCAAACATGTCTTTGTTTATGTCTGTTGTTGCCAAACAATTTTCTTTTCATTTTATTTTTGTCCAAAAAGGTAGTTTTGGCAAGAGATGATGACTAGGCTATGCAATTTCATGTAGAGTAAAGGAGGAACCAAAGGAGAGTAAATAGAAAATGATAGTGCTTGAAGCTGATGTCTGGATAGGTATCCCTGACCTGGTAGTTTTATTATCTATCCTTGGGAGGGGCCCAAAAAAAGAAAAGACGGATATCTGTCCAGCTACACTAGGTGAAGTGAGAACTTCACACACTTCTGCTGTAGATGACATTTCTACTGGTCAGGTACCATGTATATTCTGTATTTAAAGTTGCCTGATATAAACATAAAACGCCCTTCACCAAAGATGCTAGCTCCTAATCAATGCCGTGACCATTCTTCTCATTGTATATACATTTTCTTTAGAGAGGAAACAGATAGAAACTATGGTATAGTGGGACTCACTACTTAACCCCTAGCTTTATAATATTTGGCTTGACTTGGTGGATAAAGCCTCAAATTTCTTATTATTTTAATTCACTTGAGAGTATCCATATTCAATGTTAGTGATATTTTCAATTTTATATTAAGTTTGTTATAAGTGATTGGTAGTTCTTCTAAAATAATGTGTATTTGTATTTTTCTAGAAGAGGGCTCATGGCTTTTACAGATTTTGTAGTGTCTCCTCCAAAAGGTTAAAAGTTACCCTGCTACATTACTCATTTCTTGGTCTAAGCAGTATTTCTTACTATTTTCATTATTGCTCCAACACCATGGGAGCAGGTAATCGCAATTAATTTCTGTTTATTTTAACTGGTAAATGGACTAATTTTTATTATGTCCTCAATACAAATTATTTTACAGAAAGTGTTAACTACATTTTATTCTCCTGTTTCACTGATAAAAGAAAGATGAGGGCTTAAATTGCTGCAAAAGTATTAAGTTTGAGATTAAAGGAGAATTTTAAGGTTGTTTTGTGAAGCTTTGAAATGGGACACTGAAGAGCTTAAAATCTTCATTTGATAGCTTTAAAAATTGGATGGTGACTATCTCTGGGTTTATTTTATCTTGAGATACATGAATAATGAAGGTAGTAGTTTAATAATCAAATTCCATGATTCTACAAATAATTATCCAAAAGTTTTTTGTTTAAAGTTTGATAGTTAATTTTAAATTAAAATTTGAAGACCATTTATATTGTTTGAAAATTTATTTAAGTGGACATTAAGCTGAATTTCTTTTTTTCTGAAATTTTCTGTTTAATACCTTTTTTTCCTTGTAGTTGAGTTAGAGAGTGTAAGTATTATTTTATACAGTGGTCAAAGTCAAGAATATGGTGTAGTGTTAAAGCAATCAATACTTACCATGCAAAGGCTCTTGGTTCAATCCCCAGTTCTAAAAAAATGAAAAGTGATGAGAGAACTTACAGGTCACCCTAACCTTTACTGTAGATGTAAATCTGACTTTATTATAGACAGTGTAAGGTAGGTTACTGTTAATCGTCATCTTGTTAGATCTTGGACAAGAACATTTTATCATTGTTTGAAGTTGTAATTGTTCCCTGTTATGTTCCTGTATCTCGCTATGAGTCCAGAACTCTCTCTTATTTCTAGAGTACTTTATGCCAAAAGAATGAGGCTATTATCTCTTTGAGGAAAGATAGGACAAAACTCTCTGTAGGGTTACTTTCCATTTTCTAAGTTACCATGACTATATTCATATACCTTATTTCATATCATATTTATGAGGTCAGTCACTGAAGTTGATATATTTAAGATATTTACTCTGAACTGTGACACTCTTAGGTGCCTTAAAAGTAAGATATATCATAAAAATTGTAACAGTTATAATGCAAATAGTGTAAAAACCAATTATACCTTTCCTAAGGCTGTTACTTAGAAGAACTTTGGTTTTACTTCATAAAGCAAAACATATTCATCATTTAATATGACTTATTAACATTTCTTTTGTAAAGAGTTTGGACTCTGACAAGTCCATAGAACCAGTGAAAAGATCACCTCTCCGCCAGGAAACAAACATGGCCAATTTTTCTTATCGTTTCTCCATCTACAACTTGAACGGTAAGATATAATTAAATGTAAAAGAGTGTAGTAACTAATAGAGGAACAGTATAGCCACAGTTCCAAAAGCTATATGTATAATTTGACCAATTTCTCTGTCTCTTTCTTTGTGCATACTACCAATTCAATAATCGCAGGAAAAAGCAAACAAAATAATTTTCTAATTATTAATAATTGATACAGTGCACACTCAGGTAGAACTTCACAGCAAACTTAGTCACATTGTTTTCTCACTGGATTGAAGTCCAATGAAATTAACTTTATAATCAGCTCCTATGACCTTTATTTAATATACTCCATCTAGTCACCTTTAATGTTTGGAGTTGACATTCTAATCTTTTACAGTTTCACTTCTCCTTTTGTGCCCTCAGCTCTTCTGATATTAACATCTCTAGCTGGGTACTGACTATTACTAGTTACTTATTAAAACCCATAGTTGAAAACTTGCGAGGAGGAGATAGTTAAAACCATGCAGTGATGTAAGTTTTTGTAGTATTTTTGTCTTTTTACTTTTATTGAATTCTGGAGAGCTTAAAAGGTGAACTATTTGTTGCTAAGAATTTCTGTTGGAATTTAAAATAGAAAATTACTAGAAATATTCCAGTTGATTGGCCTTAAGTGCAAGGGGATGAATTCTTTTGCTTCCTTCCCTTCGTTTAACTAATATATAATAGTGTGTATAAATTCTAAATAAATGCCTTTTGGAAATGTGGGTTTTTTTGCAGAGGCTCTGAATCAGGGAGAGACTGTGGATCTGGATGCCCTCATGGCCGATCTTTGCTCCATAGAGCAGGAACTCAGCAGTATTGGCTCAGGAAATAGTAGGCGCCAAATAACAGAAACAAAAGCTACTCAGAAGTTACCAGCTAGCCGACATACTTCAAAACACGGCACCTTGAAAGGACTATCTTCTTCATCAAATAGGATAACTAAACCTTCCCAAGCTAACTACTCCCTGGATGACATCACTGCACAATTAGAACAGGCCTCCTTGAGCATGGATGAGGCAGCTCAGCAATCTGTGCTAGAAGATGCTAAGCCAGTAGTAACGAATCAGCACAGAAGAACTGCATCTGCTGGTACAGTGAGTGATGCTGAAGTACTCTCTATTAGTAACTCTTCTCGTTCTAGCATCACTTCTGCAGCCTCCAGCATGGATTCTTTGGATATTGATAAAGTGGCACGCCCTCAAGAACTGGATTTAACACATCAGGAGCATCCGATTACTGAGGTAAATGAAACTTTTTTTTCCTGGTATTTTTTATTGAAAAAAGGGGAAATGATTTTAAAAGGAATGTAGTTTTAATTAACTTAAGTCCACATCTAAAAGTTGTCAAAAATATTTTTCAGCAAAGTTTCAAAATTAGTCAACACATGGCAGTGTGTTGTATCATTGTAGCAACACATGGCAGTGTCAAAAAGATGACTTAGAGGAGATCTAGTTTCTTTTTTATTCTTTTGGCTTTTTGGAAATTCTTGAAGTAATATCAGTTATGTAAATAAAATTTGAAATGTGATTTGCAAAGCCATTAAAAGCTACTAAGCTGATAATTGCTTTGTTAATGTATATTTTAAATGAGAATAAAAGGAAAACACAATCCACTTATCAGATAGTCAGTTTTGGGTAGTGGGTTTAGAATCGTGATTCTGAGGGGTTTTTTGGTTTGTTTTGCTTTGTTTTTTATTTTATTTTATTTTATTTTGGCTTTCCCAATCATGGAACCAGAGCAACTTATTTGATCTCTATGAACATCAGTTTTTCATAAGAAAATTGGAACAATTACTATATGGTCTGCCTTCATTAGAGGGTGATTCAGAGAATTAAATATATATGTGAACAAACTTTTAAGATATGTTTTTCTGTTGGGGCGAAGGTTTGAAATGGATTTATGGTAAGTGTAACAAAACCTGAGTTTGTGGGTGCACTAAATACCTGAGTTCAGTTCCCCAGCACCACATAAGTGGGGTGTGGTGGCACATGCTTGTAATCCCAGCACTCAGGAGGCTGGGGCAAAGTCCAAGGCCAGCCTTGGCTACATAGTGAGTTCAGGATCAGCCTGGGTACAGAGCAAGACCTGTCTCAAAAAAAAAAAAAAAAAAAAAAAAAAAAAAAAAAAAAAAAAAAAAAAAAAAAAAAAAAAAAAAAAAAAAAAAAAAAAAAAAAAAAAAAAAAAAAAAAAAAAAAAAAAAAAAAAAAAAAAAAACTGAACAAACAAACAAAAAACTGAGTTTGGTAAAAGAGAATTTCATCAAGAAGATTACACCAGTTTTCTTAAAGGATAGCAGTGAGAAAGACGAAAATATGTTTACATACTCTCTAATATACAGTAAGAGAACCTATGAATAACCATGCAAAGTCCTATAACATTTAAGAAATGACGCAAAAATGTAAAATGTATGCCTGTTATTTGACATTGACATTTTTCTTCTTTTTGGTTAATTTACTCAGATTAACTTGCCTAAGTAATTATTGGTACTTATTCATGTACCTAATGTTGTTTAGTACTATGCAGTACAAAAGGACAAGGTTGTTTAGAGATAAACTTGACTTTTATTGAAAGAAAAGTTAACAAATCATATTTGAAGAATTTCATTTATTTAAAAGGAAACTTTCATAGGTGATATATACTCTATAGAGAACATGAAAAATTTTTTCTACTTTATGAATAAACCTGAATTCTACTTTGTGAAACTTGAGAATTACATTTATCACCAACTACCTGCAATGTGTCATTTTGCCCTTTAATATATCTGGGATTTGAGCAATACTTTTTTGGAGGTGTGTGTTCCTCATCATTTTTTGTCTTACATGTTGATATTACTTCCTTCCCCTCAGATTTTGAATTTGGTCAAGGTGCATGAAGACAGGTTATAATATACACTAACCAGTAAAGATATTGTGTGTGTGTGTGTGTGTGTGTGTGTGTGTGTGTGCGTGCGTGTGCATGTGTGCAAGTACATTTTTCATTCTGTGAAATGCATCCATGAAATTTCAGTAATATAAGGGAAAATAAAGTTAAATATTCCTTTCAACAAAAAAAACTTCAGTGGTATCTAGTGCTATTCAGAGGAAGGATATCATAATTCAATTGTATAATATTTCCTGTACTTACAATGTTTGGTGAATAGACCAGAAATAAATCAGAGAAAGAGCCTAACATCTTATAGCCGGTACTTTTATTTTCCTAGAGGGGTAGAAAAATGGTTGAAAAAATCTTGGAAATTGATTCAGAAAGCCTTTTTCAGGATCTACTCTCTTCTGATTCAAAGTAAAATGGGACGAGCTCAAGAGATCTCAAATACATGTATGAAATTGTCTTTAACATCAAATTCAATATTTTAGAATTTAGTTTTTAATGCATGAAATTAAAGAACTACTTAAATAATTCTTAGAGACTTATTTAAAAATCTTTCTACTCTTAGGTATCATATTCTGCTCTCAGGAATAAGTAAAGTACTCTTCTACCCTTTTAGCTAGTTCTTATGGTGTTTGTCTCCAAATTATTTAGTCTGCACTTAGGCCATTATTTCTTAATTTTTTTCTTTATGTGTGATATCTGATGACTGGAAGATAAGGATGTAATGATCTTTGGGCACTTTCCTCCTTTCCCCCCACTATAACTCCATCCTCCCAATATATTTTCACAGCGTTTATATTCAGTGTTTATGTTATGATAACTATATATTTGTAGTTCATTGCTAAACTGTATATATCTTACATCTTCTCTCTACTCTAGACACGATTTTGCTTTTTCTGAAACATAATTACATTTTAAAAATAATTTTCTACATGTTTATCACTTTCAGTTTTAAACTTTCCCTCAGCTATTTAAATGTCTCATTTGAGTCAAACAAATTTAGTGCTCTGTAATTTTAATCTTCATAAATGTTGTTTTCTGCCTTTATGAAGTCTCTGTTCTTAAGTCTTTTCTCTCAAGATTGGTGACCTTTTGTAAGGAAGGTTCTTCATTCTTCTGCATAGAAGGAAGGCATGTCTGGCTGACGGTTTATAAGCAGTACTTGGGGACCAAAGGGTTTGGATATGGGATTGGTCTTTCTAGGTCAGAGTTTCTCAGCCATCAATATTAGTGACATTTTGGATGAGACAGTTTTCTGCTATAAAGCTGCCCTGTGCTTTATAGAATGTTTAGCAGCATCCCTGGCCACACTCCACTCCCCCACCACCATCACATCCAGTGTGGCAGTTAAAACTATCTACTGTAAGTAAGACTCTTTCTGCCACCTTGTCTCCAAAAGCCACCAGATATTGACATGGTACAATTTTACATTAGAATGAATGTATCTTTTTTTTTTCTCTACCCTTACCTAGATTTTGTTAAAGTACTGGTTTTATTTACGTATCACATCCCTTTCCCTTCCTACCCTCTCATCCCCCACTCCATGTCCCCTTTCCCTCTGTGCAAAGTGTTTCTTACTTTCTTCCATCTCTTTTTTTGTGATTTGATTTTCTCATATTAGAGAAACCATACTCTATACTTAACCTCTTTGTCTAATTACTTTCGCTAAGCATAGCAGTCTCAAAGGACATCTACTTTCTTACAAATAACTCAAATTTTTACATCTTTATGGCATTGTAGTATTCCATTGTGTATGTATATTATATCATCTTTATCCATTCATCTGTTGTTGGAACATTGTCTTCTTCGAGGATTTGGCTGTAATAAATTGTACTGCCCTAAACGGGTATGCATGCGTCACTATCGTATGTTGACAAAGTACTGTGCTTCTAAGCATTTCACATGTTACCTCTTTTAAGCTTCATACTATTCATCATATTATTCCTTTGGTTGATGGGTTAATCCATCCAAATCAAGACTAAAGAGATTGAATAGGTCAGATAGCTGAGAAGTCTGTACTTAAATTCAGAAGCCACTCTGCTTTCTGATTTTCATCAAAAGCTTAAACCATGGTTGTCAAAAAATTACTTCCTGAACATAATTTCAGTCTATTTTTTGAAGTCCATCAGCTACAATAATCATTTCCTAGATATTTAAAATTAGAATTCGTTGCAGTTGAAGTCTAATGTGTTTCTCAACCCATATGGAAAGTATTTTGCAGTTAATTTTATCATTGTACTTTTATTCATGTTAATAAAGTGATATTACAGGTATACATTTAAGTGATAATTGATTGCCTTTTATGAATTTTTATAAAATAGGATTTATAGATTAAAGGCTAGTACTAGAATGAGCCTTTATATTTTTTTCTGATGGGATTTAACCATTAATGATTCCTCTGAATTTGGAATTTTATATATAAAAATGTGTTTTAAAAATGAAAATATTGCACAGTGGGATAGGTCTATAATCCCAGGACTCTGGGAAGCCGAGGGAGTAGAATCACAAGTTTAAGCCCAGCCTAGACAACATAGTGACTTAGAGAGACTCTGTCTCAACAAATGGGCTGGGAGTGCAGCTCATTTAAAGGTTCTGGGTTAAATCCCCATTGCCAAATAAATAAACTTTTAAAGCTGTTACTGTTGTTTATAGTGGATTTAAAAGATTTTGCTGACCTTTAAAAAAATGGTACATTACCTAATGGTTTATTATGACAAAAATGCATAGTCATTGAGCTATTAAAATTTTTCAGATTTATAACTCATAAAGGGATCTTACATTAAACATGTAATGGACATCTTGTTAAAACTTACAGTGTGTAACACAGTGTGTCATTGCTTCTGTGCAACTCCACTTTCTCTGCCATCACTAGGACTGTTCCAAGAATTTGTTATTTGGGAAACTGAGGCAGTAGAATTACAGTATATATCAGGCGACCCTGGGCTTTGTAGTGAATTTAGGACCAGCTTGGACTATGGGACAAGATCTTATCTCAAAAAATAAAATAAAATAAAAAATTAATTTGTGCAGAAATTGAGAGTGTTAAGAATAAAACAGCATCTGTTTGTAGCATGTGGAATTTAATATTTTTGGCACAAAAGCCACAGATTAGAGTTATTAATTGATTGCTTTTTTATTTCAACTACCTTTTCATAAAAATGAGTAGCTTCCTGTCATTGAAATTCATTAATGTTTATCAATTTGGTGTTTAAGTTTCTATTTCACTTAGTCTAGTGAAGTTTAATAACAAAAGGAGTAGGTATAGATGAAGGAAGAGGCCAAAGTTTTTGTGGAAATCCAGGAAAGAATGTAGTTCATGTAAGCATTTTTCAAAGACTCTCCATAACTAAGATTAGCATATATGTCCAAATTGTCATTGTGTGTATTTCTTGGAAATATGTGCATTTTTTTCTCTGCAAAAACAAAAATATTCTTGTTCGATTTTAGGTTCATTTTTATTTTTATGTTTGATTTTACACTTGTGATGGACTGGTAAAGGACTTTTTTTTTTTACACAAGAGTAGAAATGTATTAATTTTTATGTTTTCAATGTTAATAGGGTCTATAAATAGAAAGGAAATGGTTTTTAAAGCACTGCAGCAGTTACTGACTATATAATGGCCAGTATGGAGAGGCGTAAAGAAAAACAGGGAGAAAATAGAAAGTAATAAAAAGTTTCTGTATTGAATATGTTGTGCTTTTGCGTGTCCTAATGCACTAACTACACATCACTTTGTGTAATCAGTATTATTACTTCTGTTTTACAAATGAGGAAGCTGTGTCAGAGGGTTACTACATAGCTTGTGCAGGGATTTGAACCCAAATAGTCTAGTTATACCTCTCAGATGAAGGGTAATCGAGACAAGAATAAACTGGTCTCTGTCACAGAACTAGAAACAAAACTACATGGGCAAGAAAAAAAAAAGACAGAGGTTTATGCAGCAATATCTCCATCTTGTGGTACTTTGGTATATTTTAAACTATTTTTATGTTTAAATTTAACAACTCCAAATGTGAAATTCAAATGAGGGCTGACAGTTTTATGTTCATAGACTAATACAGCATAGGTATCACATAATCTTAAAACAGTCTTTCAAGATAAATGCCATTTCATTTCCCATTTCATACATGACGTTAAATAAGTCCAAAGTTACATTACCAGTAAATGGTCAAACTGGGGCTTGAACACAAATGCTTCAGTCCCAGAATCTGCGTTCTTCACTATCATACTATGCTTATTTTCAAGGTACTATTTGGGAAAAACACACATATCAATAAAAGATGAATGTGCACCTATTTTAGTGAAACAGTGTCTCGACTTTCACTTCATGTATTTGTTTATTTTTTATATTTGGCACTGGAAATCAAATTCAAGGCCTATGCATTACGCAACATTCCTAACCCATATTTATTGCTGATTTTGAGACAGGGTCTTACAAAAGTGCTGGTGGCTTTGTCTGGGCTCCAGCTTTCCAGTCTGTCTACCTCTGCCTCCCAAAATGCTGGGATTATAGGCCTATATCACCAGATTTTGCATCTTCTTCTAATTTTAATCTGAAGTGTTGCTTCTCTTGAAGTATTTTATTCATAATCATTACTTTGGTTTATTTTGTGTTCACGATTTTGTGTAAGGCAATTTCTTTTTTTTCTTTAGTTTACTTATTTGTTTTACTAGAAATTGAGCCCAAAGCCTTCACCCTGAGCTATATCCCCAGCTTGTTTTATGTGTTCAACTTTGAGAAAGGGTCTCACTAAGTTACCTAGCCTGGGCTTAAACTACAGTCTTCTTGTGTCGGCCTAGCCAAGGCAATTTCTTGATAAAGATTTGGCTCCTGTGTTTAAATTAGTGTGTTTCAATACAAAGAACAGTGCAATCAATATTTCCATACTAAGGATTCTGGCTTACAGTGTACTTGATGTTAGCAGTAGATTTTTTTTGGAAGATCATTATAGAATAACTTTGTAATACAAATGAAAGTTTTTGAAACTGAAAGTTTAGAATATTGACCTATTCATTTTTCTACATGTTTTGAATACAACTTAAGTAAGTAGTGGCTTAAAAAAAGTAGATAAAGATTAGATTTGGGGTTTTTGTAACCTAATTAACATTCAGTAAATAATTTTATTCTATAATTGTCCTTTATTTTTGTTAATATGCTGTAGCAGTGTAAATTAACTTTAATTTTTATTCCTTGTCTGTATGTATGCTGTTTTTTTGAGATGGGTCTTGATCTGTAGTCCAGGCTGGTCCTGAACTTACTATGTAACCCAGGCTGGACTCAGATTCAAAGCAGTCCTTCTGCCTCAGCCTCCCAATTGCTAATCTTTATGGGTGCTGGGAAATCCCCGGGGCCTTCTGCATGCTGGGCAAGCACTTTAACCACTTATTTACACCCTTAACTCCTATCGTTGTGTTATTTTTGTCACTTCATATATTCATTTCTTACAAGGATGAGATGAATTCTAACTGTATATTTCATTATCTTGTTCAGCATGATATAGTCATTATCGAATATTTTACATTTAGATTGTTTAAAAAATAGAAACAATAAACTTTTGGAAATTACTATGAAAGTCTGTGCAAACTGTTTTGTTAACTTTTTATTTTGAAATAATGTCAAGCTTAAGCTTGAAATATTAGTACAAAGAACTCATGAAATTCATTAACCAGATTAACTTTTTATCATTTACCACATTTACTTGTCATTATTTTCCTATATCTTTATACGTTTTCTGGACCATTTGTGAGTTGGTTGCATTTGTCATTGCCCCTTTGGCCTTTAGTTTCTGTTTTCTGAGAACAAGGATATTGACGACACAGATTTGACAGGCCTCCTATTGACCTAGTAATTGAAATGGTACTATAGAACATATTTACATGTTTAGAAAATACAAATATAGAAAAGCTAAAATAATCTTGATCTGACTTAGCAGATGGTATTCATACAGTATTGATATAGTCCTGTTTGAGTGTCTAGGACTGCACTAAGCTATAAGGGATAAAAGTGTAATCGTAACACAGTGTTTTTATAAAGTTAAAATCTAGCGTATGAGGGAAAGGGATATAGGATAAACAACTAAACAAGCAATAGCATAGTGTGGCAAGTCTCATAATAGGAAAGTCAGAAAACTGCAGTGAAAAAGTTACTCGGTTTGAGAATGAATCACAAAGTGTGTCATATCTCAAAACATGAAGGCTTTGGGGGAAATTTGCAGAGACATGATCCATTAGTGGATAGGAAATAGACGAACTATATAACATGAATTCAGGAAATTTGGCAGTGCACAGTAGGAAATAATAGTCCAACTAGAGGAAGATACCCAGAACATTTTTTTTGGTTCCCCATCCCCAATGGCCTGACATGGTTGAATATCAGAGACTGAATATTTTAGAAGAGAAGTGAGTGTTATCCAGTATGTTCTCAGCTTTAAAGAGGGGACAAAGGCTATTTACATAGAATTAGATGGAAGGATGAAAAAAGAATATGAATTTAGTTGCAAAATACACTTTAGTGATGAAGATCTTCGTGATGTGATTTTCTTAGTAACAGAGAGAAATGAGGTCAAGTGAAAGAGGAGGAGGAGGAAGGTAGAAGCTTGAAGAACATGGAGACTTAAAACAGTCATTGAAAGGATGATTTAGCTGAATGAGGAGAGAAGAGCGTGGCAGACACTTGTCAGAGTCAACTGACCGTTCTTTACCACGAATTTTGGCTTGGTTTTTTCATACACCTGTACTGTCCAGAGTGGCATGATTATTAGAGCAGAGTTATTAAAGGTTAAGATATTCTGGCTCTTTCTTTTTCATAAAAGAATGAAACATTATTGCATTCAACTTCTGTTTTGTTTTATTTCGATGATCTTTTTCCCTTTCTTGCATGTTAAGGAGAACCTGTCCTTTTCCACCTTCTTTACCTATCATTTTCTTCCGTCCTCCATTTTCACAGCATGCTATTTCTTTGAGATGTCCCAGCAAGCAGGCCAAGCATCATACTGACCTCACAGAAGAACAGGCTGAGCTGACACCTGTAAGTTCTATAAATGTGTTGCAAACTATCTAAGTTTCAGTGAAGAAGAATGCATTTGTTAGAACTGTATGATGAAACCTTGTCAGAAACCTCAATTTTTCAAATAAAAATTAAGCCAAACTTAAAAACAAGTGAATAAAACCAAATAAGTAACTTTATGGTAGGGTATCAATGAATGTTAATATTCAGAGTAAATTATATAGGTGTGAGTGCATCTGATAGAGAAGTTTTGTGTTGGAACCTGAAGCTACGTGTTTTGTTTTGCTTTGCTTTGTTTTGTTTTCCTGAAGCTAAGGACTTTTGTTAGTTTCTTAAGAGAGTAACAGATATTGTTTAGAATGAAGTTGTCAAGC
Source organism: Ctenodactylus gundi (assembly GCA_004027205.1). Taxonomy (NCBI): domain Eukaryota; kingdom Metazoa; phylum Chordata; class Mammalia; order Rodentia; family Ctenodactylidae; genus Ctenodactylus; species Ctenodactylus gundi. The sequence continues at coordinate 111,341 of PVKB01000544.1, read as the reverse complement.
AGAATTATTATTTTTCTGATGCTTAAATGAAAGCCTAGTTTATGTGTTCTCTGTCAGTGGTTGACGAGTCTGGATGGTTCAGAGATACACTGTTCCATAAGGTAGCCCCTGGCCACACATGGCTGTTAAGTAGTTAAAATGTATGGTTAAGACAAGTTTAGATGTGCTATAAGGATAAAATACTCATTAGATTCTGACAACTTTAATATGAAAGAACATGTAAAACATTTCAGTAAGTTTTTTGTATTTGAATTGTTTTGGATATTTTTGGTTAAAAGGTAATACTTTTTATGCTTTTTAAAATTAGTGTGGCTATTAGAAAATCCTAAATTACATTTGGATTGTATTTCCACTGGACACTGTCATACTTCAGAACTGGTTGCGAGGTGTCAGAAAACCTCAGCTCCACCTGACTGAATCAAATTTCTTCTAACCCTCTTTCCTTCCCTTTCTGTCCTTTATCATTATCCACTAATAGGTTATATCCTGCTGAGTGAAAAAACCTCAGCTGTTCCTCCAGCATTCTTAAGCATTACCACATATAATTCCAATACTTGAGTTCTTGTTTTTCTTCTATTCAAACAGCAGTTCTCAATCCTTTTAGACTCAACACCCACTTTTATAGCAAAGAATTCATAACACTGTTTTTATCATCTAAAATGAAATTCAGAAGTAATGTATCACCATATCTGTTTTTGTAAATGAATGTATTGTCCCAGCATCTAATATAAAGGAGAAATAATGAAATTTACAAGAATAATGTATTTTCAGTATGTAAAGTCTTGGCTACCATGCTTAAAAGTCATTAAGAGAAAAAGTCAGAGGCTGGAGGAATGGCACAGTGGTTGTACTGCTTGCATAGCAAGCACAAAGCCCCGAGTTCTGTTCCCCAGCGCCATGTAAAGCTGGGTGTGGTGGCGCACACCTGTAATCCGAGCACTCAGGAGACTGAGGGAGGATTGGCATGAGTCCAAGGCCAATCTGGGCTACAGAGCAAGACACTATCTCAAAAAAATTCAGACTGTATCTGCCTTCGCTTTTATAATCAAAAACTTTGACTGGCCTCTGGTGCATACTTGTAGTCCTAGCACTTCGGGAGGCTGAGGAAAGAGAATTCCAAGTTGGCATCCTACCTGGGCAAAGGACCAAGAGTGTGCCTTAAATAAAAAGGGTAGCTAGTGATACAGGTCAGTGCAAAACCTATGTTCAATCTCTGGCATCAAAACAAATTTTAGATTTCAGTGAATTGAGATTATTAGAAGGTTTCTGTTTGCTTGTTTGTTTTAAATACAAGAAACCAGGTGTGGTGGCACACACTTAACAATCCCAGCACCGTAGGAGGCCAAAGCAGGAACATAAGAGATTCAGCCTAGGTAACTTAGCAATTTAGGAGATGTTGTCTGAAAACAAACAACAACAACAAAAAAAAATGGTTTGGAGATGAAATGTGTTATGCTGGTAGCAGATAGAACATGACATACATGTATAAGGTAAGAGGAAAGGAAGTAACTAAAGAATAATGTGGTAAGACAGTTTATGAGCAAGGAGAATGAGAAGTATAGAATTATTGTACGTGAGATGATACTTAAAGCTAGATTTCCATTAGTGAACTGATTTTTCCAACATTATGAACTCCACAAATTTTAAACAAAAGCCTAGAGTTCCCTCAATTTATTGTGCAAAGCAAAAGCATTTCTTAAAAAGTCATTGAAAGTTAAAACTGTACAGAATTTCTTATGTGTTAATGGGAGCTATTTAGGTTCCAAATTTGGCTTATTACAAACAATCTACATGATTTTCTACACAATGCTATTAAAAACTTGTGGGATGGATTATAGGACTTTTTATGTGACATTGTTCCATGCTTGCTGGCATCTAGCATTTCTGAATTCTTTGCTCCCAATAAACACTAGTAACTTTCCTCTTCATTGTGACATCCCAAAATACCCTCATCATTTTCTGAAATGCCTACTTGACAACAGTGCTACCACTACTGATCTCAAATGTTTTCTGTCCTCCCCCACCTCAGTCCATACCACATGAAGCCTCTTGCTCATGTCCAGGACTGTAAACTTTTTCAGAAATCTTTTTCTAATTTTGGCACAGGTGCACTTCTGCTTGTTCCTTTTTCACTTTACTGATTCACTGTATTGTAATTGCCAATGAGATTCTGAGGGTGCAAGAAGTGCCCGTCCCCTTTCCATTTCCAGTGCCAGGTGTGGGTCCAGGCTGTTAGAACCTGAAGAATAGTTAAATAGGTGAAAGAGGAGCATTGGAAGAGAGAAAATAAGCCCATGAAATGAATTAGTAATACATATAATCCTCTAGGTTCTTAATAGTATCTACTATTTAGTAGAACAAAATATAAGAAGAAAGCTCTCTTTGTATGAAGCCCATGCTTTTTTTCTTTTTTGTTGTTAACAGTTTTCCTCTTCTCTGTCCATCAGCTACACATCACTGTATCATTGCCTACTTCTCCAGCAACCCTTCTCCCCCAGAATGCAGTCCTCCCCTCCCCCTGCCTCTTGTTTCTGAAAAACAAAGAAATCTAGGAGCTGTGTCTGATTAGCTGGTACCTGTAGGGCATTTATTGAAGGAAGGAGTTTGCTGCTTCTCTTTTTCAGATATCCATTCTTTCTAGTGCAGACACCTGTAGCTTACATGGAAGGAAAATGAACCTGTCCTCCCTCTCTGCCAGTGACTAAGCAGTACACTGCTACATCCAAGCACAGAGCAGTTTACAGTCATGGTTAGCTATTGATTATAGTTCAGTGTTTTATATGTGCCATATTTTTGGGTCACAAACCTTACATAATGATTACCCCATTTTCATTTTTAGTTATTTTAGTATTTCAAAATGGGTTAACTTCTGAGTCTTTAAACAGATATTAAATATCAATGCCTCTTACTGATCAGATTATAAATTTGGGAGAGACTAAGTCATGAGGTGACATCATTTGAGTAAATGTTGTTAAGTTTTTATGTAATCTTAAATTTGAATGTGCTGTCAGAATTACATTTACTGAATTGGAGGGTTTTTTGATGGCCTAAGGCAGATTTTACTTTTTAAAATTAAAATGTAATTACCTGAGTATATTTGCATATACATACATATGTGCATATATGTATGCACACACACACACACTCACACTAATCACTTGGATCTTTTTCCCAAAGAAATGACCTTTGCAAATTAAGTAGCAGTAGGGGTGGGTCTGTATCTCAGTGTTGAGAGTGCTTGCTTAGCAAACTCAAGGCCCAGTTCCCTAGCATCATATAATCCAGGCATGGTGCCACACGAATATAATCTCAACACTTGGGAGACTGAAGCAGGAGAATTAGCATAATTTTAAGACCAGTGCAGGCTACATAGTGAGTTCAAGACCAACCTGGACTGCAGGGTGAAGGTGAGACCTTGTCGCAAAAAGATAATTAGGAATAGGTTTTCCAAAAATCACTAATTACTTTCTTCAAATACTTGTTAATGTTTCACATACATACACACATACATATGAATACATTTTTCCCATTTTGTGTGAGTAACAAAATCTGAAATGAGATAAAAATAGTGAAAGTTATAGTTGATCTTATCCTTTGTCCTGATTTTCTCCTTGGACATAGCTGATTGTTAACCTTAAGCCAATTTGAATTTTCAGAAATTTCTGCCTATCTGCTCACTTTATTGATAAGCCAAACTAAACCAATACTTATCTTTGGGAGAATTGTACCATCTAGGTAAATGAGAACACAGTGTTAATTGTCCATGTAATTGTTGTTTGACCTTGTTAGTGGTGATCTTAGTGATATGTCCTTTTTTTAAAACTTTGTTTCTTTTTACTTGGTTTTAAGAAGTGGGTGAAAGCAGCAGGTATAGATTCATCTTGAATTAAAACACAGATTTAAAAATAGACAATGAAGTATCGCACAGTGACCTCAGCACAGTGTAAATCTAAACATAGATTTAATTAGTATTGTCTTTAGTAATAGTGTTTACAATTTTAAAGTAGTATGTTTTGTTATCTGTGACTATTTTCTTCCAGAGATTGGATACACCTGTAATGTTTATTTTTCTTTCCAGAGAATTTTTGTAAGAATAATTTGATATGCAGCTAGATTTATAGTTCTATATCATAGAACTTTTCTGTTACTCCACTCAGCTGTACCGTGTGTTATTATAAATGATTAGGAAATACATAGCATTAAAAAGTAAATACTAATTCAGATAGGCAAATACAGATTGCCTATGTATCCAAACAGTTGGAAATTAAGGATGAATACAATTGCATAAATTCACCTTACATAACATGTTACTAAAATGTTATTAAGGGGAGAAATAACGTTATTTGCAAATCATCTTATGAAAATTGTTTGAATTTAGGTCCTTTATATTTTGTTTATATCTTTTTTTTTCTTTTTGCTGTGCAAGTCCTTTATCAGACAACATGGTCCCACAGAAGTGGTTAATACAATTTTACTAAGAACAAGTGTATTTATCAGGCAAAATATTTATGGGTGTTTTCTTCTTGGTGTGGCTTCCATTGACTTGATGAGAAACAGAATTTGTAAAGCAGTGTGATTATACTGTGTTCCCATCAGAATAAGCTTTTTAAAGCTATCTAGGTCCTGCCTAGACTTTAACAGCAGAAAGTTAGTTTAGTTGTGATCTCTGGTTTATATTTATTTCACTCTTTGCCCAATAATCATGAATATCGATCAGAAGTCAAACTGCCTGAATTCATTTTCCCAAGAAGTCAGGAATCAGCAGAAATTGCCTGAACATAACCCACGGACGTAGATGAGGTCTTTACTTGCCCTTTCTTTCCCTTTTCTTTCTTCTCTTTTTTCCTTGTCCTTTCCCTTTTTTTTTTTCATTTCCTTATGGACATATTTCACTCCATTTATTAAAAAGACTGATAATATAGAGACTCATTTTTGCTTTGTCTACTTTATATTTTAAACATATAAAGCATCCACTGACTTCTGTTATTTCCCTTTTTGTTTTTCTCTTTTTCCTGCACAAGCACTCCTATCTGGACAGGGAAACCTCCCTTCTTCTGCGAAACATTGCAGGAAAACCTTCTCATTTGCTGACCAAGGTGATACTACCGCTTTCGTCATGCATGTAACTGTTTATTACCTTGTCTGTAGATCATTATTAGTTTTTGACTGTGCTTTCAAGTTACTGCTTTCTGGTTTTAGTGCTTCATCCTTAACACGGATACTTTTTTCTTACTGAAGGTAATGACTACTTACAGATCTTAACAGTTACCCAACTGTATTTTTGGGAATTTTTACTAGTATTTAAACTTTTATAAATGTCTAATAGTTTTCCCAAGTATGTTGCACTTTTTCTAATTTAATGTATTGTATTGTGAAGTCCATAAAACTTTGTTTAAATATAAACTTTTACTTGTAATGGTTATCCATACTGTGAATTTCTTTAGCAGATTTTATAATTCATGATTAGATTATCTAAGCATTTACTTATCTAAATAGAATCTTATTTTGCAAGAGAAGACTGGAGTTCTTCTCCATCCTCCAAGTGATTTGGTGCAGCTAGATTTTCACTGAGCTAGTATTTTACAACAATTTAAGATCCTAAAGAATTATTGTTAACTAGGAAATAATAGAATCAGGAAGCTACTTTCTACTTATTTTTATATTATGGCTTATTTCATTATGTTTAAATATTTTAATGTTAAATTCAAGAATATCAAACTTACATAGAGTTTCTGAAGATTATAAATAGTAATTATGGATAATGTCTCTTAACGTTGTGTCTGATATTTTTGTTGTTAATTTCTTAACCTTTAAATTTATGAAAAATGATGCATTAAAATAGAAATCTCTCAAGGAAATAACTCAAAGAGAATACCCTTTAACAGAGAAAACCTGAAACTTTCCTTGCCCAAGTGTCTTTCTTTAAAGCAAGTCTATGAATAGAGGTAGAAGCATGAGGCAAGAATAGATGCTTATATAAGCCATACGTGATAATTGTAGCAAAGTGTTTTCTTCTTCGAGCTTCCTCTGTTCATCTCTGTGTACTCACTTTCCCTGAAACCTTATATTCATAGCTTCAGCTAGGACTTCTTTTGTAGATCAGCTGTCTCTGGTGAGTACCTCGCTTCCAGATAGCTGCTGGGGTTATTTTTGGAGGATCACTAGCCTCTCTGTTGCACTTAACCGTCAGGTGTTTGGCCTCCTTGTCTGTCTCCCTGAGATCCAACAGTTTATTTTAATCTTCTTTTGACATTTCTGTTTATACTTAAGATACTACCCCTCTCCCACTGACCCAGGTTGAGCCTGCTAATCATCCTTGGTACCTACCCATGTAGTATTTCAAATCTATAATGAAGTATATCATAATCCTTAGGGTTTATTGAATTCATTCATTCCATACCCACTGATCTTAATCTCATACTAGGCTTTTATCAGAGATGCCATAGCTGTCTATTTTTACCTGTTTCTTCAGTTCATTTTGTACACTGCTCTAAGCTTAAATTTAATGTTTTTACCTTGCCTGTTGCCTGTTTACTTATGTATATTTAGGTAACTGTGTATTGTGCAGGGATACAACATTCTATAAAATGGATATAATACCTTTCCTTAGAAGCTCAAAGTTTACTTATGAAGATAGATAATAAACATAGACAAACGAGCATGTAAAAATATCCATACTATGGTAATACTGTGAAGGAAACAGAATTGAGAAAAAGAGTAGGTGTTCATTTCACCTAATGATGAGGTTGGAAAAGGCTTTTCTTAGCAGGTGACTTAGGCTAAAGTGTGAAGTATGAGGAGAGACCAGTCTGTGGGAAAAAAAAGATCATTCCAGATTGAAAGGCCAAGGGAAAGCAACCATGACGTGTGTGCGAAGGAAAGACCACGTTACTAGAACCAGTGTAGTTAAGCAAAGGTATAAGTTTTGATTTGGGTTTAGAGAGGTAAACAGGAGACAGATCATTCAAACCATCCCAAGGTTTTATTTTTTCACTAAATGCAGTGGTAAATAATTAGAATGACTTAATCCATTCAGTAAATATTTATCTAGCCCTTCTGTATGCTGTTGTTCGTAGCCCTGAAGATGCAGCAATGAACAAAAGACAGTTTTTCTTGTAGGGAGATTGTAATATCAGAGGTGTTCCAACCACATCTTATCTTTACCCATTCATTGACTGGTAGCATTGGTAAATTTGTCCAGCATCAAGCTCTACCTCCTACATACCACCCTGCTTATATGCAACAAGGAATTTTAGCAAGCAAGCGATTCAGTAGCATAGAACCTAAACATTTAACATAATCTTGGGATAGAGTGTTACAGGAGGTAACAGAAATTGTTCTGTTTTGTTTTGTTTTGTTTTGTTTTGTTTTGTTTTGTTTTGTTTTTTGGTGGTCCTGGGGATTGAACCCAGAGCTGCACCCTCAGATTTGTTCCTTTTTTTTTTTTTTTTTTTTTTTTTTTTTTTTTTTTTTTTTTTTTTTTTTTTTTTTTTTTTTTTTTTTTTTTTTTTTTTTTTTTTTTTTTTTTTTTTTGTAAGATAGTGTCTCGCTTTGTCATCCAAGCTGGTCTTGAAATCACTGTGTAGTCCAGGCTGGCCTTGAACTCACAGCAGTTCACCTGCCTCAGCCTCCCAAGTGCTGGGATTATAGGCAGGTACTGCCATACCCTGCTGTGAACCCACAGGCTTGAGCTTGCTAGGCAAGTGTTCCAACTGCTGTGCTATTCCTCTAGCCCCCCTCAACCCATTTTGTATTGTTTGTTTGTTGTTTGTGATAAAGTCTTACTAAATTGCCAAGTTGCAGTTTGTAGTCATACTGCCTGCAGCCTCCCCTAATGCTAGGATTACAGGAATGCTCCATCATGCCCGTTTTACAGTGTTTCTTTTGTATATGTGTGCATGTGTAGGAGATCAAACCAAGGCCTTGCCTACCACTCAGTCCGAAGTATGTACTTCTTATGATACCACCTGTGTGGTTCTGGCTTTCCCTACCAAAGAGCCTGTTGCCCCAGTTTCTGTCTCCTCTGAAATGTCTGCCATAAAACTGTTACAGATATTAACTACCATTTTTGTTGTTGTTTAAAGAAGATATTAAAATATTTTTAGTACTGAACATATTTCTTACTGGTATCCCAAGAGCTTAAGCTGTAACTCAAAAGGACAGTTGATGCTGTGACATTAATAATGAAAGCAGTAAGTACATCAGTTGGTACCTACTTGTAAGGTTATGGAAAAGTAGTCTTTCCAAGCCTTAGTTAATTGGTACAATAGTATAATAAGAATACTGGCTTTGCATTAGTTGGGATTTAAATAAGATGCCATTTATTACATGCCTTGTAGTGTGGCAAGCTTTAGATATTCAGTTAATGTTGTTTTTTTAGTCTATTATTTCTTCAGAGGAAATTAATTATTATTTTCATTTTGATTCTAAGCAGTGTTTTAAAATAGAGCAATTAATGGGCATTAAATTGTTTATATCACTTCAAGTTCTCCGAATCATTTTAATTTACTTAACTTTTTAACAGTTGTAAACTTCAAAGTCTACATTCCAAAGAGACTGCCCCAGGTCCTTAATTTGAACAGAATTTATTCTCCACTCATAAGGTCTTGTATTCAGTTAAATGAATTCAGTAGCCTCTCTCAGCAGCTGTAATTCTCTAAAGTACAGGTATTCAAATTTTTATTCCACAAAGAACACTGTAACACATTTTAACTACGGCATTGGTTTTCATTTAATTGTAAGATCTTTACCTACTGTTTGTCCTGTATTTAAATTTGAGGAGGCTTGGCATTTGATAGTTACTGATAACCACGCAGCAGTTTTTCAGTAGAAAAATGGTTTGTCTCTTACCCTTTTAAGAGAAAGTGTGGGAGAGAAAGTTGTTTTTGTATGCATGAGGTATCTTTTATATTTAAGATATAGTGAGACATGAAGAAAAGGGTAGTCAAAATATAAGGGACAGATGACTTCATGCCTGACTTTGTCAGAAGAATGTAAAATTAAGCTTTTTCCTTTGTATTGGTCATTGAACATAGATTTGTATTATCTTATAAACTGAGATCTTCTAAATATATATCATTTAAACACATGAGCAAAGGCTTCTGTAAAGTGATATATCAATGGTTAGGAAGTCTAACTGACTTAATATATGCTAATTGGTTCTACAAATCTCTTTACTTTTTACTTCCAGTGTGGAGCAGAAACTGATTCTTGAGCTTTAAGCAAATCCTATAATTGATAAATTTTATTTATTTATTTTGAGACTGGATTTTGCTTTGTAGCCCAGGCTTGTCCTGGGCTCACTATGTAACCCAGGCTACCCTTTGACTCATGGCAATCCTCCTGCCTCAACCTCACTTATGCTGTGATTACAGACACGAGCCACCACACCCGGTTTATGTGGGCCTAGAGAATCAAACTAAGGGCCTTGCGCTTGCTAGGCAAGCACTTTAATCACTGTGCCATTCCTCTGCCCCTTAGATAAAATTTTTATGTCAGTGCTTCAGAAGAGCACTGATTATGTTCTGTTGTATTTGACAAATAACAGCATACTAAAATAAAATTGGAGTATAGAAATGTTTTTGTATTTATAATATCAGAATAATATGTAAATATGTATGTCTTTAGGCGGACAGATGATTATAAAGGCATTCACAATAGTTTCATTGCCCTAAAAATCTTGTTCGCTCCTCTTGCCTCTTTAACCCCTGTTACCACTAATCTTTTAACTGTGTCCATAGTTTCGAGTTTCCTAATGTGTCATATAGTTAAAATCACGCAGTCTGCGGCTCTTTTAGATTGGCTTCTTTCACCTGTTAGTAAGCATTTAAGACTCACCATGCATTTTGGTGACTTGATAGCTCATTTCTTTATAGTGGCTAATAAGGTTCTATGGTGAGGATATGCCATAATTTGTCCAATTATTGGAGAACACAATCTGGATTTGCTCACATGTTTTGGCAAATGAGATGAACGAAACTGCCATAAACATCCAGGTATGATTTTTTTTTTTAGAGACACAGATTTTTCAACTCTTTTAGCTAAGTACTTAGAAACACAATTATTAGAACATACAGCAAGATGTGTTTACTTTTGTGGCTTCTGAAGTCGCGATACTATTCTTCAGTCCCACCAGCAATGAATGAGAGTTTCCATTGTCCCACATTCTCACCAGTGTTTGATGTTGTCTGTGTTTTAGATTTTGAGCATTCTAATGAGTATGAGGTGCTATCTTGCTTTCAGGACAGTTCTCTAATGACAGAGAATGTTAACCATCTTTTCATATTTGTACGTATCTATATGTCATGGGTCAGGTGTCCTAAGTAATTCTGGGGTTTGAGTCATTTTCTTAGTTTTCAGAGTTCTCTCTATATTTTGGATAAGTCTTTTACCAGCTATCTTTTGCAAGTACTTTTTTCAATTTTTAGCTTGTCTTCTCATTATCTTGAACATTTCTTTGTTTTTGGCTGTGAGCATATCTTTTAAGCTTTTTCTCATGTCTGTAGATTAATTTATATCATAAAAGTTTGACCACTTAGAAGTTTATGTTTGTATTCCAAATGCACAAAGCATTGATTTCATACATCATTTTTCCCCCTCATCACACTGTAAATTTACTTTTTGATGTGTTTACTTAGACATTGCCAGTGTGCCTTGAAATTTTTCTCTTTTCTTTTCTTTTTTTTTTTTTTTTTTTTTTTTTTTTTTTTTTTTTTTTTTTTTTTTTTTTTTTTTTTTTTTTTTTTTTTTTTTTTTTTTTTTTTTTTTTTTTTTTTTTTTTTTTTGGCTGCAATAGCCGTTCATGCCAGTATAAGGATGAGAGGCCTTGGAAATTACTTTCCAGTGTTTATTATGAAATCAATTATTTGACAGTATTTCAAATTCCTAAGTAGAGCTCTGCTATACTAATCAAATCACATACAGGGTATGATCATTTACCTAATAATAATTTTGTTTCTCAAGACTTAGTTCTAGAAAGAAAGTTGTAAATGTAGTACTTTGTTTTCTTCAATAGCCTGCACTTAGAAAAAAAATGTGCTGAATGTCCACAGTTTATATTTCTATTTGTTTATTTACATAAAGATCAGGAGAGAATAGTCAAAGGAATATTATAGTACAAGAACTGAATCTTATATTTTTGTGTTAATTGTTAAAATAAATTCTTTGTTCTTTGCCTAATTGGGTTTACAGCTAGTATTTCCAGACGCAGTTATTATGTTAATTCACTAGCTCCTTTTATAGAAAAGGATCAGATTTCTAGCAAAGATTCTCACTGCCATTTTTAACCACTGCTTCATTCAGTATTCTTCAAGAATCATAAGTACTAAATCTGAATTGAGGGAGACAGTCTAGAGAACGAAATGAAAAGAGAATAGTTTTTAAGTAAGAATTAATAAATTCAGGTGCCCAGAAAGTAAATCCGTTAAGTGAATTCAGGTGGTTTTGGTTTTGGTTTTTCCTTCTGTAAGTTTTAGCTTTGTAATGAAGAATGGCAAATGGGTTGTGGTTTTTGATCAGAATTTAGTGAAGATACAGTTTGGCTGCTACAATTTGGGTTTCTTATTTTTATGCAAAAACACGTATTAAAGGAATATGTAAGACTGCAATTTATGTTCTTAACTATTTTCTGGAGTGATCAAAAGCTTAGAAATAGATAGTCTTTTACAAACAAAGCTTTACGTAAAGTAAGTTTTTCTCAATTGGAGATTAATGTTACAATGTATTACGGCCTATTGCTGGAAATTACAAGGAAGTACTGGTGTTAGAATACTATATCCAATTTTAGGAAAAAACAGGTGGTTTTATTTCTTTATAATGTTAGTGTCTATAGTCTTTGAAGTTAAAATTACTGTAATTTAAGTTATTTGGAATTTTTAGCACTTAAATCTTAACAATAAATCAGTAGAAATAAATTAGAATTTACTAACATTATTATATTATATGATTTTTCCAAAGCAGAGTAAAACTTAGGATATAAGGCAGCCTCTGTGTTAGTATATTAATGAGAATAAACTACACTTTTTTGCAGGTTTGTATGTTAGTACAGGTAAGCGATTTTTGCTGTAGACATTTTATGATGATAGATTTTTAGTGTAACGAAGCAAAACACGAACAGGTAAAAGCTTGCCTCAGGTGTGGCGGGGGGTTGTAACTGCACAGTTAAGGAATTTTGTAAGTACAGCAGATTGGCAGGCCCACAGATGGCCTTGGACATTCACATTTCCCCAAACTCACAAGTTGAAATTTATATGCCGTATGTTGGCAGAATTAGACTTAGTAATTTACACAGCATAGTTCTACCCTCCCTGCTGGAATGTGAAAGGTAATCTTACTGTAAGACATTTGCAAGTCCGCTCCTATAAAAATGATCTTTTCTTTATAATATGCTTGCTCTCATTTTGTATGCAGGGTTTTTTCCAATAGGCTATAAGTGCGTGATAAGGATGTTTTTAATGAAATTCATTTTAATGCTAGAATCATCCTTACAGATAAAAAGAAAACTTACAAATGTTATAATTTTAGCATTAGTTTATCTGAAGTGCTTTATGTTCACAGGAAGAACAGGCAGCAAAGTTGAAAGCAGAGAAGATCAGAGTTGCCTTGGAAAAAATTAAAGAGGCACAAGTGAAAAAGGTGATACTTGGACTTTTGCATAGTTTGGATGGTTTGTGTTTTATGGATTCATGAAGAATTGTCTTGTTGATATAATGCTTTTAATTTATGGAGTGGCAGTGGAGGATTTCAGTTTAATAATATTCTCATATCTTTTTGTGGGTAAAATACATCGTAAGGAATAACTTCATTCCAAATTCTTCAAAAAGAGTAAAACAGAAATATCTTTAAAATCTCATTTATTATATTTTAAATTCATCTAGGTAAGTTACTTTGATACCCAGTACTTAGACTTTCTTTCTGTAAGTACATTATTCTTATTTTAGTTTATATTTAGACATTAATTAGTGAGTGCATTATTCGATAGTGGAGGAAATTCTGTTCTAGGTTGCCATTTTGGGGTTTTATTTAATTTTTACCTGTTGCAGCTGGTGATTAGAGTTCACATGTCTGATGACAGTTCTAAAACAATGATGGTGGATGAGAGGCAGACAGTGAGACAAGTACTGGATAACCTGATGGACAAATCCCACTGTGGTTATAGTTTAGACTGGTCTCTGGTGGAAACCATTTCTGAGTTACAAATGGGTAAGTCATGTCATTCCTATAATTGCTTTATAATCTCTGTAATCCTAACAGCTTTTATGTTATTAGATCTATTTTAAGATGTCTTTTTTCTACAAAATTACCTTTTCTAATTCAGCATATTTGTGGGTTTTTTCCTCAAATATTTAGTGAGGTCTTTGAATATAGTATTTCCATTTACTACATATTTTACATTGTTTAATAGTTATCAAAGTCTTCATTTAAGTTTTAGGAGAAATAGCAACAATTTTCAACGAATCAATATCTAGAATACGTTCTTTAACATACATTCAGTATGCAGTACTTGTTCTTTGATACCTAATTTGGAAATTAGAAAATACATTTATTTTTAACATTAAGCAAAACCCATGGATCAAATTAAAAATCATCTTGGAAATCTTTTGAATGCCAAATGCTTTTGGAAATAGTTGATGCCAAAATTTGTTATTATAACATGTTACAGTTTTAAGATTAAGATAGGAAAAAGCTAGAGGCTAAAGAATGATGTGCTACAAGTTAAAAGACCTGGATTCTAGTACTAATATTTCCAAGGATCAGCTGTGTGACCTTTCTGTGCTCACTTCCTATCATTAGGGTTGTGAAAAGTTAAAGACAAACAACTTATAAGGGCCAAGGACTTTGGTGTTGATTTAGAGTCTGTGATTCTGATATTAATTATCTTGCAAGGTTTCATGTCTTTTATTCAACTTTGATGAGTACTAATGAAATACTGACGACTTTATTCTGAAACATACAGAGAGAATTTTTGAAGACCATGAGAACTTGGTTGAAAATCTTCTCAATTGGACAAGAGATAGCCAAAATAAGCTTATATTTATGGAGCGTATAGAAAAATATGCACTTTTCAAAAACCCACAGGTAAGAGTGTTTATAGAGGTCAAGGTGTCTTAGACATGTGTCTTATTTTATTCTATTGTTGCAAAGTTAATGCAGTTTAAAAACAAACTGGTAACCACTTGATTAAAACGTTGAGGCTATAAAGCCCCATGGGAGCATTCTTCACTACTACTGACATAGTAAGTTTGCTAGGCCCAGGTGTCAGGCCTCAAAAAGGTTACTAGACCCACAGAGCTAGAATGGTTGAATCCTTATAGAATCAGAAGTAACTCCAAGGTGTTACTAGATTTCTCAACTCTAGTCCAGAGCTTTGTTGAACCCAGCAATGACTTTGGTGAGTTTCTCATCAAAGAAAAGAATATCTATCTCTGGCCTTTATCCTGTTGCTACTTTACTTTGGATTCTTTTTTTGAAATTTTTAAAAATCCTAGTAACTTTGATAATAAATGGCTTAACATTCTAATTATTTTACCATGATTTATTTGGCAACTTCCTTTATTCCAAAATAGTATGTCAGTTGCTACTTCCCAACTCCTAGGTATTTTATAGAAATCAGTGTGTGGAAAAACAAAAATTTGATAATAAAAAGTAGTAATGAGCAAAATACCCGTAACGTTCAAGACACTAAGTAGACTTAATGATTTACCTTCTCTAGATATATCAGTAAAGAATATAACATATTTTATAAGCAACTGTGAAGAAGAATTATCCTGATAATTATAGTTGAGATCTTATTTGAACCAAGAAAAATGAGGTTATATTGTGTAGCCTAATAGAATTTGGGTAATTGTAAGTTTACTGCATCTGAATCTGTTAAGCTTAGCACATTTTAAGGAAACTTGCCTTACTTCTTGTACTTAATCATTTATAAACCTCATAGGTACTTTAAATGTGGCTTTTATTAGATACTACAGAACATGCTGTCAACTGTTTAACATCACCTCAGGATTTGGAGGAGCATGGTTTATGGAATAATCATATGTGTAGGCAAGGAAGAGGCTGGTGTTGAGTGTTTTAGTGATGTCATATGCGGGGGCTCTTCAGAGCAGTGTTCCTTTTACCCTACCCTGGCAGAAATTGACCTGGAGTCGACATTTCTCTGCAAGAAATCATATATGTTGCTTTGCCAAGGAAATAACAAGATGGGTTTTTCCTTTAACTTTTATTTTACTGTTTTCCTAGAATTATCTTCTAGGGAAAAAGGAAACAGCTGAGATGGCAGACAGAAACAAAGAAGTGCTGTTGGAGGTATGTCTCACCCTTCCCTTTATCTCCTACACATTTTATAATTAAAACATTAAGCATCTTTTGAAGTCCGGTATGACAATGCATCATATTTATAGTTACAGTTGTAACTAGAGAACCTTATATTCTTTGATACAAAGAGAGGAAGAGAGATATTTTAACTACATAAACATGTTGGGCCAGTGAAGCATACTTGAAAAAACTGTTCTTTAGCCAAGCAATATTCTACTGAATTAAAAGAAGCAATAAGTGTTTAGGGGCTGCTGACAGGAGGAAAGGCTTGTTAATGAAAGATGTGGTTAAGCTGTTTTTATCTGATTTTTTAAAGAGAGAGTTTTGAATATAATTACCTGTTCACAAAACATTTCAAGGTTTACCCGTAAATAATTCTCTTTGGTTTCTTACTCATTTTTGGAAAATCTATTTTACAGGGTAATACATTTAAACAAAATTTTTGGCTTTTGCTGATTTTCAAAAACAAAGATGATAGTATATTGAAAACTTGAATAAGCTCTTTCTAAATCTTGAGTAGAAAGAAGTCAGTTTTTAAATTGTTTACATTAGTGGTTATTGAGGATTTTCTTTCTTTTGCATGTACATGATTTTAATACTAGGTTCTTACCAAATTGTACCTAATGTAAATGGTAGAACTCAGAATTTGGAGTTTGCTTATATTCCTTTCAACGTACCGTTAAATATTATTTTAAAAATTCTTTGTCTTAGGCCACATAAATTGATATGATTTTAAATTAACTAATCACTTAGTATGTTGCATCCTTTTTAACTTTATTCTTTGTTTAGTTTGACAAGTATTCTAATTCCTAATTTGGAGAAAAACAAAGATTAATGCTAAGTTAGCCAACTTTAATTAGCACAATTATGCTGTTTAGTAATGCATTTAAGCACTATTATAGCAAGTCAGCTGATGCTTAAAGTTAGTGGGTTGGGTTTTTTTTTTAAACATTAAGTAAAAATCATAGACACAAATTCATTATTATATTTAACTGACTTTTTAATTTATTAAACAGCTTGGGATTGCCACGGTAGTTCCAAAAGAAATTCATATTGTGCTAAGAAAGTTTAAATTCAGGTAAAAATAGCAGTGTGGGTTTAATGCAAAACTATTTTGGCTTAATTAGTGTCGTACAACTCACCAGGATAAACACAACTTTTTTCTGAGAATCAAAGGATCATAAGTCTTATTATTTTAGGAATGCTTTTGTGGAAGTTCTGTAACTGTGCCAGAAATTGAAGGAATCCTTTGGCTGAAGGATGATGGCAAAAAGTCCTGGAAAAAGCGATACTTTCTCTTGAGAGCATCTGGTATCTACTATGTCCCTAAAGGAAAGGCAAAGGTGTGTTCCATCTTAGGTTTTCTAGTTTCTCTTATGATGACAGGTACTTTTAATTCATAGTGACCATATTGTTTCAGTTTCTGGAGAAAAGATTGCTTTGCATATAACTTTATTGCAAAGACAAGGGAACTCAAAAATTACACTTTTCTAATCATTAGTTGGCCTGTCTCATTTTTCTTACTAAGTTTGTAATTACAAATTTTTCTTTTTTCAGGAGGGAGGGGTCTCTTGCCAGATTAGTATTAGTTTGGGAGACAATAACTTCTTGGAAATATAGCTCTTTCAATCTTGGAAGCGGTTTTGCTGATTGCTCTGTTGGTATAGCTATCTCTTCTCTAATGTTTCCAGGACAGGTCTATGTTAAGCAGTTTACATTATGGTCTGGTTTTATAACAATCCTCTAACCCTCTGATTAAGGCAGTGAGACCACCAATATTTGAGATATGTTTTATAGTTCCTGAACTAGTTGGTAATTATTGGTAATTGTTCTTTGCACAAAGCTCTATTTATTTTATACTATTATATTTAAAGTACCTTTTAAATGCCAACATTTCTAAACAAGTAACTTTTTTATGCTTAGAAAAATAATATGCAAAATAGATTGCACCTTTGCTTACTTTATGGATTAAACAGATATGTGTAGAGAATCTCATTGACTTGTACTTTGTGAAAAATAGCACTGATTCCTACATAATTTTGATTTTTTCAACCATAAACAGTTAGTTATATTTGCTTATTGTACATTATTGTTAATTTGATCTTTTGAGTGTTTTTTTCTTAGGTCTCTCGGGATTTGGTGTGCTTTCTCCAGCTGGATCATGTCAATGTTTACTATGGCCAGGACTATCGGAACAAATACAAAGCACCTACAGACTATTGCCTAGTGCTAAAGGTATTCACATACCTTGTTTTAGGAATTTTAAGTTATGCTAGATATTGATTACTGGGCATTTTATAATAATTTGGATCACTATTAGGTATTCTGTTTTGTCTTTGTAATATAGCAGCTGTGTCCAGTCTGGGACCCACCATTTTTTTTTGCCCTTGAATTTTTAAGTGTTGTAATTAAAAAAATTTTTAAGTAAGTTTTCATACTTACATGCTGCTTGTAGCCTAAGATACCTTCTATTTACAGACACACACATGCACGCACACACACACACACACGCGCGTGGTGGGCCACAGGTTGGACATGGCTGTATGGATTTAAAAAGAATGCAGGACTGCAAGTTTAGTTCCATGATAGCATATTTGCTGAACACGTAAAAGTCCTAAGGTTTGGTCACCAGCACAACAATAAGAAAAAATATGTAGGCTAAAACGTACTGTGTCATAGCTCTTAGCTAATTATCTTTTCTTCCCAAAAAATTAGTGGTTGAGGCTCGGTAGAATTGAAATCACTTAAATCTGTTTCTGACACTTGCATTTTGTAGCCACAGTTAAGAAGTCTCCCCTCAGACACTCATGCTAGCTTCAACTAACTGGTGGGATGTGAAGGCTAAAAGTGATAGTACCTTTGAGATGAGAAGCTTCATGTTTCGCCAGAAGGCACAATCTGCATTTCTGAAGTTGGGTGGAGTGGCTGCATGTCAAAACTCATCTGTCTCCACCACATTGTCAGGTGTGGTCACAAACTCTGGTCCTAGGTATTAGGCTGTGTGCTTTGTTCTAAATGTTGGGCTATGACACACCTCTAAAGAAGTACTAGAAGACTTACCAAACGTCCTCTCTCACTTGTTTTCTGAAGCTATGATTTCAGTGAATCCAGAGTGAAAACAAGCATTCTCTTTTCATAAGCTTACAGATTGAGAATTTTACTGAATTACCCTTAATGGTTAACATTGATAACTTTTCTTTGAAAGGTAGAAAGGATGGATACATGAAGATTTTTTGTGTTATGAAGGTTTACTTTAACTTAGACATTTGGGGGTTAAGTATACTGTGGGGTTTTTAATCTTTTTCCCCATTTTTAAAAAATTGTGTCCCTCTCCCTTTCCCATTCTCTGACCAACACCACACAGCTTATACACTCCACATCCCCTTTCCCTCTCCATAAAGCCTACTTTCTTCCATCTCTCTTTTTCTTATGGTTTGGTTTCCTCATATTAGAAGAAACATACAATATTTAACTTTCTGTCTGATTCATTTTGTAAACAAAATGGTCTCAAGGTGCATCCATTTTCCTATATATGACTCAAATTTGTCCCGTTTATGGCAGAGTAGTACTTCACTATGTATTTGTAGCACATCTTCTTTATCCAGTCATCTATGGTTGGGCATATTGTCTTCCAAGATGTAGCTGTCTGAAATTCTGCTGCTATAAACATGGGTATGTATGTATCATTCTTGTATGGTAACTTTTAACTTTTGGGGGGAAGATACCAAGAAGAGGTATAGCTAGATCAATTAAAATGTCAGGCTTTCTGCAATCTCCATACTGCTTTTCATAGTGTTTGTGCTGGTTTACAATCCTACCAGCAATGTGGGAAGGTTTCTTTTTCCCCACAACCTCACGAGGGGTTTGGTTTTTGAGTTCCTGATACTAGCATTCTTACTGATAAAACCTCACTGTTGTTTTGATTTGCATTTCTGTGATGGCTAAAGATGTTGAACATTTTTTCATGTATTGGGCCTTCGGGCTTCTGAGAACGGCTTATTCATTTCGGATTCCCATTTTTTTTGAAGGGCCTTTTTTAAGTTCTCAGATTCTTATAATTGTCCTCTGCCTGTAGAAGTTGGCAAAGATTTTTTTCCCCATTCTGTGGGTGCCCTCTTCACCATGTTGTTTCCTTTGCTGTGCAGAGCTTTTTTATTTGATATAATCCCATTTGTTAATTCTTGGTGTTATCTCTTGTATTTTGGGTGTTTTATTGAGAAAATCCTTGCATACGCCTGTGTATTCAAGGGCTTTGCCTATATTTTCTTCCCACAAGTTCAGTGTTTCCATTGTAATGTCTAAGTCTTTGATCCATTTTGACTTGATTGTGGTGCATGGTGAAAGATTTCATTCTGCTGCATGTGGTAGCCAGTTTTCCCAGCACCATTTGTTAGAGGCTATCTTTACTATATCTTTTGGGCGTTTTGTCGAAGAGCAGGTGGCTGAAGGTGTTCAGAATGTTTCTTCGTCCTCAGTTCTATTCCATTGATCCATCTGTCTGATTTTGTGCCAATACTGTGTGGTGTTTATCATTGTTGCTTTATAATTTACTTTAATATCTGGTATTGTGCTTTCTCTGCTTTGGTTTTATTGCTTAAGATTGTTGTGGCTATTCTGGGTCTCTTAAAGTTCCATATAAATTTCAAGATCATTTTTCTAGTTTTATGAAAAATGCTGGTAATATCTTGATTAGGATTGAATTGAATCTGTGTATTGGTTTAGGTAATATGGCCATTTTGACAGTGTTGGTTCTGCCTGTCCAGGAATGGGGTTGTCTTTCCATTTTCTAAAATTTTCTTTAATGTCTTATTTCAAAGTACCGTGATTTTCAGTATAAAGATTTTTTACTTCCTTAGTTTGATCCCGGTCTTCAATTTTCTTTAAGGCAACTATTGTTTTGAATTGTTTTTCTGATCTTTCTCTGTTTTCATTGTTGCTCTTGAGGAATGCTCTTGTTTTTTATGTATTGGTTTTGTATCCTTCAACTTGGCTGAATTTGTTTATTGGACTTAGGGTCTTCTAGTGGAGTTTTTGGAGTCCAAACAATCGTGTCATCTGCAAATAAGGATAATTCTTTCTTCCTTTTCTTCTTCCTTTGCTCCAGCTAAGATTTTGGGCACTATGGTGAATAGAAGTGGTAAGAGTGGACACCCTTGTCTTGTACGTGCTTTGAGGGGAAATGCCTTCAGTTTTTCCCCATTTAGGATGATATTCATTGTTGGATTGTCATAAATTGATATTATCAGCTTGAAGTAGGGTCCTCTGTACATATTTTCATCAGTTTTGATCCGGAAAGGATGTTATATTTTGTCATAGGCTTTTTCTCCATCTCTTGAGATGATCATATGGGCTTTGTTCTTTTGTTAATGTGCTGTATTACATTAATTGATATGTGTATGTTGAATTAACCTTGCATACCTGGGATGAGGCCAACTTGGTTATAGTATTTGGTCTTTTTAATAATTAGTTGCATCCTGTTTGCATGTATCTTACTGAGGATTTTTGCATCTATATTTATTAAGGAAATTGGCCTGTAGGTTTTTAATTTCTTTGTGGGTCCTTATATGATTTGGGGATCAAGATTATACCTACTTCCAGGGAGGAGTTGTACAGTCTTGTCACTCTTTTAGTTTCCTGGAAGAGTTTAAGGAGCATGGGCACTAACTCTTTCCTAGATTCTGGTACAATTCTGCAGTGAATCCATCAGGTCCCGGGCTTTTCTTTCTTGGTAGATCCTTTATTATTGCCTGAGTCTCATCCCTGCTCTATCTTACTTCATTTATAATTGCGTTGATTTAGATATTTTTCTTTCTTTTGGTGAGTTTTGCTAGCGATCTATCAGTAATTTTTTTTAAAAAATTTCAATTTCATTTATCTGCATTCTGATTCTTAAAATTTTCTTCCTTTTTGGTACCTTTGGATTTGGCTTGTTCTTATTTTTGTAAGGCTTTGAGCTGCACCATTAGAGATTATTATTTGAGATTGCTCTTTTTTTTCGTATGTACATTTATAGCTGTAAATTTCCATCTTAGTACTGCTTTCATTTTGTCCCATAGATTCTGGTATGGTATGTTTCCATTGTCATTTGACAATGGAAGTTCTTGATTTCTTTCTTAGTTTCCTCTGTGACCCTTTGCTTGTTCAATAATGTATTATTTAATCCCCATGTATTTGTATAGTTTCTGTAGTTTTGTTTGCTGTTGATTTCTAATTTTATTGTACTGGGATTGAAAGTATGAGCAAATTATTTCAATTCTTTTATATATTTATTAAAGCATGCCTTATATCCCAGGGAAAAAGTCCCATGTGCTGCTGAGAAAGAAGTAAATTCTGTTGATGTCAGATAGAATCGTCTGTAGATACCTACCTGTTAAGTCTGTTTGCTCCATGGTGTGAATTAGCCGTATTGCTTCTTTGTTGATTTTTTTTCTGGTTGACCTATTGGTGAGAGTTGGGTATTGAAGTCCCTTAGTGTGATTGTCTTAGTTACTTGCTCATTGCTGAGAGTGGGACTCTCTGCCCTCTGGGATGCTGGGCCATTCAGGAGGTCAGCAGCCTTTCTCTCCTCTCTACAACCTCCTTCACACTGCCTATTATGACTGCTGAGCACTGCTTCTAAAAAAGCTGATCTAAAGTCCAGGAGACCTTTACAGGGGAAAACTTGCAGTGCATTTGCACTACCCACAACCTTGTTTCTGGAGACTGGGACTACCAGATGTTACCAGTTCCTGGATCTCCCAGATCCAAGCTTACGCTGGTCTGTGGGTGCTGGCCCTTCACAGCCCTTCACAGCCTGGGACAGCTTTCTGGGCTGTTGTTTTCTTTAGTTTCTGGCATGTCTATGGGGTTTCCAACCTTCCTGTGGCCTCCTTTCAATTCTTAGAGCTCTCTTCTCTTTCGTAGCTAAGTTGAATAGGCAGTTTTATGTTTTTCACTATACTTCATCTTTTTGAATGAGCGTACAGGGAGACATTGAGCAGTTCTGTTAATTGGACACCATCTTGTTTGGAAGTGTATACTGTGCTTTGAACCTCGATCCTTCACACTGAGCTACATTCCCAGCCCAATTTTTATTTTTGATTTTTGAGACAAGGTATCACTAAGTTTCCCAGGCTTAGACTTGGACACTTTGGCATAACATTTAACTTAGGTTTTACTTAAAATACACATACAGTATATATTATTTTGCCATTATTCTAATAATTTATCAGGATATGTTTATGCTTTGACAATTTTTTTTCAGTTCTCCAAAAGATAGAGATTTTGCCTTTCATCTTTCAGCACCCACAGATCCAGAAGAAATCTCAGTATATCAAATACCTTTGCTGTGATGATGTGAGAACCCTACACCAGTGGGTCAATGGGATCCGCATTGCAAAGGTACATTTCTTTTTAGTTTGATGATAGGTTATAGTAGGTGCTTAATGATATAGTTATTGTAGTTTTAATTTTCATGACCATTAATTCTGATTGTTTTGTGTTCATGATTTTGCTTGTGTTTAGTCCTCTCATGCCTACATTTGATGATTTAAATGTTCTCTTTGCTTGATTATGATAGGGATAACTTAATAGTTGGTATTCATAAAATCGTACTGGTAAAAAACTTGTCTAGCATCAAAGTGATTTATTTTGGCTTTGGAATATGTATTATGTTGTTCTCATATAGCAGAGGTTAGTGTAAGCAAAGTACATTTTTAAAAATTAAGTAATAGTCATTCAGCAAACAGATTTGGTAGAATGTCCTAAATATTTCTGAAGATATGGCCCTGGATCAAGAGTTTGGGGTAAGGGAGTTTCAAGATGGCAGCTAAGTAGGATCGCTTGGTTAGCAGCTCAGAAAAAAATAGAGACCCTGTAGAAAAACTATCTCAACAACGTTATCTAAGAGAAAGAAGAGGTACATGAATTTTAAAAGGAGGCCAATGGGAAAGTTAGAAACCACAGAGAAATTGCAGAAACTGAAAACAATGTGGAGAGGAAAATGCAGCAATTGGGAAGCCATCCCCAGAGCTCTCGGGTCCCCAGAGCCACAGAGCTAATAAATGGATGGGGAGTGCTAGCCTTCAGGTACTGTGTGATGGAGATGCTCTGTGAAGTTTCACCCTGAAAGGCACCTTTGGAAGCTTAACAGGCTAGTGTGAGAAGCAGTCCTCAGCAGTGCCATGGCAAGGGGTATTGTAATGAAGGGCCATTCTAGGATCAGCCTTTATTTGAGCTGATTTGGAAATCAAAATCCATAGACTGGACAAACTTCAAGGACCCAGGAGGTAACCTGCCCCAGTAACTGAGAGAGAGTTGTCACAAGAGACAGTCACAGAGAAAGGAAGCCTAGCTAGAGATCTCCTGAACAGTTTGAGCAAAGGTAAGAACAAGTCATAGTAGCCAGGCCAGACGTGAGGTTTTCTAAGGAGGCTGGTTGTCATAGTACCAGGATTGAGTCCAGTGGAATGCTTACCCATCTCTACTCCCTGGTACCAGTGGAATAATCAGTGGTCTCTTGGGTCCCACCATCTGCCCAACTACATGCTTAGAGGTATGCCTCAGATTGACCACTAGAGCGAAGGCAGACCCCAGTTGTGAAGCACACCTCTGGATTATGCCAGGTCTCAGTAGTTAACTTGCAGCAAACACAGTAGGCCTCAACTTAACTTATTACTACCCATGCCAGTATCTAGCAGATGCTGATGCCACAGGACCTGGAAAGACACTACTCACCCAAATAATACAGAAGACATTGTTAGACTCATCTCAGTTATTTTGTGCTTATATTTTGAGTTTGAGTCTTGGGTTTTGGGGGTGTTTTTAGATTTGGGGTTTTTTTTACATTTTATTATTTACTTCCATTTCTTTTTTGTTTTCATTTAAGTATCCTTTTTATAGACTTTTTCATTTGATTCTTTTCCAGTTACTTTTATGTAATTCTTTTTACTTGCTGCTTGCATTTTTATCTCAGTTTTCTGTGACCCTTCTTTGCTTCCTTTCCCAACATTAACTCCTTGTCCTGGTTTTATTTTCCTTACCCCTACTATTTTTGTTACTGTTACTTTTAAGCATTAATAACTTTTACCTATATAGTTTAGCCTATGTTACTAACGCATTGTCTTAGGTAGATCTTTTTCAATAAGTTAATGTTTTATCTAGGTACTTGTATTAAAAGTGCAGACTATTACGTTTCTAATGTCAGGAGTGTAGTAGTTGTAGCACTTAATTGATCGATTAATTGGTTGTGTTAACAATTAGTTTGTCTTAGATTATGTCATTATTTCTAGTTTCTTTCCTAATGTTAATGGTGGCATAGTGGTTGATCTATTATTGTTATGGTATATGAATAGCTGGCTTGTATTTGGGCCATCAACATTTCTGTGATTCATTTTCCCCTCCCTTAGTGTAAGGGATCAAGTAACCAGTAGGTTGAACACTAAAACTTAATAGTCCAATAGGTTGAAGACAGGCTTGTTAAGTACCAAGATTTAAACAAATCCCAATAAACACCAAAGAAAAACATAACCTGAGATCGCCACAATATGAACAAGTTTTTTTTCCCTACCATAACGGATCTGCAATCCTCAGAAGTAGAACTGTGAGAAAACAAGGCAACAAGATACATATCTCCAACAATGTCTAAAACTCCTCAACAACTGATGTCATGGTCCAGGAAGTAGAGGAACTTACAGGAAATGGGGTGGGGGAAACAGTCCTTCTGTTTGAGGAGCTCAACGAAGAATTGTTTAAACAGTTCTGAAGATATTTAAGGAGCTTAAAGAGGAATTATCTAAACACATAATGGTCTTAATTGATAAAAAGTTCAGCAAGCTAATAAAAGTCACAAAAAACAGAGTGAAGAGAATAATGCAATTCAGTATACAAATGACTGTTTTGGTATAGAAGTAGAAATTTTGAAAAGAAATCAACCTCAAATTGAGGAAATGAAAAATTCAAATGAAAGCATAGGAAATCGGTGTCCAGCATTGTGAGGACAGAATGTCACACCTTGAAGAGAAGGTCAGTATATTAGATTCAGGAATCCCATATGAAACAGCAGCTGTTGGATGACACAGAACCCACCCCAGAACTACAGGGTTAACAGAAAGCAAAATTAAAGTCAACAAAAAGGTACAAAAAATTTATTCACCATATCATAACAAAGTATTCCAAATCTAGAGAGAAATATTGAGGAATAAAAGGCATACAGAATACCAAATAATCCATTCCAGAAAAGCTCTCCACAACACATCATAATCAAAATCCCAGAAATTCAGTACAAGGATTACTAAAAGCTGTAAGGAAAAAAAAAAAAAAAAAAAAAACAGCAAGTAACCTATGAAGGCAAGCGTGTCATAGTAACTGTGGATTTCTTGGCACAAACTTTAATGGTCAGGCGACCTTGGAACAAAACTTTTCAAGCTCTAAAAGAAATAATAATGGTCTTCACTCTCTAGTCAAAGGACAAAGACTTGAAGATTGGATCAAAAAAACAACACAAACCATTTGTTGTCTGCAAGAGACATATCTCATTACAAAGAAAGACATAAACTTGATAAAAAGGTAGAAATCAATAATCCATGCAAATGGAATCTGAAAACAAGCAGAAGTGACTATATTTTCATACATGGGATTTCAAGCAAAGATTGATCAGAAGAGATAAAGACAAAATGTACACTGGGAAAGGGGGCCATTCAGCGGGAGGAGTTCATAATTATAAATATTTATGTACCCACTTTTATAAAACAGCTACTAAACACAAAAGGACAAATAGACCCCAATACAATCATAGTAAGAGACTTTAGTGCTCTTACAAATAGGTCAGCCAGAGCAGAAAACTCAGTAAAGAAATAATCAGAGTTAAATCACCCATGGAACAAATGTAGAACAAATCAACTTGGAATTTAAACAGTGTCTAAGGGTGTAGCTCACTTATTAAGGCACTTACTTAGCATGTTCAAGGCCCTGGATTCAGTTCCCCAGCACAACATAAAACTTGGCTGGGCATAATGGCACACACCTGTAATCCCTGCTGTCGGAAGGCTGAGGCAGGAGACGTTCTGGAATGCAGGCCAGCCTGGACTGAAGAGAAAGACCCTGTCTCAAAAGGAGAGGAGAGAGGAGAGAGGGGAGAGGAGGGAAAAATCACTAAGTAACCGCGTGCATGCTTTCTGATTTTAGCAAAATGAAACTAGAACAACAAAAACTATGCAAGAGCATGGAGAATAAATAATACATTATTGAACAATCGGTGGATCACATAAGAAATCAAGGAAGAAATTTAAAAGGGCTTAGAGTCAAACAGCATTAGAAATTCATCATTCTACAGTGGAATTTTATAGCTGTGAATGTACACATTAAAGAAATAAAGCAGTCCCGAACAAAATAATGAGGCCAGAGTTGTAGGAAAACAAGAATAATACAAATCCAAAAACAGTACAAGGAAAGAAATTATAAGGATCACAGTGAAAATTAATGATTTAGAGACTAAAAGACTAATAGAAAATATCAGTAGATCACAGTTGATTCTTGAAAAAGATGAATATGATGGATAAATCCCTAGCCAAACTCACCAAAAGAAGGTAAAAAGAATAAAACAATTATGATTTAGAAATGAAACAGTTGAAAACAGAGTGAACGCTGCTGAAATCCAGACGATTATAAGAAATTATTTTGAAACCTTATATTCCAATAAATTGGAGAACCTAGGAGAAATGGATACCTTTCTAGACACACATGAAATTACAAAATGGAACCAAGACGATATAAAAATTCTGAATAGACCAATATTGAGGCAATAATAAAGGCCCTGTCAACAAAGAAAAGCCCAGGACCCAATGCATCAAATGCATAATTTTACCAGAAGTTTACAGAAAAGCCAGTGCCAATGCTTCTCAAACTTTTCCATGGAATTTAAAGAGAGAACACTACCCATACTCATTCCTAGAATCTGTCATTACTCTATACCAAAACCAGACAAAGACTTGACATAAAAAGAAAACCATAGGCCATTTTTGAATGAATATAGATGAAAAAATCCTCAATAAGATACTCACAAACACAATGCAGTAAATCTTTAAAAAGATCATATACTATGACCAAGTTGGTTTAATCCCATAAATTCAAGGATTGTTCATCTTATCTAAATCAGTAAGTATTATATACCTCATAAACAAAAGCAGAGGCAAAAATCACATATCTTACTAGATTCAGGAAAAGCCTCTGATAAAATCTAAATTCATTTGTCAAAAATCTTGAGCAAAATAGGTATACAAAAACCTTACTTCAAGCTGATAAAAGCCATTTATGACAGACCCACTCCCAACATCATACGAAATTGAAAAAAACTAAAAGCATTTCTTCTGAAGTCAGAAGAAAAGAGTGTCCTCTCTCCCCACTCCTTTACAATATAGTATTGAAAAGTTTAGCCCAAGCAATCAGGCAAGAAAATGAAAAAAAAAAGGGGGGGGGGAATATGTAGAAGAAAAAAAGCCATCTTCTTATTTGAAGGCAACATGATCGTTTACATTGAAGATGTCTAAAACTCAAAGCAGAAGAATCTTACAACTAGTTCTATGAAAAAATTCAGAAATGTTAGACTTCAAAATCAATACACAAAAATCAGTAGCGTTCCCATATGCCAACAATGAAATCACTGTCACATCAGGGAAACAGTCTCATTCACGCTAGCTTCAAAAAAAATACCTAGGTATCAACTATCCAAGGAAATGAAAGACGCCTACAATGAAAACCATCATTACTCTGAAAAAATAAATTGAAAACATTAGAAAATGGAAAGACATTCCCTGTTCCTGGATAGGCAAAGCCAGGATTGCCAAAACGGCTATATACTACCAAAACTGACATACAGATTCAGTGCAGTTCCAGTCAAAATACCAACAACATTTTTCACAAACCTATAAAAATGTGTATGGTATCCGGAGAGACCCATAATAGCCAAAGCAATCCTCAGCAACAAGACAAAACCAGGAAATCATCAGGTTGTATTACAAAGCAACAGTGATTAAAAACTACACAGTACTGACACAGAGACAGTGGATGAGTAGAACAGAACAGAAGATGCAGAGAAAACCTCAAGTACCCTTAGCCATCTGATCTTTGACAAAAGGGCCAAAAACATGCACTGGAGAAAAGATAACAGTGCTGGGAGAACTGTTATCCACATACAAAAGAATGATCTAGACCTACATCTCTTAACCTGTACTAAAATCAAATCAAAATGAATCAAAGACCTAGATATTAAAACAAACACTGAACCTGCTGGAAGATAATGGGATTATATCACATTCTGTACAGCAAAGGAAACAACAGAGATAACTGAAAAAATAGGAAAGAAATTTTGCTAGCTGCTCCTCAGACAGAGAACCAAAATCTAGAATATACAAAGAACTGAAAAAAAAAAAAAAAAAATTAGACTTCCAGAAGTCAAGGACCCAATCAGGTAATGAGCAGTTGAAATGAACAAACTTCTCTCAGAATTGCCAACAAATTCATGAGAAATGTTGAACATTAGAGAAAATGAAAATCACAACAACACTGAGATTGTGTATTACCCCAATAAGGATAACAGTTATTAAGAACTCAAGAAACAGCAAGTACTAGTGAAGTTGTGAGGAAAACTGAACCCTTCTGCACTGCTGGTAGGGCTGTAAACTGGTATAAAGTATTATGAAAATCAGTATGGAAATTCTTCAGTAACTAAAAGTAGAAATTCTTTTTTGACCCAGCTATCCCTCTTCTGGGTATCGTTCCAAAAAACGTAAACACAACAAATTACAGTGATACATACATACATATGTTTATATTTATACTAGTAGAATTTCTGATAACTAAATTTTAGAAGCAGCTGATATGTCCATCGTAGATGAGTGGATAAAGAAAATGTGGTGTATACACACAGTGGAATAAGACTGTCATAATGAAAGATATGTTTGATCCATGTATAGGAAAGTGAATGCACCTTGAAATCATTATGCCTATCTAAGTACATCAGGCACAGATTAAATATTGCATGGTTCCTCTACTATAGAAACTCAAAGTATAAATACAAGGGTGATGGTAGGAGACAGGGGGATAGATTTTACAGAGATAGGAAGCAGATGTAGGAACTGAGGTGATGGAAGGGGAAAATGATTAAGATATGATGTATATATTACCAATTCCCTAAGTTGAATGTAATTATTATGTGTTACAAAATGCATACTAATATAAAGAATAATTTTGGGAAAAAAGCAATTTGTGGTGAAAAAATACATTTATAATAAGCATAAGGTCAACTGTTAATATCTTGCTGTTCTGTAAAGAAAGATAGGTTGAAATTTGCTAGTATTAAAAGGTTTTGGGAGTATTTATAGGTGATTAATACAAACTATGAATCAATAAATAGAAGTATATACCCTTTCCTTTCCTCATCATCCTTCTATTTTATACCTAATAAAGTTCACATGTCAACATTTACTGCCTTCTGTTTAGTATGGGAAGCAACTATACACAAACTATCAAGAAGCCTTGAAGAGGACAGAGTCCGCTTATGATTGGACTTCCTTATCCAGCTCTAGCATAAAATCAGGATCCAGTTCTTCCAGCATCCCAGGTAATTCAAAATGTCTCAAAGCACTATTTTAGTACTATTGTGGAGACTGATAGTAGACCTAGTCATTGCAGATTGATTCTTTTTTCCCCACGTTTTATTGATATGTATACATGCAAAATTCAAGGTTTACAATGGAGTTGAGCTTTTTGTGCACATACGTATCTTGTCAAGGTGACAAGGGCTTTCCCACTCTCCTTTTGTCCCTCCCCTTCCTCACCCCACCTCCCTCCTCTCCCACCCTACTCCCCTCTTTCACTTTGTCTTTCGTCTTAAGTTCCATAGGTGGTGTGATCATGGTCTCTCATATCAGAGAGACCATTCGATGTTTCACCTTCTGCTTGACTTACTTCACTAAGCATGATGTTCTCTAGTTTCTTCCATTTGCCTCATAAAGCCTCCACGCTATTAGACTTTATTGATGAATAGTATTCCATTGTGTATAAATGCCACATTTTGTGTATCCACTGGTCTGTTGATGGGTATTTTGGTGCCTTCCGTATTTTTGCTATTGTTAGTTGTGCTGCTATGAACATGGGTATACAGATATCTCTATTATGTGTTGTTTTGGCCTCTTTTGGATATATTCCCAGGAGGGGTGTCGCTGGCTCGAAGGGGATATTTATTTCTAGTCTTTTAAAAGATCCCCATACTGTTTTCCAAAGTGGTTGTACGAATTTACATTCCCACCAGCAGTGCAGGAGGGTTCCTTTCTCCCCGCAGCCATGCCAGCACTGATTACTATTTGACTTGTTGATGTAGGCCATTCTCTCTGGGGTGAGTTGGTATCTTAGCATTGTTTTGATTTGCGTTTGTCTTATGGCTAGAGATGTTGAACATCTTTTCATGTATCTGTTGGCCTTTTGCATTTCTTCATGAGTGAACTGTCTCTTCATTTCATTTGCCCACTTTTCAATAGGATCCTTTATTTTGGTAGGCTTACTTTTCTTCAGCTCCCTGTATATTCTAGCTATAAGCTTCTTATCTGAGATGTTGGTGGTAAATATTTTTTCCCAGTCTGTTGGATCTCTTTTTACAATGTTGATAGTTTCCTTTGTCGTGCAGAAACATTTTAGTTTGACAAGATCCCATTTGTTAATAATGGGGATAATTTCTTTTGCTCTTGGTGACTTGTCAAGAAAGTCTTTGCCTACCCCTATGTCTTTTAGAAATTTGCCTAATTTGTCTTCTAGAAGGTTTAGTGTTTCATTTTTAATGTTTAAGTCTTTGATCCACTTTGATTTGATTTTGGTGCATGGTGATAAACGTGTAGCTAGATTCATTCTTCTGCATGTGGATGTCCAGTTTTCCCAGCACCATTTGTTGAACAGGCTATCCTTTTTCCATTGTATGCATTTGGCCCCTTTGTCAAAGATTAAGTAATTGAGGGTATTTGGGTTTGTCTCTGCATCTTCAATTCTGTTCACTGGTCTATCTGTCTGTTTTTGTGCCGGTACCAAATTGTTTTTACAACTATGGCTTTATAGTATAGCCTGATGTTAAAAATCATATCCATACCTAACTTCTAAGTTTAGTCATTTGATGCTCTATTTATTGTTAGCATGGGCATTATCATGGACAAGTTTATGAATGTTTTAATGGAAATCAGTATATAGACTTCTAAAGTCAGAATTGTCGTTACTGATATTTAGAAAATCTAAAGAAGAAAATAAGGAGGATAAGAATGTGTCTACTGGAAATCCCACATCCTTTAAACATGTCTTAAAATTATTGTTTCTTCCTTTTCAAAATATTGCATGTATGATGAGCATGCCTCTAAAAGTAGTTTCTACTTTTTTCATTGATTAAAAAACTATATGACTTCATCTCTAAATTCAAAACAAAATTATATGTATATATAATACAAGTTAGTAGCTGTTTATACATTTATCAGGAGATAAATCTGATTATCAGTTTTTTTCACTGAGAGAGCCTAGAAATAGTGACACTCAATAATGAGATTATCCAGGGTCCAGATCTTGGTTGCTAATACTCTTTATTAAAAGGAAGAACCAGAGCTTGGGAGCAAGTGGCTGATTCTAGTACCACAACAGAGAATATAGTTGATGAGCCTGGAGCATCTTATAGTACAAGAAAGTAAAGAAATTTTTAAAAATGATAGAATATGTTAAAGGGACACAGGAACTAACCTAAAGACTCTCCAATGGCCAAACCTAGAAGAATTTTAATAAAAAATATAATGCAGTATAGGATTATAACCTAAATTATAAATATTAAGATGAATACATTACTGAATAAATAAGGAAAAGAGACAGATGTCCCATACAGAAGTCTTCTGAATGATTCATGTAGATACTTGAGCTTCGTGGAGGTAGACCTCTCCAGTCCTCAAGTGCAGGCTGCACACCATCACTGACTTCCAGGGAGTAGCGGAGACAGCCAGCAGTAGCTATACAGTGAAGAACCCTGACCCACCGCTCTCCAGCCGAGGTATCAAGGCCAGTTTCATCAGTAGTAAGTCATATTGATTGTAAGCACCCTGGTACAGTATGACAAGGGTGGCTTTCTTCTGTAGTCTTCCTCAAATAATATAACCTCAGTCTAATCAAGGGAGGAAAAACAATAGAAATCAAAATGGAAAACACTGCAAAATACCCGACTAGTAGTTCTTGAGACTGTCAAAGTTATTGAAACAGGGAGGAAGAGCTGGGTAACTTTTAAAACACAACAACTGACTATGTAATGCAATAAACTGGACCAAAAATTGGACATTATGGGAAAACTAGAAAACTGTAAAGTGTGGTGTTTACTAAATAGTAGTGTGTATCAATGTTAGCTTCTTAGTTGTGAGGAAATGTACCACGCATTATAACAAGTTAATGCATAAATTGGTTGCCAAATCTATAAAAATTCTATACTAGAACTTTTCAAGGGTTCTGATACGTGAGAATATTCAGCTAAAAGTATTCTAAAATAAGACATTAAAAATGGAAAAAATACCTCCAACAAAATGGATTAGGAATGACAATGTAATAGTAGATAACAAGTACAATTTTACAAAAGGAAATTAAGGCATATAAGATTGTGAGATAAACGATATGTCAGATTTTATGTAATTTTAATTGAGCTGTTTTCCTGTATTTCATGAGTGGTATAGTCTTATCATTTATATAATATTTGTAAAGTAGTAAGCAAACTTCTAATGTTTTGTTTGTTGAGACTGGCTTTTGCAATATAGTCCATGGTGGCCTTGAACTTACTACATAGGCCATGCTGGCCTCAGACTTTTGATCCTCCTGCATGCCAGTATTAGTAGACAGACTTTTTAAATGTAAATCATAAAGCACTAGGTGAATATTTGCATGTTGAAGAGACCTCGAAGATTCACATGTTTATCCTCCTGTTTTACAGGCTGTTGTCCTAGCTTTTAAAGAGAGCGATAAAGGAGGGTAGGGAAGTAACTTTTTCATACTGCTTATATGAACTTTATCCACATAAGTTAGGGTTTAGGATTTCTTTGTGGCTATATGTTTGACTACTTTGGCTGACATGCTGAAGTTGGTTAACATTACATTCTAATAATACCCATCCATCACAAAGTGATTATATTCCAGGCATCTAGTGAGGTGCATATATCTGATTATCTTAACCTTACCTCCATTCCAGGGAAATAATTTTGCCAATTCTCTTGGTCTAGATATCAAAGCATTATTAATTGCTAGGGAAAAAAAAGTAATCATTAACTGCAAAGTTATAACTCCAGGATGGCTTGGATAAAAACTGATTCTTAATATAGTGAAAAGATGACTGAAAAAAATACACTCTTTTATTGATATTTCATTAATTCTTTTACTTGTTGACAGACAGGTCGTTAGGATACAATAATGTTATTATGACTCTCATTGTAATTATCAGTCTCTCAAGCTGAACTGTTTACAAAAAAAAAATCAGGCTTGGTGATTCAGACCTATCTGTAATCCCAGTGCTCTGGAAAGCTGAAACAGGAGGATTGGAAGCTCACACCCAACCTGAATAAAAGTCAAATCAAAAATAAAAATGGGCTGGGGATGTAACTCATTGTGAGCTCAGTCCCCAGTAGTACAACAGAAAATATTTTAAGAAAGAATCAAGATTTCCTATTAACCAAAAAATGGGAAGTTTTCTGTTGAAAAATATGGCTGCATATAACAAAATGAATTAAAATTAACTTGGCACTGTTTGACATAACATTTGACCTTGTGTAAAAGATCTAAAGGTACATATTCATTCTGTCAGAGTACTGATTGATTTGATTTTTTTCATTGTTTTTAACAGAGTCACAGTCAAATCATTCTAATCAATCTGATAGTGGAGTTTCTGATACCCAGCCAGCAGGACACATCCGGTCCCAGAGCACTGTGAGCTCCATCTTCTCTGAAGCCTGGAAACGAGGCACTCAATTGGAAGAGTCTAGCAAGGTAACATAGTGGTTTTAACTCACATACAAAAATATGTAGTGTTCCAGGGGCTTACTCAGTGTTATTTTAATCCTTTATTAGAAATCATATTGGCGCTTTTTCAGTTGTCTTTCTTAGGACTTCAGTCTTGCTAATTGTAATGGAGGAAAGCATTTGAGAGAGACTTGGCTGATTAGACTTCACTATGGAAATGAGTGTTTGCTGACTGGCTCTAATGATCTAAGATCAAAAAAGCAAACAACAGCAAAAAACTCCCGGCAGTTCAGTTAGCTTTTTTATTGGTGGCTCAAAATTTTAAGATAAAATAATTTACTCTTTTCTACTCTTTAAACAGTTGACTGAACAACACTGTGCAGTACTGATGCCCTTCCAGAGAAGGTGCTTATTGTTATATTCAGACTTTCTCCTTTCTTCTATGACTCTAAGCATTGATAACTTCTCTCAAATTATATTTTATGGCAAAAGAATAAACTCAAATCAGTCCCCCTAAAATTTTAGATTTCTGAACCCTGAATAGTTATTTAAAGACACTGAAAAATAAGTATAATTGTTTTTTAATACTGTAAGTTACAAATATACAGAAGTTCTTTAGCTCAATTAAAAGACAGTAGTGCCCTATCAAGTGATCTATCAGATAGGCAAGTGCATTTCTGTAGCAGGGTGTGTCCTGACAGTGACCACCTGAGCACAAGAGAGTGGGATCCATGGTAGAGGAATCATGGGCACGCTTAGCTGGGCTGTCTTATTTTTACCCAATAATAATTTTGATATAATTTTTGGGGGGTTGGAGTCACTTTTATAGTACATTCACAAATGAAAACATTCCTTAACTTGCATATGTAGTTGATTAGCTGGCCCTGAGAGAAGGTAGAGGAAGCATTATTGCCCATTTTGAAGGGTGAAGCAGTTTGCTACACAAAGGAATATTGGAGAATTGGTTCCATTGACCTCAATTCTCAAAACTGACAGTTTAACTCCCTTGTCAGAGAATCATACCGTTAAGAAATAATTCTCTCATCCCCCTTTTAACCGGTTTGGATGGAGCTAATTCTCTTAGCAGGAACTAGAGATTCTGGTTTAAGTAATTAATGTGTCTGAAGAAAAATCGTTTACCTTCCCAAATTATTAATGGTGAGATCCATGTGTACTGATGTTGTAGGACTGCCTTATATATTAGGCCAAGGAAAACAAAGGCCCAAATGCTCCTTAACTAGGAAGTAAAGTCCATCTTTACACACAGTTTCAGAGACAAAGTGAACCTTACCAAGTAGCACTGTCAGTCTGAGGCTTGATTCTTCTGTGTTTCTGTTACTTCAGTCTCAGGTGTCACCCGAGAAGGCCAGTCCAGCTAAGCCCTGCACCCCTGAGCCAGTCAAGACAGGGCCCAGTTAAGGTCAGGGACTGTTCTCTGGAAACACATTAACCTGAGTGATTCCTGTGACCAGATTTTACACACTAATGTTTTTATTCTAATGTGTAATTTTTAAAGAGACATGCAGGTGTTCCTGTAGGTGTTAGAATTCAGCCCTAGTCCACTAACCTAAGCTTTCTGTATGACAGTTAGATGTCACTCATAATTGAAAACAAATGACTTCCTTCATTTCCTCAGTGTGGTCAGAAGAGTCTAAAAGGTATACCCAAAGTTAGTACATCAAGGGAATTTCCTTTCTTCTTTTTAAAAAGGTATTTGAGCAAATCATGCATGATTCGCTCCATGAACTAATTCACCAGATGTCATTTTAACAGTGCCAAGAGGTAACCAGTGGATGAGTGGCTAACCAACTTGTTGGCACACCTTAGCTCACATTTCTTATCATTTCACTTTAGTGTTCCAAGAGTTCCTGCTTACCTTCTCCTGACTTTTTCCTATATATTTTTATGTTCCTTTGCTCTAATGTTTGCAAAGCATTTCTTTATGTATTTTCCAGTAAAACAAATGTAAAGAACGCCCTCCCTTTACCTGCACTGCTGTACTTCTGTGCATGTTGGATGCAAGTGTCTCACGTGTATATGAATGTGTGTGTCAATTCCATTCATCCCTGTGTGACTGTGCATGCCTGCCAAGCGTTCTTACTCTTCCGTGTGTCTGCTTACTAGCCTCAGAAAACCATCTCCATTCCTCAGGATCCCTCCACCAGCATTCTTAGACTCAGTTTGTGCATGTGCTTGATGTAAATAGAAGATGAACTTGAGCTATCACATCCTCTTGCCAGAGTCTAGAAAAGACTAGAGCCAAGGCCCTCCACAAATGGTTCCCACATAGCAGACGGTATATGGAAGTCCCACAGCCAAGGTGAGAGATCACATATCCTGTCACCATCCAAACAGCTTTTTCAATAGAAAATCTTAGGCAGTCCATCTGTTCGAGAAGATTACTAGATGAGACAAATTTTCTGTCCTTGTTGTCCAGAGAGCCACATTTTAGCCCTCCATTGTCCAGCTTTATAATTACCACCTGCTGCACCCTTTTCGTGCATGTCGCAGAATCCATGCTTTTTAATTTTACACGTTTACCTCTGTAACTTGTTTGTTGTGTTTTTCTCTCTCGCCCTCTTTTTTTATACTCTTTAGGCCAGAATGGAATCTATGAATCGGTCCTATACTTCACTTGTGCCTCCTTTATCCCCACACACTAAGACAGTCACCCCCTACACTGCTTCTCAGCCCTCACCACCTCTTCCTCCACCCCCACCCCCACCCCCCCCTCCTCCCC
Source organism: Ctenodactylus gundi (assembly GCA_004027205.1). NCBI lineage: Eukaryota > Metazoa > Chordata > Mammalia > Rodentia > Ctenodactylidae > Ctenodactylus > Ctenodactylus gundi. Next base: position 74,305 of record PVKB01000544.1, on the reverse strand, counting down.
CTCCACCACCTCCACCCCCACCCCCTCTCCCCAGCCAATCTGCGCCTTCTGCGGGCTCCTCAGCCACAATATTTGTCAAGTACAGCACAATCACAAGGCTGCAGAATGCATCTCAGCATTCAGGGACTCTATTTAAGTCCCCGTCACCCCAAGGGATACAGTCTCTGCACTTGGCTTCACAATCCAGTAAACCTCAGATCCTGGTGCCCCCCAGTGGTGTTGTTCCACCACCCCCTCCTCCACCACCACCCCCAACCCCTGGTTCAGCCATGGCCCAGCTAAAGCCTGCACCATGTGCCCCAGCCCTTCCCCAGTTCAGCCTCCCACCACCTCCTCTCAAGATTCACCAAGTTCAGCAGGTGACTCAAGCTGCTCCTCCCACACCCCCACCCACTCCTCTCATCCCTGCAACCCTTCCTCCTCAGGCCCCTCCGAAACCCCTTGTCACTATCCCCCCACCAGCCAGTACAAAGACTGTACCACCCATCGTAACACAAGCAGCAACACCCACTCCTGGTCCTCCACTTCCCTCAGCAAAAAAACAGCCTACTTTCCCTATTTCTCAGGTGCCAACCTCTCCCCCTGCACCTACTGCTCCAGGCCCCCCACCCACACTACCCAAGCAGCAGAGCTTCTGTGCGAAGCCCCCTCCCTCTCCACTGTCTCCCATGCCCTCGGTGCCCTCAGTCGTGAAGCAGATAGCCAGCCAGTTTCCACCTCCTCCTGTCCCTCCTCCTATGGAATCTCAACCGCTTAAACCCATCCCAGCACATGTCACTCCACAGTCCCCTCCTGCTGTGAAGGCAAAACCCAAGTGGCAGCCCAGCTCTATCCCTGTCCCTTCTCCAGATTTCCCTCCTCCTCCTCCTGAAAGCAGCCTGGTATTTCCTCCTCCTCCTCCACCTCCTCCACCACCCCCACCGCCTCCACCCCCACCCCCTCCACAGTCAGCAGCCCTGGTCCCAGCCCCAGCCCCAGCCCCAGCCCCACCCACATCTTCTCCTACCCCTGACAAAAGTGGATCTCCAGGCAAAAAGCCCAGTAAGATGTCCAGCCCTGGGGGAAAGAAACCACCCCCAACCCCACAGCGCAATTCCAGCATTAAATCCAGTAGTTGTGCAGAACACCCTGAACCTAAGAGACCCTCAGTGGACAGTCTAGTCAGCAAGTTTGCACCACCAGCAGAATCAGGGTCTCCCAGCAAGGAGACCCCACCCCCTCCTGCAGCACCCCCTAAACCTGGAAAACTACATCTTTCTGGAGTCGGCCTTTCCAACATTCTCCAGCAAGGGTGTGTGCCAGTGAAACCCTCTGTTTTGAGTGGGCGTGGAAAGGACTCTATGGTGGAATTTCCTTCTCCTCCATCAGATTCTGACTTTCCACCCCCTCCACCTGAAACTGAACTTCCTCTCCCCCCCATTGAGATTCCAGCAGTATTTTCTGGAAGCGCTTCTCCCAAAGTGGCAGTTGTCAACCCTCAACCTCAGCCCTGGTCTAAAACATCAGTTAAGAAGGCCCCTCCGCCCACACGACCCAAACGGAATGACAGTACCCGCCTCACTCAAGCAGAGCTTTCTGAGCAAACAGCAATGGCCACAGTTGTGCCACAAGTGCCCACATCTCCCAAGTCCAGCCTTAGCGTCCAGCCTGGATTCCTGGCTGATCTCAACAGGACACTGCAACGGAAGTCCATCACCCGGCATGGTTCACTCTCCTCCTCCCGTGTGTCCAGGGCAGAACCCACAGCTACTATGGATGACATGGCACTGCCCCCTCCACCCCCTGAACTGCTCTCTGATCAGCAGAAGCCTGGCTCTGGAGGCAGTCATGTGTCTGGTTATGCCACACTGCGGAGAGGACCCCCTCCCGCCCCACCCAAGAGAGACCAGAACACCAAGCTTTCAAGAGACTGGTAGCACCACAAAACTTGATTTTCATGTTATCTGTAATCAGTTCTACAATCAGCTCACCTGTTCATCTGTGAATTCAGGTGTTCAGAGCCTACTGGTATGATGTTATTCAGGTAGTGTCCAGCTTTGTGTGTGTGTGCGTGTGTGTGTGTGTGTGTACACGTGCATGTACACTGATCTACAGGTTGTGTGTATATATGTATACATAAGTGTATGGTGTGTGTATATATACAGAGAACAGAGTGGCTTTATTTATTCCTTTCCTCTCTAAAATCTGAACGTGAGTTTTGTGTGTGTTAGGTGGAAGAGGCATGGGAGGAGGATGTGTTTGGTCTTTTATGAACTTAACCTATCATGTGGATTGGACCAAAAACTTCTACTTACTTATTTAGGAGGCATTTTGTAAGTGTCTGTCCAGGTGTAGCCTAATTGTGCATGTTGTATATTATATAATTAAGGAATAGATGTATTATGTATTGTTTTTCAGTTTGAGAAAAAAACAGAGTGTTTGGTATATATAGGGCTTTTGTGTTTTGTTTTTTCCTCCAGTTGACTGAAATTAGAACTGCTTGATTGACCATTATTATACATTAAGGGGCACTTAAAAATCTAGAAAACCTCTCAGCTTCATCCAATGGATAAAATAGCACAGTAGGGGGAAATTTTCACACTGTCATTTGCGGTTGTACATAGTAAGTAAATGCAGTGTCACCCAACTGTTCTAGTTGCAGAACTGCAATGATTCCACCCACATCTGGGATGTGTTCTCACAGGTAAGCTTTGCATACAGTACACGGATATCCTAATACTATACTGCTGGATAGTATGAGTACTGCTTTATGAAGCCTCATCAACTTGGCTTCATGATCCTTGCTTTGATTTATTGTGAGAATGTCCTAACCAGTTCCCTGTAGCTCACTGTCCCAGGATGTCTTCAGGTCACCAGTTACCTTCCTTATCACGTATACTTAAGTAGATGTTGGTATTTGTGAACAATTGGTATATAAAATGCATCCTATGCCCAATATGGTGCATCGCTATGAAAAACAGAATCACCTTCTGAAATGCCTGTTTTGTTTTGTTGTATTGCTCTCTAGAATGAGATGGAAAAAGAGCAAAACTAGGCCCTCTACAAATAGCATTAATTAGATTGTATATGGGTTTTAATATGTAATACAAAGAATCAGTTAGCTATAGGACTATCATGGAGGAAGAGAAAATAAGGTGTTTTTTTTTTGTCATCCATTGCTATTAGTGCTACTAGGATCTTTGCTAGATGCAGCCTGATTGTTGACATTGGTCCAGGTTACCAGATGTTCTGATGGAGTAATGTAATACTCAGAGTACGGTAAATAATATTATAAAGTATGCATGTTTAATTTGGTATAACAACCATTGCTCCAGTGACACACTGTACTTCTATATGCTTCACACTCCACTTCTATATACATTTCTTCTGTGAATTTTCCTTCATACATGAGAAAAATGTGTACTATCTTGTCAATTATAAGTTGACTTTTAAGAATAAAATACAATCTTATAGCTGCTCTTCAGCAACAGAAAATGGCCATCCCAACAATTATAAATGAACACATCTTGTAATAAAAGTATATGCCTATCTTAAGGAGTACCAAGGCAAACTACAAAGATGTTTTGGCACTGGTTCCAGAAGGAGAAAGTGACGCCAATGAAATGTGGCAAAGATGGCAAATGACTCAAGAATGAACTGAAGTGGCACTGTTACTGCAAGGTATCGCTGTAACCCACTTTCCGAGAAAGAGCTGTCTTAAAAAGAAAGGAAATCGGCGACACCTCTGCATTGCCGCACCTCCAGGGTATTGTTCAATATATTCGTGCGGTTATGGAGCAGTAAGAAGAAAGAATATGTACTATTTTGCATTTTTTAAAGCCCTGATTCTTTTAAAGTATTTTTGAGAGAGATCATTCAAATTACTGACAATGGTCTGTGTGCTTTGTGTCCATATAAAGTGACCTCTTAACCTGTTTGCATTAATTTAAGCATGCACAGCAGTTTGGGGGAACCTTTGAGTCCAGATGACCAATCCTCAGTGTGGCGCAAGAGTGAAGTAATTGCCAACTTTCTACCTGTTACTGTATATTCTAAGGATCACCCATATTTGTAGATTTAAGTTATGAAGAATATGAATCCAGTTATCTACATAATCATTCTTAAGGTTTTGTTTTGAACTTTTCGTTTTTTATTGTGGGTTTGCTTAAAGTTAGATAAGTTCAACTTTGAGAAAAAAAATTAAGGTCCTCTAGTTGTTTTTCAGCCATGATTTGAGTCCTAAAATAGCCTTTGTTTCTCAGGGTGGGATCTGATGGAATGTGTTGCTGGTGCCCACCCTAACAGCCCTCTAATCCACTGCCTCTCATTTATTTTCCTGGAAAAGACCCTGTTGGTTCTCTCTAGTACAGTGGCTTGTTTGACAACAGGTTGTACCTTTTACCCTTTGCCAAAGGTAGAAATGGCTATAAAGTTTTCTTTGTGCAAGAACCGAATAAAAGGACCCCAAAGTGACACTTTAATATGGTACTTTTGTACTGCTCCTTAGAGGACTTTAATTTGGGTCTTTGTTGGGAAGTAGGGATTTTTTTGTGGATGACAGTGGTGGTGTTTTTTGCACCTCCTCCTCAGACTATTAGGGGTTTTTTGTAACTCTTTTTCTCTGGTGTATGCACAGAAAACACCTACTGCCAGACAGCACTGCTGCTGTGCCTTCTTTCACTGCCGTCTACGCTAGCCCCAGCTCCATAAAGCGTATTCAGGCCAGTAGAGGATGTCTGGACAGCTGGCTTGGCAGTGCTGACCACTGAACAACATGGACGAACTCACCATGCTACCGAGGGGAGTACAAACAGGTGCCCATCAAAAGTAGTGATTTCTTGATAAGGGACACCCTTAAGTTTTACTAATTTCAAAATTAGAACAAGGGAATCAATCTATTCTCAGTTCATAAAACAATTTACGACTGTAGAATCTCAGATGGTAATAAATTAGACTTAAAAGACTTATTTTTTTTTTTCCTTCACTGCATTAATTCTCATTTGGGAAGAAAAATTATTAAGGTTTTAATACCCACTTAACAGTAAACTAGGTTTTGAATTTTTGCAATTTTTTTAGATGAGAAAGATGACTGAGTCTTCTTACACACAACTTTTTATGAGAAAATTGCAAAAAAAAAAAAAAAGCAGTGTCATTGTGTCTTACTGTCCTCTAAGATCAGGGTGCTCCTGACAAGATGGCTTATCTTGCAGAGGGCTGTAAGTTACCTTGGGGTTCCCTTTCTGTATACGTTTACCTCATCACTGAAAACAGTACTGAATTTAGCAAGAAAGTTATACAGAATTGAAAGATAATAGTGATAATTCTGACATCAAGGAACTGTACATCCAGTTCAGAGTTTCCGAAGCTGCTATTCTGAGAATACTGCTGCTCTCAAACTTGTGCCAAGGATGTTAACTTGTAAGTTCTCCTGGGGAACCTTTCAGGTAATGTCAGTTGGTTTGAGTATCAGACCTCTAGCAGAACTTTGTCCCACAGCTGCAGTCTTGGCAATTTTTGTAAATAAAATTCTATTCCTGTTTTCATACGTCATTATTGACCTTTTCAGAACATTGTAACTGATATAATCCCACAAATTTTATTCAGATTTAGGTCACTTAAATTCAATATGCCCTGCATGATTACAAGTGTGATTATTAAAATAGGTGAAATGTCAGGTTTATACATTTGCTGAGAGGATTCTAAAAAAATCTTTTCAGGTTGCAAATATCTTCTGGCACTTAGAGATTGCTTCATACATCTGTATTTGTACAAAGGTGGCATTTCTAATCCTGTAGGAATATGTGACTTCTCACAAAGTTGAGACTGATTCAGAGAAAAAATGCAGGTGGTACAGAAATATCCTATTATCCTGCAAAATGTTGTTTTTAAAGTCTAATTATATTTTTACACCTTTACCATTTCAACCTTCAAAAAATAAAGTGCTCAGGTTCTATTGTGCCCTTACGAGGTCTGTGGGTAAAAGAAATCTGTTACCTAGCTGAGGGATAAACACGATTGATAAAAATAAGCAACAGTGGCATGCATATTTGATGAACACTTATAAATATTGACTTCAGTAATAATGGAGATAAGTTATTTGCTGTAATCCCCAGTGCCTTGAACTCTACTGGAAGAATAACATTTAAAAAACAAACTAAGGTGCTAATGAAAGAAAGGTATTTCTAGTGAGGGCAGGAATGGGAAAAGTGACTGTCTTACAAAAGATGGCGTCATCTACCTAGATTGGGTCTGGCTGCTTTTTACCAAAGATATTTAGAGAAGCTAAGTGAACTGAGTCAGGGTGACGGTGATTGCTACAGCTGAGTTCAGACCTATGTTGATCTTGGATGGCTGTTAATGCCAAGCATATAACTGAAGTTTCAGCCCCTTCTTAGTGAAACATGTCTGCATTCTCAAGGGGGTGAGGGAAACTGCATTTTGAAAACTGTCCATTTGTTAAATTTATTATAACCTAATACCAAAAACTGCCGTTTTTCTTGATTTCTCCACCTACTAAATTTTTTTCTATTTGTAAATAATTCCTCCTAGAAAATAAGCATCAACCAGAATGTTTTAAATGAATTTTGCTTAATATTACTATAAAACTCTTCATATTAGTTTGTGCTAAGTGTTGTAAAAACATTGTTTACTGTCTTAAAGGAAATTTGCACATTATATTTAACTGGGATTGTTCCCTCCCGTCCCTTTTTAAGAAGAAGAAAAAAATTTTTTTTTGAGTCAAGGCTCACTGACTTCTAGGCTGTGGGAACTTTGCTGTAAGTAGATACAATGTAGAAATATACTTTTCTAAAGCATGGGACAGATGACAGAAGGAACTGCATTATAAAATACCAGAGAGAGGACACGATTCAGGACTATGCACAGCTCTGTGAAGATGAAGTTTTCCCTTTTAGCTTTGTTGCTGTTTTTTCTGCATAAATGTATGCTCTCATTTCATTATGTGCCTTGCTCCCTAATTGTGCAAATATATACATATATATATAAACACAAATATATATGAAAGAGATATTCAGTACTACTGACCGTGTTTTTGTTCTACTGCTGTTATTTTCCAAGTTACTCTTACCACTTGTCAGTAAACTATTGTAATGGCTTAGGATAGCAGTCATATGGTCAGTGTATATTTGTTTTTCCAGTTACATGTTTTCATTATGTTGGCTTACCTAATCCAGAATTTAAAAAAAAAAAATACATAGACTCTATTTAAGCAGGGGAACTTTTGACTGTTTGTGGGTGGGCATCACTAAGAACTTGGTTTTGCTTTTGGTGTCCCAAAAAACTTGGGCTGTTCAGGAAGAACAAATTGTGAACATGAATAAACTATAGTTTGATGTGTTCAGTTTGTTAATAATTTTTAACAGACTAGGGAGGGGAGAAATGACCATTAAATACATGGGTAATTAAAAGCTGACAGTTTTTTAGGCTTTTTTAAAATCTTAAATTAGGTACAAATGGATAATTCAAAGGCCTTGGAATCACAATTATGTATTAAACTGCTATGTCAAGGTACATACAAATGTGTGCGTATGTTTACACATCCTTATTTACCAAACTAGAAAAATGTACATCCTTCACCTTGTCGGTCATACTGGTTGTACATACACTGTACCATTAATAGACAAAACAAATAGCACATTCACCCACCCCTGAAATTCACACAATTTATTTCAATTAAATGTTAATTCCACAGTAACCAAGAAGTCACAGGATGATTAACAGAAGACTGGACAGTGAACATCTTTTGAGATAAGACTCTTCTTGTGCCAGAAGTTTTACTCATAAGTAAGGCTTTCTTTTTTAAACACCTCTTTAAAATCTGAATACATTAGTTGGGTACTCCATAATTTCCCACTTTATTCTATGTTATATAATGATACCCAAAAGATGAAGGCACCAAGAAAGTAAGCTGGTGTTGCAAGAAAACTAAAACATTATTCTTGGGTATCTCGACAAACTTTGTGCCCATTGTTACTCTCAAACATATCACTGGAAGATAAAGTATTAAATTGTAGGAGACCTTAGGCAACAAAGGCAACATGCTTGCTGGGGATTTACTTGTTAAATCATAATTTTAAATCTGCAGTTTAAGCCATCCAGTGGTTGAAAGTTTAACAGATTATATATATATATATATATAATATATATATATTATATATATATATATATATATATATATATATATATATATATATATATATGGAGAACCCAGTTCCAAAAACAGAGCACCTATCTTGAAAAAAAAAAAAAAGAAAATTAAGGCTTAACGTATTAAATGTGTGAAGTCTAAGACTTTAGTAACACAAGCACCTCACTGGTTTTGAGCAGAAAACTCAGATTATCCTCAACATGTAGATAGCTTAGGGGAAAAAAATGAGATTATTTATGTAAGTAACTTCACAAGACATTTAAATATGTTTTGCATGATTTTATTTAGGTCAATTTCTTAGTACACAGCAGTAATTCCAAATACAATTAAAAAATTAAAAAGTGAATGTCACTCCCCACCCCCCCAACCAACCAACTTCTTTGGAGGTGGTTTAATGGCACACACACACACACATACACACATTGCTGGCAACAGACTGCTCCCTCAATTTCCTGAATAGTTTGTACTCAACACCACCAGCTCTCCCCCTTTGGGAGCTAAAAGGTACAACTGACCAGATCACAATTGTTTACATTCTTTTTTTTTAACCATTTTAAGAAAAACGGTACATGGACACAAAATATGATAAAAACTGCTTTTCCATAGAATTCTGAAGTTGCAAAAGAGGTTTCATTTTAATGTGAAAATAAACTTTTTGTGGGGTTTTTTTTGTCTTTTTTACAAAAAACCTTAAGATATTTAGCAAGGATCATTTATACACAGCTAGGCCCTGTCATTTCATTCACAATTTTTAATAGAGATTCTCAATAAAACAAAGATTAGCATTAAAGTAAACTTAAAAGGAATGAGCTCAATGCCTCCATTTAATAACTGTTTTTATAAGGCTCTCTTACATAAGGCTGTTTGCTGTGCTGTGCTCCTGCCAGTATTGAAACTATTAAAATGCATTTTTGCTACACTCACCTCTCTGGACAAGTGTTCATATGGAGTGTAATTTTAGAAGGGATAAATGATTACTTTTACTTGCTAAAGTTATATTAATACACTCCCTAATCTAAATATTCCAATGGTTGCTTATCAAGACATGGCATATCTTTTCAAGTATATTCCTAAAAACATCAAGTAGAACTCTTAATTTTGAAAGAAATATACAGCACTTTTAATTAAGACAGTTGTGGTGCAGTGGAAAGAGTACTGGGCACTGAGTCAGGAACTCTGTTAGTAACTAAATGTTCATCCAAAACAAAGCATCTAACCTAACAGCCTAAACCAAAAAAAAAAAAAAAAAAAAAATCTTAAAAGCTCATCTAGTTATAAAATTCTCTGAAGTTAATTACATCATGTGGGGTAACACCAATCAGAAGTCCCTGGCTAAAGAAATACAAAAGTGAAGAGATTCCCCATTATTTGCAAAGAACTTGGCAGCCACTTGCCAACTTCTCTCCATCAAACTCTTTTCAGAGATAATGGTGGCCTTCAGGGCATGCTATCCTTTCTCAAGGAGAAAAGGTTAAAAAAGGTAAACAGTTCTTAATGCAGTAAGATCACTGCTAAAGCAAAATGAAAAGATAAAGGTTTTTATGCCTCTCAAGGAGCAGGGGCACATCACAGATATCACTGTAAAGATGTATAAAACATTCTCTAGCTGTGCAATAAACAGCAGCAGTACAAGGACAGAAAAGGGAGATGAAAATATCACACCTAGTGGCTCTGAAGAACAGCCAAATTAGCAGTCCCTTACCAACTCCAAGACAGGAATAGGAGGCACATCTGAGGTAAGTGGCCAGAAGACAGAAAATACTGAGGAGACATCCTAAAAAGTTCATATTCCAAATGTAGCAGCTGAAATCCAGTATCTTAGGTCTAGATTTGAAACATTGGCACTATTTTGTTTCCAATTTATTACCTTGGCCATGATCAAAAGTATTTTCATTCACATCCTCATGGGCTTTTGAATATTAACACAGAAAAAGAGACAGTCACTCCACCCTTCTTTTTTTTAAGGGAAAGAGTGGCCACACAATAAAGAAACTTCCAAAGGGAAAACAGCCTCACTAGATTCCCTCTATCCTGATAAAATGATTGCTTACTATCAGCAGAATTTAGACTCAGATCATCTTTGCTACAATATTAATGTATCTTTGCAGCATATACAGATCTGAATTCATTTGAAATTTCTAACATCTTTAGCTTATGAGAAGATAAATGGGGCAAACTTACAACAGAATAGGAAATACTACCCTCAGACTATTAATAGCATGCAATCTATGTACTATTACATACATTAAAAGTCTCCAATTATGGTAGGCCTGGCTCATTTCATACTATCCTTCACATACTATCCTTCACAAAACAACCTACAGAATTCAAAACTACAGAAATTTATACAAAAAAAATCACATGAGTAGTAAATATAATTGTTCAAAAAATCAGCTGACCCATAGATTCCCCCTACTGCAGGTCTTCAGTTTAGAGGACTTCAGTGTCTACTTGACTCCCCAGTCCAGCAAGAGGTGAGCAGGCAAGCTGCATTCCTGCTGACTGCCACCAGTTCTGCTTTCTGCAGTTTCCACCCATCGTTCTGGTAGTGGTGAGCTACTGGAAACGTTGGTTGGATTTCAGAACTCCCTCTGTTAGTCATTTTCTCAGCAAAAAACTACTTAAACCATCAGAACAAAAAGTTTCAGAAGTCTTCCTAGTTAAGCACCGGTACTAAAAAGTTTGACCTATCTAAATATAGTCTTGTTTGGATCCATACTGGAGCTAAAGGCTCAGGAGACAATCACCATTACCTTGAAGGAAACAGTAATTCATGTCAAGATGACCTAATTAAGGAGCAGTAAGTGCAATGTGTGTACTAGGGACAAGCTAGCAAAATTAAATTCGTAGTGGAGGGAAAATATGAAAGTAAAACAGCTAAGTTGCAGAGAGAGAGAGAGAGAGAGAGAGAGAGAGAGAACAAGTCTTGATAAGGAAACTATAGCTGAATCTCAAGTAACAGATTTACAAGTAGAATATTAACGCCTGTCTTCTCACACTCTACTACTCATGTTCATTTTCTTTGATTAGCTTCTAGGTGCACTGTTGTAGTGTTCAAGGCCTACATTTGAAATACACGCAGGTGCTGCCTCTCCTCTTTGACCTAGCACAAGGTAAAAAAAAACTCAGGCCAAGTCGCTGGACTCGGAAGATGCTACCATGAGAGCTCTGGGCCTGCCCAAGAACTGACCCATCAGCAAGATATTCACCTACTGGGTGGCAGCATCTCCTGGATGTTTTGTTTTTTTAATGTTGATTAGAAAAGTGTATTAAAGCCATCAGACCTGTAAATTCAGTTACTGAGCTGAAGCTGTCATTGTACACATGAGGGGTATATGGGTTATTGCTTCTCAAAGTTCTGATTTTTATCAATGTAACCGGAAAAATATTTTTCACATATTAATCTTGTTCAAATGTATTATTATTCTGAGATAAAATACTCAAATTCTTATTAAGAACAGGTACTATAGAGTCCAATTGCACAAAACCAGGCAAGTATTTACCTTCTGTCGAGTTCAATGTGAATAACTCCGCAGCAACTAACACTGGCTATTAATAACGTTCAGAGAGCACAACAGCAGCCTTTTATTCTTAAGGAAACTTGAAATTAACCCCTTTAAAGGAGAGGGGAGGGTGTTAAATACCAGAAGAAATAGTAAATAGTTGGTCAGACCTCCAAGATGCTACTTCATGAAACAGCACCAAAGGCAAGAGTAAAGGATGCCTGTCCAGGGAAACATTTCTACAGTTCGTTCCCTTCAGAGCCTGAAGAACCTTCATGTCTGGCTCCACACTCCAACTGCAATGTAAAAGCCAGCCTACCACATTTCATATCTGGGTACATTGGCCATTAATGGCAATGCAATCTCATGCAGCAGCACATTAAAATCAAAATTGTGGCAGTTGTTAATTATCCTTGGAATGTTTGGAGACTTTCTAATTTCATCAGCCTATAATCTAAAAACAGAAACATGATCAAATGCAAGCGAATTCAGCATTAATGTGTCTGGTGCACTCAAGTGCTAAGAGAATGCAGAATTTACAGTGTTAAGAGGAAAAAAGCCATCAGAAACAACTGTAAAAATAGTTAAGTATGGTAATTATCAGTTCCCTCCTTTTCATACAAGTGGAAAAATGAGGGGCTAGGGTACCCACTGGGCCATGAGGCTAACCCCTTAGCACAGGCAATGGAGAACATCCACTGCCACAGATTCTGTAGGAAAGGAAATCCCAAGGATGTACAGTATTCCTGAGAAAGATCCCAGATTCTTTTCTGGATCAGTCTATCTTAACCTTATTTAACTACATATTTAGATTATATATAACACTTTAGAAATGGTCAGTTTATTTCAGTCAATACAGCTCAGCACAGTACAAATGATGGCAGAAAGATCCATTTGTTCAGACTTGGCTTGCTTTTTTATTTTACTATTGGGGAATAAACCAAAACATAAAATAAGTAGCTTTTATCATTTGTATCCTTCATTCTATTTCATTGAAGGGGAAATCCCCAGGGTCTCCAGATAATCTGAGAAGACCTGACTATTCCTGCAAGAGAAGTGCAGCCCTTCTAAGCTTTACTCAGAATAATGCATGATAGATTCAACATAATTCCCAGGAAAGAGCCCAGTCACTCCATTCATAACGCCCTCATACCAACCATCATCATTCTTCTTGATGACATAAATAATGGCTCCTTCCTGAAAGGATAGCTCATCTTCCTTGTCTTTTGTATAATCATAAATTGCCACAACTAGGGAGAAGGAAAAAAAAAAGATGTGAAAGAATGCAATTCCTAGAAATATAGAACAAAACAAAGACTCAGTGACTTTATAAGAAAAGACCAAACTTTGTTTTTTAAATCTAACAATCAGTTCTATATGAAGGAATCTCACATTTTATGACAGTTAGTTCCAAGCTGTGAGTACAAATGGGGGGAGAGGGTACCTCAGTACAAACTTGCTCATTGGTAGCCTATAAGAAAGTAGTTCAATAGAGAGAGAAAATCTCATAATCAGAAAAGATTGTTAATTCATTTGAGTCTAGATTTGTGCTCTAACTAGGATAGTGGTTGAATTCCCACAACTTAAATGCATGAATAATAGGAATCCATTACATATTAATGTACTTCCTCAAAACTATGTCACTGATTAATAAATCCAAAATAATACTCTAAAAGTACTGAGCAACAAAACATGAATAAATTCTCCTGTGATTCTCCTTGCTTAAATCACTGGTACCAGGGTCTTTAAACAATTATATATATATATTCTCTGGTTCTAAATCTTCTACCCCAGTAATTTAACTAAATTGGGACACTTTGTATTTTACTGAAATCTATGTGAAGAAATTAACTTGAACCATTTTACCCTTTGTATCTTTTTTGGACCACTAAGAATATCACTCACTGTCATTCATTCAGTTATGAAAAAACATACTACTTTCTTAGCTTCTCATGTAAGCTTATTCCTCACACATAAATAAATGACAAACAGAAACCACAAGAGAAATTTCTGATATAATGAGAGTTGCCCTAGTTAAGGAAAGGGTGTGTTTCTGGCCTACTTTAGTTTAAAAAAAAATGACTTCTTTACATTGTGAATATTGCTGTGCTATATATTAAGGACACCAAGAAATACGTAAGAGGAACCTTGCTCCCTCTTAAGAGCTCAGTTTGCATTTCTCAAAAATCTAACCAAACACCAAAACACAAACATGATTATGTGAACAACTATAAATGTAGAGGAATGATAGAGTGTTTAGTAATACCAAACTAGTATTTTCTAACATGTTAAAGACAAGATGACATTTTTACACAAATGCAAGCATACTAGAGAATAACTGAGGAAACTACAAAGGCTGCCACAATGAACAGAAGGTTAGTAGAAACAGGATGTTATTCAGACCCATGTTCATCCATTTTTCTCCTTTAAAATGAAATTTAATTAGATAGAACTAGCTTTGAGTATGATCCCAGAGACTCTGTTTAATATGGCAGAGTTGCCAAAATTAGTGATCACTACTTAGTAATTAAATGTTTCAATTAAAAATTACTGTTTAGCCAGGCACAAGTCTGTAATCCTACTAGTCTAAAGAGGCGGAGGCAGGAATTTACAAGTTTGAGCCCAACCTGGACAATTTAGCAAAAACCCTGTCTCAAAATTAAATCCAAAATATGATCTGGGGATGTAGCTTAGTAAGAAAGTCCTGGGTTCAAAATAATTACTTTTGAAGAATATTTACTTGTTTTGGGCAAGGATTACAATGCACCCTGGTATCGCAGTTACTCAGGAGGCTAAGGCAGGAAGATCACAAATTTGAAGCCAAGCATAGGCAATTTGGTGAAACTGTCTCAAAAGAATAAAAATAAAATGGCTGGGAATGTATCAACAGCTCAGTAGTAGAGCACCCCTGAGGCCAGTTCCCAGTAGTGGGGAGAGAGAGACATGCACACGCTATTTTTTCCATCCTCGCTCCAAGATACACATATAGCAGTAGCTTAATTTTCCACTCTGAAACCGGTCACCAAAAGAAAATACAGATTATGAAATAACTCTGAAGATGTATATATACGCACACCAATATGCAAAATACGGATGTTCAGAAATGTAAAATGTGCCGATTTTACTTAGTATGCAAAAATGGTTTGGGCAGTAGTGCAGAAAATCTCATAAATATTTTTGATTATGTATGCATATTTCACAGTGTCACATCACATGAGGAACTTGAAAAGCACTGGTGGTGGGGAAAAAACTTTTAAGAAAATGTTAAAACATTGGACTGGAGGAATAGCACAGCAGTTAGAGAGCTTGCCTAGCAAGTACAAGACCTTGAGTCCGATTCCCCACCACCACATAAACGAGGCTTGGTGGCATATGCCTTTAATCCCAGCACTGGAGAGACTGAGGCGAGAAGATTGCCAGGAGTTCAAGGCTAGCCTCAGATACAGTGTGATCAGAGTTCAGGACCAACTTACAGAGTGCAAACCTGTCTCAATTTTAAAAAATACATTAAACATTTTGTTTCCATGTGGTTATGACTGAAACACAGGACTAATGATGCCTGTACTGTTTATTCTGATATTCCTAATATGAAAATATATTCCAAATATCAAAGTAAACTGTTCAAAATTAGCATTTCAATTGAAGATAATCTAAAATATTTCATGAAGGTCTGTAAGTGAGCAAAACTGATCTTAAGTGCTTTATTTTTATCTTTTAATTTTATAAGTATGTTTCAGAGTCAAAAATTTAAAAACAATGCCATATAATGGTGACCGAAGATTAAGAGGACTCAGTTATTCCTTCATAAAATATGTAAGTTGAAACCAACACCCCCCCAGCAATTTAACACAAAATCTGTCACACTGCAAACTCCCAGAAGGAAAACTCGATGCTTATTCAACTCTGTGTAACCCCGACACCACACACAAATTCAAGCACTATAAACACTTCTAAATAAATCTACATCCTATATTATTCAACTATTGAGTCAGTAATAAATAAAAGTTAAATTTGTACTGAAAAGAAACTGAGGTGATACCAAAGTAACAACAGCATAGGAAAGTGAGAATGAAAGGAGAATGTTAATGTAGAAGTGACTGCTATCAGCAGGAAAAAAGACCATCTGTACAATGTTGCAGGATCAGCAGCCATACCTACTAAATAAATACCTTGAACTGGTGGCAAGCCACTAGAAAATGATTCTTTGTATTAAGTTGCATCTTATGAGTTACTTTCAATTACATAAAAAAAAGTTTATCCTAAATCAGAAAAAAAATTTTAACATCGTTTGAAATTCATGTATAGCCTGCCCCAAGGTGGAATAATTAACTTTCACACTGTTAATAATGAGGTGGTTAAACTAATCAAATTAATCTGAATCTAGAGACACTTTAGAACATACTTAGGGATACTGTTTGAAAATAATGTTGTTTTAACTAATTATAGCCATCTTCCTTCTCAAATCTCTCCAATGAAGCAATTCAAAGATATCACTGAAAAATGGCCTTCTAATTTTGAAGATTCATAGTTTCTGTCCTCCCACCCCTGCCCTTTTTAATTAAAGACAGAGTTTTGGCTAAGTCACTAAATTGCCCAGTGAGAGCCTGAGCTTCCAATCATCAAGGCTCACTCTCTCACAGTGCTTGGATTACAGGTGTGCACCACATGCTGGCTTCTTCCTAGTCCTTTAGTTGACCTTTGGCAATGATGATCACCTCTGTCTCCCCTTTCTTAGCATCTTCCTCCCAATTATCCATTACAGAATCTTCCATTTCTCTTACTTCTCTGAGTTTCTACACAGGTAGGAAAACATGGATCACCTTTGCCTGTACCTCTACCTCCCAACATCGTAAATCATGTTAATTCTCCCTCCAAAGTCTCTCACATCCAAGCACTCCTTCATTATCATGGTTGCTGATCTCAACAGGGAGTCTTTAAACTGGAATACATATATTTCTCAGGGTACATGAAGACTTCCTCAGTAGATGAAGGCAAATGATATTATAGATTTTTAATTCCTGCCTACTGCTTCTTAGATGCATCTGCTTGGGAGGATACTGTAGTAAAGCACTGGTCATAAAGTTCTCAGTTCCTCTGTCCTCCCACTTAAGAGAAGTACAGTGCTGCACTGTCTTAACACACAAAATATTTCTGGGTGTCAAAGAAACCATTCAAAAATGTCGCTGTTGGTCTTGAGAATAAGAATTACTCCACTGAGTAACTCAACCCTCCTGGATTTGTTTTAAACAAAGTTTAAGAAAGTCCTGAATGGAGTTTACAGCTAACACATAAAACATGTTTTTTTTTTTAAATGAAAACGTTGATTTAGGGCAGATAACTCTGAAAAAGCCAAAAGAAATGAAGGACGATACCATAAGGAAAAAACCCTTCATTTGCATTTATGTATTTATGTGAACAGTACAGTCCCACTGCCCTGGCTGAGGCCTGCCGCTCTGAAAGGCGTCCAAACTACTCTTCCAGATCCCACTTATTTTCCTTTCCAGCTCACTCTACATTATTTTCAGGTGTCTCAACAAAGGAAAAAGGGCAAAGAAAGGAAAGCAAAAAGGGAGAGAGAAAAGGAGGGAAGCAAAGGAGAGAAAGGGCGGCAGTGGAGATGGCAAACGTACAAAGGGAAAGGAAGTAAGAAAAGTTATGTTAGCACATGGAGTCTCATTAACCCATATTAAAATACTCCACAGTTTTCCTCTACTATCAGATTTTTAAAAAGCAAAGACATCCAAACACCACAGCCTAATAGTCAAGCCCTCTCACAACCTAATTACAACTTTCTTCCCTTCCTGTGACCACTGGATACTACTCACCAAGTCTTCATGAGCCCAGCCCTCTAGTGCAGGGTTTTCTCCCACCTGGAAGGCCCTTCCTTTCTCTCTCCTCTGCCTATTCAACACTCAAGGCATATCACAGGTGCCACGTCCTCTGAGAATTTTCTAGAAACCCCAGATACAATTAATGGCACTATTTTTTTTTTTTTTTTTTTTTTTTTTGATTCAGGGTCTTGCTGTGCAGTCCAGGCTGGTCCTGAACTCACTATGTAGCCCAGGCTAGTCTCAAACACACAGCAATCCTCCTGCCTCAGCTTCCCCAGTGCTAGGACTGAAGGCGTGTGCTACCATGCTTGGCTTATGTGGTGCTGGGGAATGAATCCAGGGCCTCAAGTTTTTAACCACTGAGCTTTTCCTCCAGCCACTATCTATTTTCTGGGCAATCATTAATAGAATACCCATGTTGACTTTCTAGAGAAACATAAATGAACAAGACAAGGAACTGTCTTATGAAGATAGAAATGTTATCTATCAACATATATTATTCATACTTATAGTTAAAATTTGTATCATTCAGCTGGAAATATACAAGAACTGATGGCTTAATAAAAGGAAAGGATATAAAGTGGGCACTAGGGGATGGAGGAATGGCACAGCACTTAGAGTGCTTGCCTTGAAAGTACAAGGCCCTGAGTTCGATTCTCCAGCTGGACATAAAGCCAGGCACAGTGGCACATGCCTATAATCCTCGCACTGAGGAGGCTGAGGCAGGAGGAATGCTGAGCATCTAAGGCAAGAATGGGCTCAATAGGAAACTCAGGATCAGCCTGAGCTACAGAGTAAGACCTAGTCTCAAAAGAACACTAATGAATAAAGTAGGTATTTGCCAGGAAAAAAAAAAATTGCTAGTAGAGTAGTTTAACAAATGGGTCTAGCAAATGCCAGGGCATACGATAATGGTAGAGATCAGATTTTGACTCTATCATTTACTAGTTTACAAGACCCACTTAACTTCCATCAGCTCCTTACTCATCTATGTACTGGGAATGGTAACATTTCTAACATCTGCTATCTCAAAACACTGTTACAGCCTGGTATGGTGGCCCAGGCCTGGTATTTCCAGTATTCTGGGAGGCTGAGGCAGAAGGATTCCAAGTTTGAGCCCAGCCTGGGAAATCCAGCAAATAAAATAGGAAAGGGGGAGACCGAGGACAAGATGCCCATACCGGAGTGGAGGAACCGCATTCTTAAAGTAAATGAGGCAAAATTACATAGCACAGAGCCTTGTAAATAGTAAACATTCTACATTAATAAATTAGTTTCTCTTATTTCTAGTTTACAAAATAAGACTATTTTATATATTTTAATAAGTCTTACACTGTGAGCATTTAAATTGTTAAACCAAGGAGTAAAATAAAATCTTCTCCTATGTTAATGATTCTGAGCCTTGGAATTATCTGAGGAACTTTAAAATGATGTCCAGGACCCCTTTCAAGATTGTGACTTAACAGATTATAGATGTGCAGACATAACAAGCTCCCTAGGCCACTAACATGCAGCAGCTTTGAGAAACACTTCTAAAGGTCTGAAGCAGCAAAAGAAATCATTAGGCAATGGTTCTGACATTTATTTGTAAACAAAAATGCAATTATAGGCTGATCAGAGTTGTTTCTGTTTAGAAGAAAGAAGAAAAAAGAATAAAAAAAGAACTTATCTGGCTTTCATATTTTAAAAGACATGCACTTAACAGAGACAAACCTACTTTGAAAATATCTTGGCTTACAGTTTGAGTTAGATGGAAAGAAAAACTTAACTTTCTTTTCTTAAAAGTTCCTCTAAATTATTACATATAGAAGGAAAATGTTATCTTTCTTTTCTTAAAAGTTCCTCTAAATTATTACATATTCACTGAAGAATTAGTCCATAAAAAGAAAACAACTGAACAGGTTTGTCAGAACTGCTAACTGTCCACTTTGTACACCACAGCGTTAAAATCAGCTAGGAACTCTAGTCCCAGAAATCATACTGTGGGAGCAGAACTGCTGTGAGTTCAAGGCCAGCCTGGGCTGTATAGTGAGTTCAGGATCAGCCTGGACTACAGAACAAGACTTTGTCTTTAAAAATAAATATATAAAATAAAAATAAACTAGGGAATCTGCAAAAATAGATAATGCCCAGGGCCATATCCTAGCGTAGTGTCGTGGATATATCCCTCTTTAATAAAACAATTCACTTATTTTTATAAAATGTCCATCCTTGTTTCAGGCTATTACTCTGAAATCTCCTTTATCTGATATCAATATAACCAACTCAGTCTTCTAATAAATTTTCTTTTTAGTTTCACTCAACAGTGTCCTTGCGTTTGAAGTGACTACCCCTGTTTCATTTTATCCCGTCTCTCAGCCTCTGCCTATCCGTTTACTTCCTGCCACCTTCGCACTGCATACAGTTTCTAAGACAGCAAATCGACTTTTTAAAAGTATACTGTTTCCCCTCTCATAATCTGTGCTAGTGAAGTCACTTTTATATTTTCTCTAAAAAAATTGTTGCATTACTATTTTTCTTTTACAAGAGACTTATATATTGCACAATACACACACACACACACACACACACACACACACACACACACACACACACACACACACGTACACATATCACCACATGTTTACCATTTACTCTTCACTCCTTTTATGTGGACCTGAAATTTCATCTGTTACCACTTTTCTTCTGGCCCAAAAGTTCTTTTTAAATTTTCTTAGCATGTATCTCCTCCCCCTTTTTTAATCTGGGAAGCCCTTTAAAGAGGATATTTTAGCTAAATAAACAGTGTAGGTTGGTATTTTCTATTACTTTAAAGATGTTGCTTTCTGTCTCTGACTGGAATTGTTTTCAGTACTGGAGACTGAACCCAAAGCTTTCTATGTGCTGTGCAAGTGCTCTACTACTGAGCTACACCCTAGCTCCTGGATTGCACTTATTTTTTTAATGAGAACTGGGTAGTCATTCTTATCTTGTTCTTCTATATGTAATATGTCATTTTCTCTTTATCAGGGATTCTGATATTTTGATGATTTGCCTTGGTGGGACTTTCCTTGTTTTTCTTCTACTTCCAGTTTGTTGAACTTCATGGTACTGTGAGTTTATAGTTTTTGTTGTGACAACATTTAAAATTGCTCCCAGGCTACAGAAATAGCTCAATGGTTAGAAGTGATTGCCTAATAAGTTGAAGGCTGTTAGTTTGATTCCCAACACCACATAAGCTAGGCATGGTGGTACACACCTATAATCTCAGCACTGTAGGCTGAGGCAGGAGAATTGCTTTGAGTTGAAGGACAGCCTGGGACCAGCTCAGACTATAGAAAGACCCTGTCTCAAAAAGAAGAAGAGGAAGAGGAAGAAGAAGAAGAGGAAGAGGAGGAGGAGGAAGAGAAAAAAGACTATATCCTATAATAAGGATATATGCAAAATTCTAGCTAGCTGAAAATTCACTAAGCCTTGTTTATAGTATGTAACAATTAAAAAAACATAAAATTGCTCCCAATAATTTTGGCCACATGCCTTCATGTAATCCCCACCCGTTATGTATGGGCTAAAATCTACTCACTTGTTTTAATAAATACAGTATGAAAAAAACTGGTACGACTGTCAGCTCTGGGAATATCAAGCTGAATTCCTTCTCTGGATCCTCACATGTGTTCATTCTAATGAGGCCAACCACTGCATTGTAAGCTGCCCTATGGAGAGAGGCCCATATGGCCCAGGACTGGCCTTCAGCCTATAGCCCGGAGGAAAACATCCTGTCAATGGCTACATCACTGAGCATGACAGCAGATCCTTTCAAGTGGAGCCTTGGCACACTTGTAGTCTCAGCTGACACCTCGATTACAGGTATGTGAGTCCCAAGCCAGAGGGCCTAGCTAAGCTATTTAGAGAAACAGGAAGATATATGTTTTGTTTAAGCCACTGAATTTTAATAATCCGTTAGATGGCAGTAAGTAACTAAATATAGCTTCATCAACTGTAGAAAATTTCTGATCACTATTGCTTCAAATCTTTCTTTTTTTAGCCTTTCCTAGGGGACTTCAATTAAAATATATATTAAGACAATTTGATCTTATCCCCACATATTTGTTAAAATATTTTCGCTTTCAGGTTTTTCTCCTCACTTTGTGCTTCATTTGGAGCTTCTACTGTCATACTGTCAACACTGCTGATCCACTCTTCTGAAACATAAAGTTCAAATAATTTGTTTTGCTTGTTTTTGTGATGCTGGGGACTGAAATGGGGCCTTCACAATGAGCCACATCCCCAACCTTTTAAGTTTTTATTTCAAGATGGAGTCTCATTAAATTGTGTAGGCTGGTCTCAAACTTGCAGTCGTTCTGCCCCAGCCTCCCACAGTACTAGGATTATGAACACAACCCATCACTCCTAGCCACATAATATATTTTTAATTGCATGCTTTTTCTCCCTTTACAAATACATTCCACTTATAACCTTATGTTCATATTTTTAACTCTTGAACATGAGGTTTTTTATAAAAGCTATACAATATAAGCAGCCTTTGATTTCCTTCTGTCAAGGGTCATAGTCTGCCACTGCCTACTGTTTAATGTCTGAGAAGCAATATATTCACATTATTTTAGGAGGCAATGTAAATCCCATAACTGTTGTCCTATGTTGACCAAAAGTGGAGTCCAGTATTTCTTAAATAAAGTCTCCCCAGATGCTTCTAATATGTAGCCAGTTTTGAGATTCAATAAGTACTTTAATTTCCTTAATAGAATACTTCCTTCCACATAACACACAGTGTTCTCTGAGCTGATACATTTTAATGAGATTTGAAAGTTTTCATCCCAAGGCAGCTACACCACGGGTAACCAGAGAAGAAGAAACGTCCAAAACTGGACATGGCAGCAGCACACCTGTAAACCTGAAATCCCAGCACTGGGGAGGCTGAGGCAAGATGACTGCCATGAGTTCAAGGCCAGCCTCGGCTACACAGTGAGTTCAGGACCAGCCTGGGACATAAAAACTCTTGTCTCCTACCCCTCATCCCTGGGTGGGGAACACAATGCAAAGAAACTGAGAACCAATTATTCTTCAGAGGAAAGATTCCTATGGACTATGGACATACTTTAAAATGACTTTAAACAGGGGAATAGGAGTAACTCAGAAATACAATCCTCTTCCTGAGGCATTCTGGAGAAAATAAAAAAGCCCTTTCATAGCGTTTCTGCCTTATAACACCATCTGTGAAAAGTTTGAAAGCTAAATCAATAAAACTGAACAAATAATACACATAAAGAAAACTTTACTATTTACTGAAAATATAATATAAATCTTTACAATTTTTACTAAAAAATTATATTCTCAGTACTTCAGTACTGAGAAAAGTTCAATTCTAAGCAGACCTTTTCCTATTCCTCCAAACAGCTTTCTTACCCTTTTCCAAGTAAGACCTTGGAGCCCATGGTGGGTCCTCTTCAGCATAAGGATCACTATATTCAACCACTGCAGCTTCCTCCTCTTCATAATCTTCTGGTGGAGGAGGTGGAGGGGGGGATTCATCAAAGACTGGTTCTTCCACAGGTGGTGGCGGAGGTGGTGTATCTGAAACTAAGAATGCATCACACTGAAAACAAAACAATACATACAGTTCACTATTTGCTAAGTTCTAGTTTCAAGAAATATAAATCTAGACTTAAAAATAATCTTCCAAAAAAAAATAGATGAGAAAAATCTTCCCACCTCCATATACTAAATTCCAAAGTGTGACATTCATTCTCTCTTCTCTTTTTGTTAGGCTGATAACTATTGGATACAATTTAGTGAAAATAACTATTTTTATATTGAGCCTTTTAAAATTTTTCTTGTATTAACATAATCTTTTCAAATAAAACAGTACAGTAAGTCAATCTTTATACTATATTTGAGGAGCTATCAGAATAGTTTGAACATTTATAACTATACTTCATTTACAATAAATTTAAATGAGTCTAAGGAACAGCCGGATCTTAATAATTTGCCACTTTTCTTTCAAATTTTTTCAAATAGCCTTTTACCAAACTGAAAAGATCATAAACAACTTTGGATAACTTCATCTATAAAAATGCTATTTGTTTGTAGAATGTCAACTAATTCAGACTAGTTTATGATTCAGAATTCCTCTGCTTTAAGTCCTAGTTATTATCAGAGTGATTTAAAATGTCTACAATGTTTCCTTCACGTGGTGATTTGCTTCTATAGCTCAATATCTGCATATTTTAACAGCTAAAAGATTATATTCAAACTCAGGGAACTCAACCCTTAAAAAATGTAAAGTATATATAGTTCAGTACAACTCAGTAAAATTCAATAAATAACCTTGTATTTTTATCAGCTGCCCAGTTTTAATGAACAGGACTAACTCATATTTATTAAGTATCAAAATTGTGTCTATGACATTTTCTGGGCTAGCCACTTTACTTTTTCTCAGAGCTTACTGACTAAATCTAAAGAATTTTATAAAATTGTTGAGAATCAACCATATCAATACCATAGTCTGTCCTACTGTAGTATTCTTCCCATCAGCTATGTTACTCTGCACTTCATCTACTTTATAAACTTTCTTTATTAACATCAGTTCGTCTTAATGGTTTGTTCTGAGTAGGGGGAGGTTGTTGCTGTTTTACAGCACTGGGGATTAAACTACGGGACTTGCACATGTCAGGTAAGCATGCTGGTGCTGACTATGCTCCCAGGCCCTCTCCTGAGTAGTACATTGGCATGTGCCACCACACCCAACAGCTCTATGATTTCTTAATAAAAGAAGTACAAAACTTTTTGGTGGGGGAAATATCTGGGGTTGAACCAAGGTCCTATGCATGTCAGGCAAGCACTCCAACATACTAGATTATATCTCCAGGACTTTTTTATTTTATTTTTACTTTTGAGACAGGGTCTTGCTAAGTTTCCCAGGCTGGCCTAAATCTTACAATCCTTTGCCTCGGTCTACTGGGAAGCTGGAGTCACAGCATGTGCCACATTAGCTGTCTATGTGATTTTAATACATACTTTATGGAAAATTACAATGACTGTAATTAGAAACAATATATCCTACATTGCATTTGTACAGAGTGACTTAACTACACAGAAATACAGACCCAAAAGAACATTCAAAACAATCATCTTGAAAATTACACTACAAAATTACTCAACAATGGCATAATTGACCATTCATCTTATAACTGCCTTAGAGCCAGTTTAACAAGACTATCATAAGCTATTTTTTAAATTAAAGTGTTCTAATTACTCTGCCAGCACTGTATGTTACTACATTCACTATCCCTAAAGAGGTGATGATTTTTATTTTACTGGATGTATAAATAGGCTTTCCAAGATTAAACAGTCTGGCTGTTATCTTTAAAAGTATACTGCTATGTAATGAGATAAAATTTTTTTAATTTAACAATTTTTTTTGAAAAATACATGAATTCCAAATTTTATAACACATTAGAACCTTGGAGTTAGGGGAATTAGTGAGCGTCTGTGTTCACCCCTTTCCTATCTGACCTTTGCTTCTCTTTCTACCCCGCCATTCATGTTGGGGCCTTTTTATGTTACTATTTTATGCATTTCATAAGAGACACACCCATCTATAGTCAGTCTTTTGCGCTTGGTCCATTTCACTGAGTATTATTGACTGTAGGTGGCCCCATTTTCATTCAAATGTCTCATATCTGTCTTTCTTATGGCTGCATAGTTTTCCATTGTGTATAGGTACCACATCTTCTTTAACCATTCCTGTATGGATGGACATGTAGGTTGCTTCCAGGATTTGGCTGTTATGAACTATGTTGCCATAAGCATGGATATGCATGTGTCTTTTTGATATGTTGACTATTATTTCTTTTGGGAATATGCCCAATAGGGGAGTAGCTGGATCAAATGGAATTTCCATTTTCAGCTTTCTAAAGAACCTCCAGACTGCTTTCTATAATGGTTATACCAGCTTGCATTCCCACCAGCAGTGGAGTAGAGTTCATTTTTTCCACACCTTCACCAAAAATTGTTGTTTTTGAGTTCTTAATGTAGGCCATTCTAACTGGAGTGAGGGGTGAGATAAATTTAATAACTTCAACATCCTGTTTCATGTTTGTTCATTCATAAGCATCACCTGAGAGATCAATATGATGGCAATGAGAAAGGCATAGAGGGAAAAGTCATGAAGACATGGACAACCAAACTTTTATTTATAATAAAGTGTAACAAGTGTTTTTAAAGAGATGATAACATACAGCATAGATCATACCTCTTATACAAGTCACAAGAGACTGCCTAGGTGCTGAACTATGAATAAGAGCTAATGACTAGGCAGTAGTCTGGAGGGTGGGAGTGTCTATTTCATGCCAGATATAAAGAAAATAGAACAAGTAGAAAGAAAAGAATGAAGGAAACTTTCAAAGATCTGCAAAGAATTGTTCAAAGGCATGACTGAGGAAAGGAAGAAGAGGACTGAGAAAGATCCTACCGCACTTCAGACTCTATCCAAAGAAGGGAGAAAAGGCAGGCAGTGGAGGTATTCGGAAGATTTTTAAAGGAGGATCATAGTTGCATTTCTTTGCCTAGTATGTGGTATAACTGGTTCCAAGTAACTCCACACTTCTTCCAAACATTAAACTTAATGCAAAGTAACTATTTTCTAATACAGGGTATCTTCAATATAACACACATGCCTATAATCCCAGCACTTGCGCTGAGAGGCTGAGGCTTGAGGATCACAAATCGGAGGCCAGTCTGCATGACTTAAGTGAATTAGTGAGACCTTGTTTCAAAATATAACAGTTTTTAAAAGAACTATGTATGCAGTTCAGTGCAAAGGATCTGAGTTCAATGCCCAGTACCACCAAGAATAATGATAATATTAAAGCCTCAAAAGCTTGAAGACAGTTTTCAGAGAAAATGCTTATCTTTCCTATACTATGTATGGGAACAAAATACTCAAGATCAATGTAAATATTATAACACACACACACACACACACACACACACACGGGGGGGAAAAGTACTTATCTTTCAAAGGTGAATGTTTTGAAGGAAATGTCATATATCTGAATGTATAAGGTCACTATACCTGTAAAATTAACACAGTACACTTCATACAAATAGTTTTTATATTTTTCTTTTTTGAGACACTGTTTCGCTATGTAGTCTAAGCTGACCTTGAATTCAGAAGAGCCTGGAACTTGTAATCCCTCTGCTTCCTTTCCCAAGTGTTGGGATTTCATCCATGAACCTCTAAGCCCAGGTTTTATACTTTTTTGTATGTGAAAAATGTGTATGACTATAGAATTAGATGTCAAAGATTCTGAGGCTGCAGATGGGGCTCAGTGTTAGATGTGCTTGCTGGTATGCATGATGCATTCGAGGGAGGCAGATCTCAAAAGGCCATCAGCTGTGGGATAGGGTGATTGAATTATATTAAGAACTGACTCTTTAAAAGCATAGGTTATGCTGCAATTCTTAAATTCATATGGAACCAAGAGCCCAAAAATAGCCAAAGCAATCCTGAGCAACAAGACCAAAGCAGGAGGCATTGCAGTTCCAGACATCAGGCTATACTATAAAGCCATAGCTGTAAAAACAATTTGGTACTGGCACAAAAATAGACAGACCAGTGGAACAGAACTGAAGATGCAGAGACAACCCCAAACACCCTCAAATATTTAATCTTCGACAAAGGGGTCAAATGCATACACTGGAAAAAGGACAGCATGTTCAACAAATGGTGCTGGGAAAACTGGACATCCACATGCAGAAGAATGAAACTAGTCACACAGCTGTCACCATGCACCAAAATCAAATCAAAGTGGATCAAAGACCTAGACATTAAAAATGAAACACTAAACCGTCTAGAAGACAAATTAGGCAAATATCTAAAAGACACAGGGGTAGGCAAAAACTTTCTTGACAAGACACCGAGAGCAAAAGAAATTATCCCCATTATTAACAAATCAGATCTTGTCAAATTGCACAGCAAAAGAATCTATCAACATTGTAAAAAGGGAACAGACTGGGAAAAAATATTCACCACCAACATCTCAGATAAGAAGCTCATAACTAGAATATACAGGGAGCTGAGGAAAAGTAAGCCTACCAAAATAAAGGATCCTATTGAAAAGTGGGCAAATGAAATGAAGAGGCAGTTCACTCACAAAAAAGTACAAATGGCCAATAGATAACATGAAAAGATGCTCAACATCTCTAGCCATAAGAGAAATGCAAATCAAAACAACGCTAAGATACCATCTCACTCCAGAGAGAATGGCCTATATCAAAAAGTCAAATAACAATCAGTGCTGGTGAGGCTGTGGGGAGAAAGGAACCCTCCTGCACTGCTGGCAGGAATGTAAATTTGTACAACCACTCTGGAAAGCAGTATGGAGAGCTCTCAAAAGACTAGAAATAAATAACCCCTTTGATCCAGCGACACCCCTCCTGGGAATATATCCCAGAGGCCAAAACAACACACAACAGAGATATATGTATATCCATGTTCATAGCAGCACAGCTAACAATAGCTAAAATATGGAAGTCACCAAAATACCCATTAACAGACCAGTGGATACACAAATTGTGGTATTTAAACACAATGGAATACTATGCATCAATAAAGTCCAACAGCGTGGAGGCTTTTTTATTTTTTGGTGGTTTTTTATTTTTTTCAGGGTAGGGTAGGGGCATACTATGGACGTAACTGCAGTTAAAGCACTTGCCTAGCAAGCACAAGGCCCTGAGTCAATTCCCCAGCACCACGAATACCAGGCAGGCGTGGTGGCACTCCTGTGATCCCAGTACTTGGGAGGCTGAGGCAAAAGGATAGCTCACAGTTCCAGGACAGCCTGAAGGAGAGTGACACCCTGTGTCAGCGTGGAGGCTTTTACAGGCAAATGGAAGAAACTTGAGAACATCATGCTCAGTGAAGTGAGTCAGAAGCAGAAGGTGAAACATCGAATGGTCTCTCTGATATGAGAGAACCAGATGACAACTCCTATGGAACTTAAAACAAAAAACAAAGTGAAACAGGGGGGTACAGTGCTGGAGGAGTGAGGGAGGAGAGGGGAGGGGAAGGGAAAAAAGAGTGGGAAAGCCCTTATCACCCTGACAAGATACATATGTGCACAAAATGCTCAACTCCTTTGTAAACCTTAAATTTGGCACATATACATATCAATAAAATGGGGAAAAATAAAAATAAATAAATAAACCATAGGTTATGCTGTCTAAAGACATTCCTAAGACTTGAAGAATTAGTCATGTACTTTGATAACATTAAATTTTGGAGGTCTGTTCACAAAATATTTTGATGTTTCTACAAAATTTGCAACTTACATTAATGACTGCTGAAAATTAATGACTTCTTACCTCATAATCCTAATCAAATTTCAAGTCTAGTATTTGCAAAGAAAATCACCTTTTAGTTTCTACACCAACATTTTTGTCCAACTGGTTATTAGTCTTCAATAAAACTAGTTTTACTACAGAAGCTGCTCAAAATATTCTGTTCAGAATGAGCAATGACATCACACAAAACGTGCAGTAATAACTGAGCCGAATAGTGGCATTTTCTAAGGAAGTAGTCCCTGACCTTTCTGACACCAGCTACTGGTTTGGTTGAAGACTATTCTCCCAAGAACAGCAATGGAAGTGTGGAACTTGTTCTGCAGTTGATGTTGGGGGATAACAAGGAAAGGGCAGTGGCAGCAGGAGGGGAACAAGAGCAAAGTTCTGGCCCCTGTCAGTCAGCAGTGGCATTAAAACCTTGCTATGGCTGGGATCTGGAGTGTTCCCCCAAAAGCCTCATGTATGGATGTAGTGGGATAACTGTGGAACCATGTGCTGTTGGAAAGTATGGAGTGGCTGCAGGGGTGAAGGTGTGGATGGCTGGGGTTTGACCTGAAATGACTGTCAACTTTTTGAGACTAGGGTTGAGGAGTGCCAGGCCAGGGCAGTACTTACAGGTGTGTTGTTGACCTGTGGGCCAGAAAGTGAGGAAGGGGCTTCTGTCTGCAATGAGGTGAGCAGTTCTCCAGCCTCTACCATATGCTTCCATTGTTGCTGGCTGCCTCTGCATGGACTTTGAGAAACCTTCTGTGAGCTAACTAAAATCTATTCTCTCTTAAATTGTGGATGTCAGGTAGTTGTCCCAGCAAGGAGAGTAAGCAAGACCAGCCTCATAGCATTGTTGACAGAAGGCAGAGCTTCACTCCCTGTTCACCTATCCAGGCAACATGATGTTTCAATTTTCCATCTTTTGTGGATATGTAAAATACAACCACTCTGGGAAAGTACTTCTGTTTTAGTATTCTGATTAGGTGCTTTTCTGTTTGCTCTTCTGTTTAAATACATTATAATTTAAAAAAAAACAGCACAAAGCAGTTACATTCTGTGCACATGTAACCTGGCAAAGACTGGCTAAGAGTCATGTTATGCTGTGCCAGACACACCTGGACGAGCTGAACCTTGCTAAGAGGGCATTTTCTCCAGGAAATGGGTGGGTCACACACAAAGTAAAACAATGGATCCCAAGAGCATAATTTAAAAATATGAAATCTATCTGATTAAATATGAAACTAGCTTTTAAATTTAACAAAGCATCTTATGAAATCAAGAGTAAACACTACAAGTATTCACGGGCTACATTCCAATGAATAAAAGTAAATAAAAAGTAACTATTTTCAGAAATGCACGAACACAAATGCAAAGTTACTTGAGAAAATGAGCCTTCAGTCAGGTAATACTGAAGGTTAGCCAGTAAAAGAACAAAAACATCTTTAAAAAGTAACTGATAATAGAGAAGGCACTGAATTTCCTATGGTAACACCAAAAGAGACAGAATCAACAGTGGATGTTATAACCAGACACTATGCTAAGTGATGAGGAAGTAAAGTAGGCAAGTCCTTGTTCTTACAGAGCTGAAATTCTACTACTAGCAGAGCTCATTCCAAAGAATCCCAAGCAACAGATTACAAATGTTTCTATCCCACCAATGACAGCACCTTTGTGATGAACTGCATACATTGGGTTATTCTGGCCTGATGACATTAAGGCCTCCATTAATATACACTAGCTCTTGAACAATATGGAGACAGAGGTTACCACTGCCCTACTGCACAGGAATCACAAATCTGGACAAACTTTTGACTCCTCCACAACTTAACTAGTACTAGCCTGCTGCTGACAGAATGCCTTACCAATAAACATAGGCAACCAATAAATATTCTCTACGCAGGATGTAGTTAAAATATCTAATGAATGGTTAAATTTTTAAATCTTGTTACAATCTAAGACATACTCCCACGAATCCCTGTCTCACTACCTCCCCTCACTTCGAACACATCTGTCCCATTGTTCTTGCCTCTCTCTAAAGCTGCTCTGGGAGTCCTTTTTCATGTCTTTAAGAGGAGTAATCAAATATACAGAAAATGCTGCTTCCTGGTGCCATCAAGGGGAAAGACAGCTCCTAACAACAATACAGTGTGTTCTCACCCCACTTTACTCACTGGATCTAGTACTACATGACTTCTGGATCTTCCTCAAAAGTCCAAATAATCATAAACATTTTGCAATGGTTCAGGATACTGAGAAAGCCAGAAAGACACAAATAAAGATACAAAAGAGGACTTCCAGAATTGCTTCCGATCAGAAATGGGCCAGAACATTGGGATGTGTGTGTGCAAAGCAAAGGAGAAGATTTTGAAGGTGATTCATAGAAATGTGTCTCTTAATGTAATAAATTTTTATTAAAAATGTAAACATTCAGCCTATTTTAATCACATCTCATATGAATAATGCACAGTGAAGAATACTGCAGACTGTAAGGGAACATTTTTACAGTAGTACACAATTAACTATGCAAATGAACTGCTCATGCAAAGATAATCAACTTATGCACATCAAGCAGACACTCAAAACACTTAAGCTTACAGTTGCAAAAGGAGACAGTTATGAAACTACTACAGTAATTCAGCAGTACTGGAGTTAATTTTATAAGTTACAATTTAATACTGCATCTTCATGTTTGTTTACATTTCTTTCAACTGTGAATGGTTACATATACGATCTGTGAGTATTCTTATGAATCATAAATTTCTGTAATAGGTTTATATATTTTTAGGATAGCATATTATAAAACAGATATGACCTACACATAATTTTATATGTTCATAAGCTTTTCTTAGATTGTTTAACTCTTTTTGTTTTATTAGTGTATGTTTGTGAAACATGACAGCTACATTCGTGTTGGGAAACTAGTCCACATATATATAACACCATGTTTATTTTTACTTTTTCCCTTCCCTACCCCCTCATCTATTCCCATTCCCAGATTCCCTTTCCATCGCCACAGTCTACATCACTTAAATTTTAAGTATATATATATATATATATATATATATATATATATATATATATATATTTCTGCACACATGGTTGTCCGTGGGTTTTTTTCAGTTATCACTAATCTAAACAAAACACTCATGAATAAGTAGATACCAGTTCAGACCTGTGCATTCAAAAGTCAACTATAATTCCCCTAGTTTAGACTCTATGCCCATCATGCAATCTAGTGACTGTGGTCTGTGGTCCCTTCCAAGGACTGCTCATGAGAAGACAATCCCCACAACCGACAAACTATGTTCATGGGCTTCTGTGACAGCAATTCTTCCCTTAATGTTGTTAGGCCACCAGATTTGTAGATACAAATCTTGACATTACTTCCCAAGAATATGACTTAATGAGTCAATAAAATTATCTGATTCCACATAGTTCAACACCAGACCAAAAACCAAGTAATTTTTCCCCCTTTGAGGCAGGTCTCTCTTTACAGTCCACATTGATCCTAAACCCAACCTGAACTCACTATAGAGCTCAGGTTGGCCTCGAACATACAGCAATCCTTCCGACTCAGTTTCCCAAGTGCTGGGGCCACAGGCACAGCTTATATAGTACTGGGGGACAGAACCCGGGCCCTTAAGCTTCCTAGGTAAGTGCTGCAGTCATAGGTAAATTTATTGCCAATTATGAGGCTTATTGGGAAACCAACTAGCAGCTTGGTCCTCTGGGCTACACCACAGCATTTTATCTCTGGAACTAAAAGACTGAAGGGAGATTCTCAGGCCACTTAGAATATTCCTAAGATTCTAATGATAGGAAACTACACTATTCATATCAACAACCCATAAATAAAGATGAGATAATTGATAATTAAAGTTCATCTTCTCAGGTGTGATTTTATTTTTCCTCTTACAGATGATCTGACATTTATCTTTACAATTAGTGCCCCACCCCCATCATGTGTTTGGTTTTGTTGCTAAGAATCAAATCTAGAGCCTCATGCATGCTAAGCATTCATTCTACCACTGAGCTATAAACACCAGCTACTACTAGATTTAAAGCTATTTAAATAAACAGAATTTCGTCTTAATTATTCTATCATCCCCTATAGCCATTCATGCAGCGACATGTTTATAATATCCAAATATGTGAAGCATCAGTGAATGAATGACTTCAGCCAATAATATATAAATATCATTTTATGCCTATAATCTGATCTACAGCATAAAGAAGAGGCAAACTTACTATTTTCTTGGACTCTGGCCACAAATCCCATTAAAGGTAACTGAGGAGTTACCTGTAGGATGGAGGGAGGAGGAGGAGCAAGAGATACTGCAAAAACAAAAAAGGCGTGGAGGATAAGGGGTAAGGGCGAGTTACATTAAGGAGAGGAGAATACAATAAAATGCATACATACAGGAGGAAAATCACTCTTCATATTCTGTATGCTATCTTAAGGATTCCAATTGGAAAGACAATTCATTAACACAAAGTACTAGGGAAGTTTTAGTAAGATTTTAAAAACTGCAACAGGAAGCACTTATCACACACAGCTACTCTAATATATAACAGTAATTTTCATATTGATTACAACATGCCTGCTTAAAAAAAGAATTTCTGGAGACCTCCATGAATAATTTCCTTTTCAAAATTTTACCTTGAAAATTACACGTTTAAGTGTTTGTAAGTCTGGTGGGGGGGGGGGGGATTACATTCTCAGGTCCTAAATTACACATTTTATTAGTTCTGTAACAAGTAAATTAATTGGCTCATCTAATTAAACAAGTATTAACTGACTTCCTAAATGGTAAGCACTCTGATAGAAGATCATTATCAAAACTTTTCACTGAGTCAGGTGTTATTATACAATTTTTCATAATTCCAACTCATTTGCATATTTTTCCTTCCAGACCCTACCTACCGAAAAGTGGTGACCTTAGTCAAATTACTCTATTCTTCTCCCTTCCTTTCTATCTCAAACACCTGTCACAGTGCCAAGCACTAGCAAGCCTTCAACAAATGTTTAGCCTATATATTGTAAATGTACAAATACACCAGATACAACCAATTTTATAAGACTAATTCTACAGTTATAGTTCCTTCAGAATGGGTATAAACTATGGTATGCATTTTCTTATAAAGATGAATGCCTCTGTTAGCTCCAAATTCAGTTGAGAATAAAGCTAAAATTATTAATATGTCTCTGCCCTCACAGAAATCACATCTCAGGAATAAGAAAAATTCATCTTAATCCAACAGTATTAGTAGGATTCCTTGGAAACGATGATGTTAGTGAGGAAGGCAACATGGCACTGATCTCTGAACAGGTACTTGAAGAAATGGAATTTGTTAACCAGAGAGGGTGAGAAAGACAAACTAAAGGAATCAAGTGAGGCCGAAGGTTTAGAGACATAACAGAGCATGACCAGTTCATAGGGTCATAAATGTTTTCATATGTTTAGCATAAGATACTACAAAAAAAGCAAAACAGAGAGAGAGAAAGAGAGAGTGTGTGTGTGTGTGTGTGTGTGAGAGAGAGAGAGAGAGAGAGAGAGAGAGAGAGAGAGAGAGAGAGAAATTTTAAAAACCACTCAGCTTCAAAACTCTGATCCTCCATTTTCTGTGTTTGGACGGCAAGCCAAATTCTCTGGACCTAATCCATAATGCGATATGAAAAAGAAATAGTGCAACCTACTCCACATAATTGTGGCAATGATTAAAAAAAAAAAAGACAATGGATTCAGACAGACTAACCTATGGCTTACCACACAAGTCACAACTGTTTCTAGATACAGAAAGAAAAGCAGAGAACTTGGTAATAGTGTTCAAAATTAGTACTTAGCAAAATAGTGGCATATGCACAATGTGGAATACTACTCATCTATAAAGACAAATAGGTTTGAGGCTTTTGTAGGTAAATGGATGCAACTTGAAACCATCATGCTCAGTGAAGTGAGTCAGACACAGAATGTTAAATATCGCATGGTTTCTCTCATATGAGAAATCTCTAATACAGTCATTTCATAGAACTAAATAGGAGGGGACAGCGGAAAATAATGAGAGGGGAAAGGTATCGGAGGGTCAAAATGGGAGAGGGGAAAGGTTTGTAATTTTGATATATACGTGCACAAAATACGGAAGTTCAATGTAAACATTATGTATCACATACATACATATCAATAAAATGGGAAAAATAAGTATTTGGCAACTAATTTAGATGATTTAGATGTTTAGCTTTCATAAATATGAAGACGCAATTAACTACTGATATGTAAACCTTGGGAGGTAAGTGGTTAGGCAGATCAGGGAGTGAAAATGATCCTATGAGATGTACAAAGGTTAATTTAACATAACTATAGGACACAAACGGAAAATCTAGATTGAATTTATGTGAAAACTCAAAGAGGTATATAGAGTTAATAGTCATCAGCAGAGAAATAATAGTTGATGCTGTGGACATATGCAGGGAGAACATATATAATAAATACAGAGTGTTAAGCAAATAATCTTTGTTTTGTCTTATTTTTACAGTGCTAAAAATTGAACCTACAGCTTCATGCAGGACACAGAAGTGTTCAACCATGAGCTACATCTCCAGCTCAAACCCGTAACCTGTTTGTTTAATGCATTGCTTGAGATGGACCCAAAGACCTTTTTCACTAGGTTACATTCTCAGTTACGTTTCCGATTTTGATTTTGAGGTAGGGTCTTACTGAGTTGCTCAGGGTAGGTTCAAACTTGTAATCCTCCTGTCTCAGCCTCCCAGAGTGCTGGGATTACAAGAGTGTGCCACTAGGTCCAGTACAAACACATAATCCCAAAGAATATTTCCAGAAACTGGTTCTTTTCTTTATGAAATACCTTTAGTAAGTTTTTCATAAACATCATATTTTTTGATAATAAATCCTTAACTTGTGTGTCTCCTACTCAAGAGGTTTGGAACAATTATTCATACTGCATAATACCCTATTTCCATACCTGGAGTAAGGAGACAATGAACAAAGAAAGGCATCTAGACAAAAACCCCTATAAAACTGAAAACCAGCCAAGGAAGTAAAGAGCACCAGAAAAGTAGAGGGCAAATGCAAGTTCACAGCCAAGTAAACCCAAAGGCTTCTCCTTCTTTCTTATAGTACACATTCCAACTTCCTCATAACAAAACAGTAAAAAATTTCCCTCTTATTTCTCTATCAAATAAAAATATAATTTTAGGTACTCATACCAAAAAATGATTAAATGTTTATAACACTCTTTATGGTCAGGTTAAGTTTGTTAATATTATTTAAGATGAGTATTCTTGCTTGCTTGCTCTTCTAAAAACCATAGCAATTTATGAGGCTACCAAAAGCAGCCACCAAAATACTAATCGCAGATATTTCTTAAAAGAAATATCTTACTAGGGAACACATTTTTAAAACTTTTTTTCAAAGCTACTCCTAGGACATGTAAAAAAAAATACAGTTTTATCTGGGATTTACAAATAGCTTCATAATTCTACTTTACTAACACAAATCTTCACTATGGTGATCCAAGTTAATTTAAAGACCACAGCATCTTCTTTGTGTTCCAATTTTAGTGTATGTGCTGCCAAAACAAGTATAGCATCTTCTTTTCAGACTACATAAATTTCCTCTGACCAGAATATAATGAGTTACAGTAGACTAGATTTACCTTCCTCTGAGTTGAGCTGAAAAATGAACTATTTTATGAGAATTTAGGAGTATTTTGATACAAATAATTGATTTTTGTATCTCGTCCCTGTCAGGGGCATCTTGGGAACAAGCAATAATGGGAAAAAGAGCTGGGGATGTAGCTCAGTAGCAAAATAATGTGCTTAGCATAAACAAGGGCCTGGGTTCAGTACACAGACACACACAGACAGACAGACAGACAGACAGACAGACAGACAGACAGACACACACACACACACACAGAATAGAAAAG
Source organism: Ctenodactylus gundi (assembly GCA_004027205.1). Taxonomy (NCBI): domain Eukaryota; kingdom Metazoa; phylum Chordata; class Mammalia; order Rodentia; family Ctenodactylidae; genus Ctenodactylus; species Ctenodactylus gundi. The sequence goes on along the minus strand of PVKB01000544.1, from coordinate 37,547 downwards.
TAACTTGATTAAAAAAAAGTATTATGCAGCCAATATATCTCCAAACTTAACACTGTTGTCTTGTTTTCACAAAATACAATAAGTTACTACAGTTGTGCACACAGAACATTAACAACATTTATATATAAATAGTAAACAGCTTTTTTTGAGACAGGGTCTCATTCTGTAGTCCAGGCTGGTTCTGAACTCACTATGGAACCCAGACTGGTCTTGGACTCAAGATAATCCGCCTGCCTCAGCCTCCCAAGTGCTGGGAATGCTGGTATTCCAGGCTTGCGCCACTACATCCAGTTTATGTGGTGCTGAAGAACTGAACTCAGGTACTTAGTGCCACTGAGCTATTCCAGCGCTATAAAAGGCTTTCTAAACAAACCAAATTCAGATGATGAATGTATGCTGATAAAATATGCAGACTTTGTAAGCATAACCTCCTGATTATTTACAAAGTCTTTTGGAGCATAATCTTTGAGGCATTGTATTCCAACTATCCAATTCTATGAATTTTGAAAAATAAAATTACGCTTTTATATCTTGTATTTTACAGCTTTATAAATACTGAGAAAATTAGATAAAAAATAAACACTCTAAATATGAAAATAAACATAGAAGAATTACCTTCAGAAGACATGTGTTTAATTATGATAGCTCACAAAAGTTTAGTTGCTTGTGCTTTATATTCCAAGGAGAGAAAGATGTACCTTAATAATGAGTTATTTCTAAAAATGCACAGCAACTTACAACAAAGAGGATTTAAAAGTGAATTTAAATAATCAGTAAGAGGACTTCTTTCTGATAACAGTAAGACTATCTCAGAACATTTGAAAGAACTGGGCCAATTTTGTTATTCTATTTCAAGTTAAAATATACATATATACCATAAATGTAGGAAAGGACTTCCTCAATAAGACCCCCATAGCAAGATAAATAGCCCCTAGAATTAACAAATGGGATTATTTCAAATTAAAAAGTTTCTGCACAGCAAAGGAAATTGTCAACAGAGTAAAGAGAGAATTGACAGAATGGGAAAAAATATTCACCACCTATACCTCAGATAGGAGGTTCATAACTCAATACACAAAGAACTGAAGAAAAATAAGCCCCTCACAATCAAAGATCCGACTGAAAAATGGACAAAAGAAATGAATAGGCAGTTCTCAGATGAAGATGTTCAAATGGCCAATAAAAACATGAAAAGATGTTCAACATCCTTAGCTATTAGTGAAATGCAAATAAAAACATCACTCAGACACCATCTAACCCCAGAGAGAATGGCATATATCAAGAACTCAAACAGCAATCAGTGCTGGCGAGGCTGTGGGGAAAAAGGAACCCTCCTGCACTGCTCTGCTGGTGGGAATGTAAACTGGTAAACCACTATAGATAGAAAGCAGTATGGAAGTTTCTGAAGAGATTGGAAATAAATACTCCTTCAATACAGTAATAACTCTTCTGGGGATTTTTCCAAAAGAGCTAAAAGCATCATATAACGAAGATACATGTATACCCATGTTCACAGCAACACAACTAACAATAGCTAAATTGTGAAAGACACCAAAATGCCCATCAACAGATGAGTGGATACATACTTGTGGTGTAAGCACACAATGGAATACTACTAGTCTATAAAAACAGATAGGTTTGAAGTTTTTTTAGGTAAATGGATGCTATTTGAGACCATTATGCTGTGGGTCAGGGGGCAGAGGGAACTAGTGTGAAGAGAGAGGGTGTAAGAAGGTCAAAGAGGGAGAGGGGAAGGATCTGTAATTTTGCCATGGTATATAGGTGCACAAAATACTCAAATTAAATGTAAACATTATGTATCACATATATACATATCAATAAAATGGGAAAATATATACATATACCACATAATGTTATGCCAAGATGAAATTATAGAAGATCAACACACAATTTAAAATATAGTTGGCATTAGTTTATGGATAATACAAAGGTTCTTTTTGGTTTACCTGGTCATTGAGTCTAATACTTTTAGTTGTTTCTTTGCTTTTGTTTTCTCTACAGTAAACATTCCCTAACAAACTCGAGATTGCTTATAACAATATTCAAAAATAGCTTATTCGTACTACTCCTTATTTATACTTTGTGAAAACTTTACCACCTCTGCATTCTGCTGGGGATTTGTGATAATGCTATAATTTAACTCACTATTTAGAGAATATATAATACGGCTTTTCTTTCCTGTATCATCACCCCAACATCGTTTTTTAACAGTTTCTTTGTAGTGGTTTTTAGTAACAACCAGGGTTAACCCTGACATTTTCTCTTTGTAGAAGAGTAGATACATTCAGAAATATGCTTAGCCTAAGTATAGTCACATTTAATGAAACCAACATTCCACTTTACAAATTTTTTAAACACTTGTGTTGAGGGGGAAAAAAAAAAAAAACTCTGAGCAATAAAATTGTCTACTAAAGGACTTTATGTTTAAGTACATTACTGATGCCTTATCAGTATATGTATGCATACATAAATTTAAATGCACAAATACATAGACATTAGAATGTTCTTCATGAGCAAGGTGCTTCATGATTATATTTATAGAAAAGACTAGTTAGCTCTATGTCTTTCTAAAACTCTCCTCACTGCTGACAAGATGATTAATAATAGCCCTACTTCCTTGCTGAGTAGATTAATAATGAAAATCAAAAAATCTTTAAGTTGATTACAGAGCTCCTTTAAATAATTTGTTTCTGAAATAATTTCATTAGAAAGCTATTACTGTACTCCCACAACAGGATCTAGCACTAGAAACTAAGTGTTCTTCATTTTAATCCCTATGTCTTATCTCCCTTCTTCAGATTCAAACCAAACTGTATATTAGTAACAGTGCTGCTAGACTTATACCTCACTGACTTGTCAGGCCATTTCTTTGGGAGCACTCATGGGTGGAAAGGCTCCAACTTCAAAATACAGGCTCATAAAATACACAGCTGGCATTATTTTTTTAATCAGAAAATTAGCTAATTGAGAAAGCACAAAATATTCTAAATATTTTAAATGTGAAAAAACAGAGACCATCGGAGGACCAAAAGGAGTAATATAAGTGACATACAACTATTCTACAGCAAATGAAATGAATATACATCCAAAAGGCTTACCCACTGGTTCATGAGGCCTAAGTCTCATGGAAACAGCTTTCTAAAGGAAAAGAACATGGCTAGGGTGGAAGTATGGCTCAGTGGTGGGATACCTGCCTACCATGTGAAAGATACTGGGTTTTATCTCCATTGCAGGAGCCAAGATGACAGCAGTGAAAGATCATTTCACTAGTGGCTCTACGAGATTATGCTAGAAGACAGAGATTTAGTAAAGGAACTTCCTCTACACCTTGATCTAGAAAGGTAAAGGATCTATTGGTGGGAATAGTGATCAAAGGACCAGTAGAAATGAAGATCAACAATGCATGAACACAGGCTCCCAAGCAAGGAGACAGACAAGGAACCAGTAAGCAGTCCTACAGCCTTGGAAATTGAGTTGAGCCTGCTACTGGACTGCAAAAACAGTGAGTAATTGGGAGGACTGCAGCATGAATGCTGGCCTAAAAGATACCAGTGACATCGACACAAAAAGAGAACTCTATGCAAAAAACTAGAAAGTAACTTACAAAAACAAGAATAAAGGGTTAGGGTTAGGGACAGAATGGGAAAAAATATTCACCACCTACAGGATAACTGCAGGCATTTCCACACAAACCCTAAAGCCAAGAGATCGTAAAATAACATCATCAGTGTGCCAAAATAGCATAAATGACAACTCAGACTGTTATACCCAGCAAAACTATTTTTCAAAAAAGAGGGAGAAGTTAAAATTTTTCAAGATAAAGAAAACCTAAAGAAATTCACGACCACCAGACCAGCACTGCAAAAACTACTTATAGGAATCTTAGACAGAGACAGGGAGAGCAATAGCACTAAAGACCCCAGAAAAAGGAAACAACAGAAAGAGCACAATGAATTGAGAATAATTAATTAATTAGTATAGATCTAACAATCAACAGTGAAGTATCATAATGATTACAGGATGTAGCAAACATACCAATATAATAACACTGACTATTAATGCTCTCCACTCACCTATCTGGCACAGACTGGCTGATTCAATCAAAAACAAAAATTCCCCTCCTGGGAATATATCCAAAAGAGGTCAAAACAACACATAACAGAGATATATGTATACCCATGTTCATAGCAGCACAACTAATGGTAGCTAAAATATGGAAGTCACCAAAATACCCATCAACAGACCAATGGATACACAAACTGTGGTATTTATACGCAATGGAATACTACGCATCTATAAAGTTCAACACCATGGAGGCTTTTGCAGGCAAATGGAAGAAACTTGAGAACATCATGCTTAGTGAAGTGAGTCAGAAGCAGAAGGTGAAACATCAGAAGGTCTCTCTGAGAAACCCAGATCACAGCTCTTATGGAACTTAAAACGAGAAACAAAGCAAAACAGGAGGGGAGGGTGGGGAGGGAGGGAGGGATAGGTAAGGGGATGGACAAAAGGAGAGTGGGAAAGTCCTTGTCATCTTGACAAGATAACGTAGGTGCACAAAATGCTCAACTTTATTGTAAACCTTAAATTTTGCACTTATACATATCAATAAAATGGGGGGAAAATACCCACAATTTGTCCTATGCAAGAGACACACTGTACCCACTACGAAACACAGAGACTGAAAATAAAAGGATGGAAAGCAATACTCCATGTAACATGACCAAGGAAACAAGCAGGGGTGGCTATACTATTGTCTTACACTGCAGATTTCAAACTAAAGCATATCAGAAGAGAAAAAGATGAACTCCATATAATGGTTAAAGGAATAATTCAAAAGGAAGAAATCACAAGTGTGACTACTGGAGAGATTATGTCAATTTGAGGCAATCAGGAACCACGCCTGGATTAGGATTTAGGAGCCACACCTAGATTAGGCAATTAGAAACTAGCCTGGATTGGACTGTGAGTGATCTTTGGGACAAAGAATGAGGGAAGAACACCCCCACCTACTTGTGGGAGACCCAACTGGGAACTGTATAAAAGGAAGAATAAAGACTGTTACAGCTTTTTCCTCTGGAAAAGCTCTTGCCTCCATCATTGTCTACAGATGCCAACTTGCTACACGCCACAGATCTTCATCACAGATTCACTCCGGTCTCAACTTGTGCCTTTTTGCCAGTCCCGATCTTCACTTGCCCATCTTCACTCTCCAGTCTTCATCATTGTTCTTCAAACAACTGAGATTTTCAGCAGACTCTCACTGGCTGCCCTGCAGTCCCAGACGGGTGTTCTATCTTGCGGAAGAGCAACCATTGGACCCTCCAGCTCTCGCATGTACAGGCCTCCATCCTGGACTGTCTGTCCTCAGGCTTGTAAGTTTTCCTATTAGATCCTTTTTTGTTATGATTTCTGTCAATTCTTCCTTTTATAAGAACCCAAACTAATACAACAAGTATCAATATATAATGCTCCAAACATCAAGATACCAATTTTGTAAAATAAAATTACTGGAGTAGAAAGGCCAAGTAGGCCCCGATACAATTATATTAGGGGAATTCAATACCCCACTATCACAGATAGACAGGTCAACTAGACAGAAATAAACAGCAAAAGACTTCAGTTAAACCATGCTATGAAAAATTGCACTTAACAGATCTCTACAAAGTGTTCCACCCAGTATCAACAGCATATACTTTTTTCTCAGATGCATGCATGACACTTTCCAAATAAACAATATTATAGACCATGTTTAAATAAGTATGAAAGCTAAAATAATTCCTTACTTTCTTATCTTACAAAATAAAACTCAGTATCAATAGCAAAAGAAACAACAGAAACTATACAAAGACATGGAGAGCAGATAACCTACCATTGTACAAACAACTGGTCACAGAAGTCAAGGATAAAATAAAAAACTTGCTACAGTTAAACAAAGAAGGAAGTACATCATACCAGTACCTGTGTGACTAAGGGAAAGAAAAGCAGTACTAAGAGTGAAATTCAGTTATATATGTACACATCAATAAAACACAGCAATTTCCCTCAAAAATGTAATGATGCATGTCAAGGTCCTAAAGTATCTAGAACAATCTAAATCATAAACAGGAAAAAAGAAATTATAAAAATCAAGGCAGAAATTAATGAAACTGAAACTAAAATTACAAAAAATTTAATGAATCAGCGTGGTTCTTCAGAAGAATAAACAAGACTGATAAAACTCTAGCTAAACTAGCCAAAAGAAAAAAACCTTATCAATACAATTAGATATGAAAAGGGTAAAAACATAATGGACACTGTTGGAATTTAGAGAATTACAAGGAAGTTTTTTGAAAATTTACACTCCAACAAATTAGAGCATTTGGGAGAAATGGATAAACTTCTAGACACATACAAAATACCAAAACTGAATCAAGAAGATATAAAAACCCAAAATAGGCACATAACAAAATGGAAACCGAGGCAGCAATAAAGTTTCTGCCCATAAAGTCCAAGACAAGACAGATTTACAGTAGAATTTTACTGGTACTTCAGAGAAGACTAGGACCAATGTTTCTCAAACTGTTTCATGAAACAGAAAAAGAAAGAACACTGCCAATCTTGATTTTGGAAACTAGCATTACCCTGATACCAAAACCAGACAAAGACTTAAGAAGGAAAGAAAACTAGAGACCGATCTCCTTAATGAACACAGACACAAAAATTCTCAATAAGATTCTGGCAAAAAGAATCCAGCAAGTTATTAGAAAGATCAGATACCATGATCAAATGGGCTTCATTCTTAGGATGTAAGTGTGGTTTAACATATATAAATCAATTAATGTAATACACCATATTAATAAAAGAACAAGACATATGATCACCTCAACTGATACTGAAAAGGCCTTTGACAAAATCCAACCACAAATCATGATTTCAAAAAAAAAAAAAAAAAAAAACCCCTCAGGAAAACAGGTATAGAAGAACCTTACCTCAAACTATCAAAGCCATATATGCCAAACCTACAGCTAATATCATAGCAATGGGGAGACGTTGAAAGCAAAGGCCATCCACTTTCACCACTCTTATTCAACAAAGTTCTCAAAACCCTAGCCAAAGCAATCAAACAAGAGAACGAAGTAAAGGGAATACATTTTTGGAAAGGAGTCCAACAATCCTTATTTGCAGATGACACACAAACACTACAACACAAAACTCACCAAACTAACTAATAAAATCAACTAAATTGCAGGTAACAAAATTCATATGAAAAATCAACAGCATTCCTCTACATTAATGAACTCACCAAGAAAGAGCTAAGAAATATACTGTTCTCAAGAGCTCATCAAAAATTAAATACATAAGAGTAAACCTAATTAAGGAACTTAAGAACTTCTATAAAGAAAACTATATTATACTCAAAAGAGAAACTGAAGAAGACATTAGAAAATAGAAAAACATTTCCTGCTCATGGATTTTATGTTGTTAAAATGGCTATACTATCAAACTCATACACATACGACGTAATTTCTATCAAAACACCAACACTTTTTTCACAGAACTTGAAAACTCAATCCTAAAATTCATATGAAACTAAAACAGCCCCAAATAGCCAGGGCAATTCTGAGTAAAAGACAAAACGATGCGGCATTACGATTCCAGACATCAAGTTGTACTACAAAACAACAGTGATAAAATCTATATGGTACTGGCACAAAAACAGACATGTTGACCAATGGAACAGAAATGAAGATGCAGGGACAACCTCAAGTATCCTCAGCTATCTGATTTTTGTCAAAGGGGCTAGAAAAAGGACAGCCTCTTCAATAAATGGTGCTGTAAGAACCAACATGCAGAAGAATGAATATAGACACATACTTATCACCATATATCAAAATCAAATCAAAGTAGTTTAAAGACCTACATATTAAAAAGGGAACACTGAACCTTCTGAAAGACAAAGTAGGAAAAGATCTAGAAGATGTCGGTATAGGCAAGGACTTTCTTTTTAGGACACCTGGTTAAAAAAAAAAATCATACATTCCCTAGAACCAACATATAGGATTATATCAAAAAATTTCTGCACTGCAAAGGAAATTATTAACAGAGTGAATTTTTAAGAATGGGGAAAAATTTTTTACTACCTACACACTGAACAGGAGGCTAATAACTAGAATACACAAGGAACTCAAAGAAAAACAGACCCCTCAAAAATCAAAAAACTGATTAAAAAACGGGCAACTGAAATGAATAGGTAGTTCTCTGATGAAGAAGTTCAAATAGCCAGCAAATACATGGAAAGATGTTCAACATCCTTACCCATTAGAGAAATGCAAATGAAAACATCACTAAGATATCATCTCAGTGAGAACAGCATATACCAAGAACTCAAACTCAAACAGATGATGGTGAGGTGGTAGGAAAAAAGGAACACTTTTATACTGCTAGTGGGACTGTAAACTGACATAACCATTATGGAAAGCAGTATGAAGATTCCACAAAGGCTGAATATAATATTCAATTCAATTCAGCAAAACCTCTTCTGGATATCATTTCAAAAGAGTTACAAGATCAAGTCAGGGTATGAAAAACAAAAAGAGTTAAAAGCAACATATAAAAGAGATACACATACACTATGCTTACAGCAGCACAACTAACAATAGCTAAAAGTTGGAAGAGGCCAGTGTACCTATCAACAGACCAATGGTTACAAAAAATGTGTGTATATGTATACAATGGAGTACTTCTCTTCCATACAAAGATAGATTTAGAAGCATTTGTAGATAAATGGACATAACTTCAGCCTGTCTTGCTTAGTGAAGTGAGTCAAACTCAGGTTAAATATCACATGTTTTTTTTTTTTTTTCTGGAATGAGAAAGAGGCATTTTATAGAACCAAATGGGTGAGATACAGGAAGTTGGGGTGGGGTGGTCAAAGAGAGGGCAGGTGGCCAAAAAAGGAGGAGAACACTTTGTAATGTTGATGCGACACACATGCACACAAAATTCTCAAGCTCAATGTGACCAATATGTATCATATATATATATATATACACACACACACACACACACACACACACACACACACACACACACACACACATACACTCACTAATAAAAATGGGGGGGGTTGATCTCAGTCACCACAACAAAACAATAAAACAACCTGGTTTACTACTAGCAGTCTGATTAAGCAATTCACAAAGCTGTGATTACTCTCTTCAAAAAGTGGTCATATCCCTAGAGAAGAAAAGTAAAATATGATACAGTTCCCTCCTTCCTTTCCTCCTTTCCTCCCTTCCTCCCTCCCTCCCTCTCTCTCACTCTCTCTCTCTCCCCCTCCCTCTCCCCCTCCCTCCCTCTCCTAATTAAATTGCCTCACATATTCTGGTAAAGGCCTCAAAATCCCAGTTCACCTTACTTTCCTTAATGCAAAAAGTACTATCATTAAAATCACTGCATAAAATAAAATATACTTCTACTTGGACATATCCTTTAAAGTATGTGAATCAGATTTACACGGTAATAACATATTTTAAATGCACTAAACATGCACTTTAAAAGCCTTCAAATAAATTCTACTACAAGGTTCTCATAGAACTATCATGGTGAGTACATATAAACAGCATGAAGTAAACCCTGCACACGTTTTTTTTTTTTTTAAAGAGTAACAGCTCTTATTTAGATACAAAGGATAGAGGAGTAGAAGCTCCCACTAGCTGCTAGCTGGGAGAGGGTCCACAATGGATCACTCCCCTGCACATTCTCACTATAGATCATGATATAAAGTCACTTATAAGCTGTAAAAATGAAGGTATCTCAGTTCCACTACGGACTCATCCATTTTGTGCTGACATCATTTTTCAATCTCTACCTTAGGACATGAAGGGGACATAAGAACCGTAATAAATTGCCTAGTCTTCCAAAACAGTCAAGGAGAGACTATCTTCAGCAGAACCATATATGAAATAGGCTATAGCTAGTAAACTTAAAAAAAAAAAAAGCACACTTGAAAGTTGGGAATGCTGGTACAAGTCTATAATCCCAGGGTGAAGTAGGATTGTCACTTAAAGCCAATGAACCTGAGGATACCCTGGGCAATACAGACTTCATCTCAAAAACAAACAAAAATAGATATTTAATTCAAAACAGCACCTGAAGAGTGTGTATTTGGAAAATATTGCCTAAAAGCAGGGAATCTGACAAACGGCAGGCAGTTCAGTCAAAATTTAAAACTAAAAAATAATTTTTAAAAACAGGACAGTAGGCTGTTACGGTATAACTTAGCGGACTGTAGCTCAGTGGTTAAAGTGCTTGCCTAGCAAGCACAAGGCCTTGAATTCAGTTCCCCAGCATCACCATAAACTAGGCATGGAGGAACAAGTGTAATACAGAACTCAGGATGTTGATGCAGGAGGACTGCCATGTGTTCAAGGCTATCCTGGGCTATATAGTGAGTTCATGACCAGAGGGAACTATCAACTACAAAGTGTGACCCTGTCTCAAAAAGAAAAAAGAAAAAAAGAAGAAGATGGCACAGCATAAAGACCTTAATTGAAATCAAAGACAGCAGTAAGAGAAGTATATTTCAATTACAGTAATTGGTATTCATATTATGATTTACACTGGATAGACTCAAATACAGCCCTTAGTTTACAAGAGGGACCAAGACCAGTAAAGAAATCTGGGTAAAGGGACAATGGATTCACTTAACACTCAACAGTTACTGAGAAATATTCTCCGGATACAACTACATTAAAAAAACTAACAAGGTCTCAAGCTCTAATTACTTTGTATTATAACAGAAACATCCTTCTCTCCCTTTTGTCTCCCAAAAAAAGAACAGGCATCGAAGAGTAAAAGTTTTAAAATTCTGAAGGTAGGTAGGATTGGAAAACAAAAATAGCATGAAATTACAGTCAAAAATCTGTATTGAAGCTCTATCTTGACTGTAAAATTGGCCTTAGTTTCATACGCAAAGCACAGAGAAAAATGATCACCAATCTTATTTCATATATGACTATAAAAATCAAGTAAGATAAATGTAAAAGGATTCTTCAAATTTTAAGTGATTATGTGGAAAGAAAAATCAAATTTCTTTCTTTTGAAAGATTTCAAAGGGTATAACTTAAGGTTGCACTAATAGGTTGTAGCCTCCTAAAAACAAAGGTTTAATGACCTATTTGCAAAAATTCAGAAGAACTTAATAATTTAACATATCATGTATAAAATTTATTCTTGCCCTTTCTAGGGAATAAGCAAAATAATGATCACAGATAGCATTAAATACATGCCAGACTGGTTCTTCTGTATGAATGACACAGTTACCGTAGAGATAAATAAGGCAGTATCACTTCCTAGCACAAAGGAGGTTCATGTACACTCAACTTTCACTGTTACTCATAGAGCAAGAATGTCTCATTAAATAAAAAGAAGTAACTATTTACCATAATTCTTGGGACAGTGGTGCTAGGAATCAATACCAGTCTTCCATATGCTGGACAAGTATCCTACCACAACTATACCTCCAGCCTCACAATATTATTTTTAAAGAAAATAGCAAATATACATTCAAAACGATTCTGTTCAGAAAAATAAAGTTCTATAACTTTACAAGGAAATCATGCATTGATTTAAAAGGAGAAGTGAAATACAAAAATATAAGCAACAAGTGGTCATTCACTCTGCCATTCACTCAACAAAGTATTAATCACCTATCATGCTCCCTTCCATTATTTGTAATGAAACGTTTTCTTTCAATTGAAGATTTTTAAATAGATATATTCCGTAAAATGTAAAATAAAAACAGCCAACCTGGATTCTGGCTATAAAAAGGTCCTCCATTCATTTGATGCTGAAGGCTTGTTTGTGAAGTTATAGAAGGAGGACGTCGATAGGGCAATGAGCCCCCTATTGTTGGGGGAGTATGGCGAGATGCAGGTCTGTTCATGCTATAGAACTGAACAGGATGACCTGGAAAAAAAAAAGAGAACAGAAATCCCTAAGTACAAGAAAATTATCTCAGATAATGAAGCATGTTGACCAAATCATATTCATTACTTAAAAATAACAGTGTTTAGCCAATTTAATTGTTATCTGAAAACAAGGCAAGATGGTAGTCATCACTCAGCTGACATTTTATCAAAAAAAACAAAAGCAGGAAAGCAAATGAAAATATGACTGAGTTTGGAAAAAGAGCATCGAAATAGATTACTAATTAGTATTAGGATTTTTTAAATCACAGGGTTTCAAAATCATCACAATTAAAATTTATGGTACCTGCAATGATTTGAATGTGTCCCACAAAGCTCCTATATTAGAAACTTACTACCCAACGCAACCGTGGTGAGAGGTGGGACTTTTAAGAAGTAATCATGCTATTATTGCAGGCATGTGTTACTTACTGTGGGAAAGGGTTAGCAACCAGGGCAACAGGATCCTGACTAAAAGATGAATGCGTTCAGATTCCTCTGCCCCGCTCCTCTTTTCCACACATACTCTCTCAGACGTGATGTCCTTCACTACAGTATGCATGCACACCAAGAAGGCCTCACCAGCCCTTGCTACTAGACTTTCCAGCCTATGGAACTGGGAGCTAAACGAATTTCAGTTGTTTATAATAAATTACCTAGTCTGTGGTATGCTGGTACAGCAGCACAAAATGGTCTAAGAAAATTCCCTCCCACCAAAGCAGCAGCCATTGAACACTGGGAACCAAATTCAACAAAGTAAAGACACTGAGACAGCAAAAATGGGGGGGGGGGGGGGATGTGATGTAGAATCTTACACCAAAAAAAGAGGAAAATACTAAAATTAAGGTAGCAAAAGAAAATTTGGCTAAAGGAAAACATATTTCAGCAAAAAAATCTGATGCCATAATTCTAAATCACATATATCTTAATTCAATTGGAAATATTAATCTCTAATATACCTAAAGCCAGATTATTTTATCTTAAAATGAGTTTATGAAATATAAAACAATAAAAGGCTACAATATAAAATGTGAAATGAAATAGATCTTATTTGCAGTATCATCCCTGAACTTGTACTCATCATTAACTTCACTGTAATTTGCTCTTTTAAGAGTGCTTCAAGAGCTGGTGTCAACGGGAGACACTCTTACCTGATCCACCCAATTTCCTAATACAATCCTGCTTCTATTTTTTTTTTTATTTCCAAAACTGGAAATTGATTCCCAAGGCCGTGCTCAAGCTACCACTCTAGCACCAATCCACATATCCACAGCCCTTTCTTTCTAAATGTTATTTTGAGAGTGTCTCACTAAGTTACACAAACTGGCCTCAAAATTGTAATTCTCTGCCTCTGCCTCCCAGGTAGCTGAGAACATTGGCATGTATCACTGCACCTGAAATTTTACCTTGGCTTTTACCCTTACTTAGCCCCATTCAACTGACTTTACCCCCACTAAGCCTCCAATTAGCTGAGGAACCTCTGTTTTAGACAGAATACTACGGCACCCATGAGAGAACACTCCTGCACACCTAGGGAGCAGGGGAAGGAGATGTGAGAGAAGAGGGGGAGGAGACAGACTATGAAGAAGAGAAGATAAGAGAGAAGGAGAAAGAAAAGGATGGCAGAAAAGGCAGAAAGAAGGGAGGGGAAAAGTGAAGAGAAAATAATTTTAACAATTTTTTATCTTATCTATGACTATAAAAAGTCTTACATAACTAAAATTGCTCTTCAGGAACCTCATAAATTTACAAAATTTGGCTTCATATGGAGTCATATAAAGAATATTTATTTAGAAGAATATATTTACAATAATTTATTTAAAAGGAATTTGAACCACTAAATATAAATGCACTGTTGACATTTTAAGAAACTAAATCTACAAAAAAAAACTAATATAAACCTATAACCTTCAAGCTAAAAACATTTGGTGATTAATACCATCATGAATTTAATACAATTGGATCTACTTTTAAAGTCTTATATAAACCATAAAAGACCCTGCATAAAAGAGATACTACTCATACTATTAATAAGATTTCCTTTTGGGGGGATTAATTTTTAAACTATAGATAATCTTCACAGACCTAACTATAAAACCTGAAACCAAAAACATCCAGAAGAAAGCACAACCAAAATATTCACGACTATGGGTAAAAAGTTCTCGCAAAAGACAATCCATGAAAGGAAAAAAAATAATGACAAAACTAAATTTAATCAAAATTAATAATTTCTATTTGAAAGTTAGCTTAAGAATTTGAAACAAATCATTAAATGTAAGGAAATATTTGCAACTCACATTATGGATACAGGATTCGAGATATAAAAAACCTCAATAGTGGGGGGGAAAATACATTAAAAAGCTGGCAGGTACTCTGGGTAGGTGGGCAAGAGGATCACAAATTTAAACCAGGCCTCGGCAACTCAGTAAGATCCTGGCTCAAAAATAAAAATAGGGATAGGAGTAAGAATGCAGTCCAGTGCTAAAGACCCTGAGTTCAACAACCAGAGACACAAAAAGTGGGGAAAGAATACTGAAACATTTGAATAGACATTTCACTAAACAAGATATATAGATAGAAAATAAGCACATGAAAATCTACTCTACATCAGGACTCATTAGGGAAATGCAAATTCACATGAAAAAAGTAGCTAAAATTTAAAAAAATCGGCAATATCAAACGCAGACAAGGATGCAAATGAAAAATCTCATACACTGCTGGTAGAAGCACAAAATTTTACACCCACTTTGGAAAACCATTTGGCAGTTTCCTAAAAAGTTAAATATCTGCTCACAATACAACCTAGCAACCCTTCTGCCTCTGTATTTACCCAAATGAAATAAAACTTGTGTTTACACAGGAAGCCTGTATGTGAATATTTATGACTCTCAAAATTAAAAACAATCCAAATGTCCTTACCAAATGCTAGGAGAAGGGACTGACTTCAAAGAGGACATGGATATTTTTGGCATGATAAAAGCTATTCTGTATCTTGGTTGTGGCAATCGTTACATTAAGTTTTGTCAAAAGTCACAAACAAATATGCATAAAAGGTAAAATTTACCATATTAGTTATATCTTAGCAATATGAAAAAATGTTCGGTGATTCAAAGACAACTGTATAAAAAAAGATTACATTGATATAAATCATGAGTATGGCATGTATCTGTCTTTGTAAACTGTAATTTTTTAGTCCCATAGTAAATGTTAACTGAACACTATGAGCCAGGAACCTGTTATTAAATTCTTATTTAACTATCAATACTAAAATGTTAACACTGAATTAAGTTCAATCTGTCCTTTCTGGGTCTACAGTTAATTTCAAGACATAAAATTTACTATATTGATATAAGAGCATATCAAGATTTCTGCATTTTACTAGCTCGTCTGGCCTAGGTGAGTTGAATAGAACAAAAAAAAGCCCATATTTACAATTACCTACTACAAAAAGCTTTTTCTCTAGAAGTGCTATTACAGACAATATCCCAATAAAACACTGTTCAGAACCCAGTTTAACTGAAAGTGTCAACATGTAAATACCTGGTTATAGAAGCAAAGCCAAGTATTTATTCTGTGATATACTTTACTGGCAATCTTAAACACTAAAGTGATGCATTCAAACACATATATTCCTGTTTAATAACCAGCATTACATTAACTGTTCAAATGTATTCAGTAGCAACTGAATCTTTATTTTTTGTCTTATCAGAAGAGATTTTAGGTTTCAATTTAAATCATTAACACCAGTCACCTTAAATAAATCCGAAATCCTTTAGAAGTCCATTATCTGTGAATTTCCTTTGCTGCTAAAATAAGCAACAGACTCTGCTGCAAAAAAAAAATTCACACAGGCTTTCAATTAGTTCTATTTTTTTTTTTTTTTTGGAAACAAGGTCTCACTATGTAGTCTAGGCTGGTCCATGAACTCACTATGTAGCCTAGAAAGGCTCAAACTCATGGTAGTCTTCCTGCCTCAGTCCTCAGAGTGCTGGAATTACAGGTATGCACTACCCTGGCCACGTCTGTAAAATATGTTGGAATTATCATACTTTTCGTTAATTGCTTTACCTGTAACAATATCTCTAGGGATAATTTCTCAAAATCACACTGAAGGTAGTTTCATAATAAATTCATAAGTCTTCAATAAACACAAGCAATAAGAAAATGTGTATTTATGTTACCCTATTAGGAATATTTGAGGAAATTTTCCTTGATTTTCTCAGGAAATCGTAATCACTGGTCACTTCTAGTTAGTACATTATACTTCATATTTTTAAGTAAATTATAGCCAAACCAGCCAAAGAAACAAAACCAAAAAGTCATAAAGCTGGAATTCCAGGTATGAAAGAGCCAAATGCCTGGATGGATCTGCCTGCCAATGAATAAGCCAAACTCACCTGTAGGTGGATTGGAAGAAACAACAGAGGGAGTTGGAGAAGTGAAGCCATCAGCAAGGGTCTGGGCACCCCCCACGGCAGCGTCTGGGACAGTGGAAGAGGGGATAGTAGCAGGAACAGGAGGGGCAGGGGCAGATGCAGAAGTAGCAGGAAGAGGGGGAGTGCCAGCAGAGCCAGCAGGGGCTGAGAGGAAAGAGGGGTAAGATGCAGTATTAATGAGCCAGTCACATTAGGTAGGATTAGAAAAAGCAGCAGAGCATTTAATGTTAGGTATTCAGTGCTAAACACCAACCAAAAGAATAGAGTTTTTAAAAAAAGAATGAAGCTTATGTTAAAGTATTATTAAGTATGCAGCAAACAATTTGAGATGCTCAGGGTAATGTACAGATTTCTTAATTCATTTTTACCTGATAGCCATTATCTAGAAAAAAGGACTTCCTGTATAATGTTATATTTAGCATAACATTCTGTAAACAGTATACAAAATTAAACATAACACACTTAGAACGTACATTATTCCATGTGAATGCAAAACTTAGAATTTAGGACATATGTTCCACACAACTACCTTATCAGGATAAAAAAAAAATTGAAACCACACATTCTTTTTCATGATTTGTCAAAAAGTATGACCCACTTGCTAGTACTATTAAGTAAACACATACTCTATCCTGATGTCTTTTTTATCATAGTTTTATAACTGTATTTTAACTGCGTAGGTCCTCAAATCAAATAAGCACATGTTTCTGCTTCAGAGAAAAAAGCACAGCATTTCAGAAACTACTAAATTCCACTATTCCACAAAAGCTAACTGTCAAACACTATTTTTCTACTTTCCATCCTTCGTTTCCAATAGAACTCACATAGCAGTTCCCACAGTGTTCAAAGACAGCCCTGTTATAACACTATCTGGAATTAACACATTATTCATGCCAAAGTGGTTACCTGAAAACTCAAAGTTTGAACTGAGCCACAATACCAAAATCATAAAATGAAAGAAAAGTGAAAACAAGACAAAAACAAATTCCTTAGTTAAAATTAACATGTAAAGACTTTCCTACATTTATGAAGTCTAAAGAAAAAAAGAAAACCTTGTTAAGAATAAATCCTATGATTAAATCACAAATTGAATCCAAATTCATGAAAGAAAAGTGAAAATAAAGCACCATTAATGTTTTACCTGGAAAGACACTGGGAGGAGATGGAGTAGGAACAGCAATAGGAACCCCTACACTCCCACTTCCACTGTTCTCCCGACTGCTGCTCCGACTACTTGGGTGGCTTCCTCCACTACTGCCACTGCTGCTAAGGAAATAAAAGCCAAAATATTTGAGTATTTATATTTAGTAACATATAGCCAGCATTTTCCAAAATGTCCTACAATGAGTAGAGCTATAAAAAAAAAGGATAATTCAAAAACCTTCTACTTCAAATATGAATTTCTTAATAAAGTTGGTGGGAAAGCTTGAGTTCCATTAGCTTGTTTGAGAACCTTTTAGATGTATTAAAGAAAACTAAGAAGAAAATGTCTCCAAAAATACCGAGGTTCAACATATCAAAACAATAAATATTGTCTTTTTATATTCTAGGATAAAACCCATATAAATAAATTGATAATAAAAATATTCCAGAACACAAAATTATTTAATTTCAATTTGAAATACTTGATACACCATTCCTATGCTAGTGTATGGTTGTGTGTAGTTTTTCATCTGTAAATTTCCGCCAAAAAACGACTTGAAATTTTCCTTATCTGGTCCATAATTTTTTATTCAAATCAACTAAACTATTATTTTTGTAGAAAAATTTGCCCTTTAAGATTTTTGCTCTTTTCCAACCTTGCTCAAAGTTGCATCAGAACATGAGGAGAGAGAGGTGGAATCAGATGAGGTTGGGGAGAATAGAGTGAGGAAAAGAATTCAAGACTTAGCACTTGGAAGATGACAGATTTAACTGAAGGTATCAGAACAGATTATGGTACTGTGACCATCACATTCTGCACTGAGGTAGAGAAAATACCTGTAAGTTCGATTTCTTTGATTCACAGAAGCTGTCCTCACAGGGCTCTGCTGCGAGGGAGCCATATTACGGGTTGGGCTAGGTACGTAATCATTTGGTACCACTGGAGGACGAACTGGCTCCAGTGTGCGATAGGGGGAGTGCCGCCTACAAAAAGAAGAGCGTATGTATGGTATGATTAAGCAAGTTTCGGCACAATAAATTCAAAGAATTGCCAGTAGAGAATACGATTTGTAATCATAAGTAGGAAATGTGATTTAACCCAACTACCAAATTTTAGTCTTTCCAAAAGTGTCACTTCTCGATCACTGGGGCTCTAGTGAGTATGTGCTGTTATTTTTCAGTCTCCAACCTCATTTCCCTCTGCTAATGCAATTTTGTTCATATATTCTCCAAGAGCACAGAAGTTCACCACCTCTTAAAGTCAATGTTTCCTAGACTCTACACTTTTTAAAAAAATATTTTAGTATCCTGTCAATCTCCCAATAGCACTATATGAATTATGCTTCTCTCACCTCTCTCCCTAACCAAATATATTCAATGACAGGAACAACAAACCAAGATTTCTGGTCTACAAACTATATTTACAATCAATACCAGCCATGACAACTTATTTCTGAGCTCTCTATATACTGCATACAGAGAAATGAAAGTATACCTATGTAGAAAAATACACAATTCAATCTCATCCTCCATTCTCACAACCTAACTTTCTCCCTCAATGTTCACCTTGATTTCTTTCCAAAGGCCAAGTAAAAATCTTAAAAAAAAAAAAAAACCTAAGCCAGGAAGGTGGCACACACCTCATCTCAACTACTTGGGAGGGTGGGGTGGAAGGATCACTGAGTCTAAGACTTCAAGAACAGCCTGGACAACATAAAAACTTAAATGCTCATATCTCATTTACTCTGATCTGTAAAACACAAAAGAAACTGATGTTATTAACACGTATAGCTCTCTTTTTCTTAAATTTTCCACTTGAAACAATGTTACTCAACTGAAATATATTTCTCCAAAATTCACTTCCCAGAAAGTTTCCAGATTTTAAGTATATGATCCTTAGCCACTCAAGTTATGATTCATTAATTTCGAATGAGATGATTTTCTAATGACTGTTAAATCTACTGTCCCTGAAGTCTGTTTGCATAAATACATAAATAAAAATAAAGGATGCTAGACACAGTACTGGGTCATGGGAAAAACAAGGAATGTCAGGATTTTGAATTCAAGTACTAAAAATGTATCTTTGAAATTGTAACATAAATATAAAAAGAAAACTGATTAATCTCCATCTTTTAAAATATTTAGACAATGTTGCCAATACAAGTGTTCAGTTCCATCTAAGAAAAAAAAAAAAAAAAAAAACCTTTGTTGAAACCAACACAGTGAAGGGAATGATATGAGCAAAAGAAGAAGACCAAGGTAGAGAGGAATAAAATATGGTCACTAAGCAAATACCGAAAACCACGGGCTGTCACCATTAAGTAGTTAGGTGGTCCTCAACAACTTTGGTCTTTAAGGATCCAGCAGAACCACAAATACTGTCACTTTAAACAACTACTGATATATAAGTAAATCTTCCAACTTTGTGGGCAAAGTAAATTTTATATTACTAGAGATTAAGTGGGTATCTTACTAACAGTGTATGTCTGTGTGTATGTGCACACATGCATGTGTGTATACCCGTGCAATGCTACCGAGTTGAACCCTTTTCTATGTTACCCAGACTGGACTACAACTTCCTTCCAATCTTCCTGCCTCAACATTCCAGAGTGCTGGAACTACAGGCATGTGCCACCATGCTGAACAATCCTCAATTAAAGCCTGACAGAAGCCAGCAGACACTATATACAATAGAAACCACAAATGCTCTATAGAACAGTTGGTCCACCTCCTCTTGCCCTGCACCACTCTGCTCTGCACCAGCATTCTAGCCTGAAGCTGAAATCTTGTTTGATCCATGAGGATCTTTTCTCTCTACTGCAAGAAGAAATTTTCTTACCACCTCAAATACAGCCATCCTATTCTGAATTGGTTATCATATTTTTTGTCTCCCATTGTGCTAACTGTAACTCCTCTTCCAATAACATCCTTCTTTATATATCAATTAATCTTTGTCCTGTCCTAATCCACATTAGGTTTTGTTTGGGGGCTTTTATTTTATCTTTTTGGTGAGGGGGCCAAAAATAATATTGTTAATTTAAAACTTTTAGTACATATTTCATAAAGCCAATGATTATGAAAGTATTTTGTCTTTGTCTTGTATATATTTAAAAATCCAATTTGTGGTATGGTGACTCTGAAAAGTTGATAGAGGAAAATTACCCCCCTTTACAGATGAAAAAACTGAATTGTTGAGAAGCTGACTACAGAGAATCAAAGGGAAAATAGTAGAGATAAACCAGACTGCTAGTCATCTAGCTTCTGGCTATATTGTCATAAATCTTGATTGTGACACACATATTACGATGCTGTAAGAAAAAAGTCAACCTTTTGCCAAAAATCAAATCCAGAGCCCAATTCTATAGAACCAAATCAAACCTAAGTAGTATCATAAATAGAGAGTTTCATAACCTACACAACCTTCTTGTGAAGGGCAGCCTGAGTTCAGTTGTAATAAATAAGAGCTATTCTTGAAGATAAGGAAGTAAAATGAAGACTACAATTTATAATAAACTATGAACTTGGGCTAGGATTTTATTTCAATGAAAATTCATTAGAAAAATAACTTCAAAATCCTTTTAAAGTATAAATGTGAAAGGTTACATATACAAAAAATAATCCTAGAAAACACTCTCCAAATATTCAAAAATAATTTAAACATATGTTGTGTTTCTTTTTATAACACAACACAACATGAAACAGTTTTTCAGTACTATTTATATATACTTACCCAAGTGTCCCTTTTCCTGACATAGGGGGACTAGGTGGCTTCTGAGTTGGAGGTGTTGTACGTGGCAGCCCACCCATCTTCATATTCTGAGTACTCACCTAAAACATTTTGAGGAAAATTCAATTTAACTTGTATGCAGTAAAATGAAATAGCACTACTGGGAATCAATGCTATGCTATTTAACAAAAAAGGGGGAAGGTTTAAAGATAGGGAAAAAATTAGAGGCCATGCACTTCATATGCAATTTCTACTCTATGATTATTCTACAGTTGTACTCAAAGGACTCTTCCTAACATGAGAATTTTCAAATGATTATAAACTTGTACGCAAACTTGTACGCAAAGAATTTATTTGCCATTAGGCCATCACACCAACGGATCACTGGTTAAACAATTTCATATTACATTCAACTGGAATTAAATAGGCTAACTATAAAACTTTTAATTTTAACAAAAATAACTCATTTTAAAAAGCCTTTAAGCAATTAGTTTCTACACAGCAAGCGTATCACAAACCTATTTCCAACTCAAAACATATAACTATGTATATGATTCACTTTAACTAGCAAATACAAAGTAAACTGCATAATATATAAAGAAAACAGGGTTTTTAAATGTATCATGCTGGACTGCCCATACAAGAATTCGACTTTCTCTATCTCTATTGTTCTCCCATAAGAAAATCACCTACCTGCTACAAGTTCAAGGCATATTGCTGAACACCCAAACCAGAAAGCTAGGGGTGAGCAGCACAAGGGCCACTGGCAAAGTCCTAGTTCAAAGGAAGTTAAAACCCATTCAGAGCCAAACTGAAGGTTAATTCAGGAATGAGAAAGGGTGACAAATTTTCTGAATCAGAGATAAGCCAGAACTCCACTCACTACTCTATTCACAACTGAAAATTTAAGGGTAGAAGAGATGAGTAATCTGGGAATAATAATTGTCACCAAAGGAGTATGTCGGCACTTAAGAGAAAAGGCCCTAGAAATCTGGCTATCTTATAAGGAGCTAAGAGAATTCAGTCAAAAATACAACTTAAATGCAATCTCAAATTGATACTACCAGAGGGTTGTTAATTTTCATCCAGTAGGTTCATACCTGATCCTATTTTAAGCCTCAAGTATTCTGGACTGCCATCTTCAAAAGACATTTCAAAAAAAGATCTCAACTTTCTAATAATAATAGGCATAGGATATTCAAATCAAACTTGTAAAATAACACTGCAAGACATTACACCATTAAAGTCAGAACAAATTTATAGTTGCAATGTCAAAACATAAAGTTTAAGAAAGTTTATTACAATTGTATCACAAGTATTGAGTCTGACAAAACTGACTCTGGCTTGGGTAAGATTCACTTAAGCTCTTAAATACTACTTGTCATTTGAACAGGCAAGAAACAACATATTAACAAACAATTATTCAAATGAATAGCCCAGTGAACAAGTTGTGTGTGATGTTAAAACCATCTTTAATGACAAATGATAGTATTTTTAAAGTAAAGCATGTATCTATATTCTTTTCACTGTTGTTTTTATTCAAGAAATATAAAACAAATCAATTATCAAATAAGAATAAAAGTTAACTTATCCTTGTTCTACCCCCATGAATAAGCAGGGGGTGCCCTACATCTAAAAATACAAGAAGCAGGCTTTTTAAAAAATCAATCCATAGTTAGAGAAAATTTTAGGAGTAACCTGACAAATAACCAATATAAAATTGTGTATCTTAATTTAATGATACCAGAATATTTTTAAAATAGTAACCAAAGTCCTTTAAGCTCAACCTTAAACAACATAAAACCAAACATTACTTTAAGTGATGAGGGAGAAGTGAACCAAACACTAAACTACAAATCAAATTGCTGGGAGATGGAAGGTAAAGAAACAAGAATAGAAAAAGAGTGAAAGATAATCTTATTCTATATATGGAATCGCTAAAATGATTAAAAATAACTTTGCAAGTTTGATTTGGTTTAGGTTACAATATGTATGGTGTTTTTGTTCAAATTGCAGTATCGTCTATAAGTCTTAGAATTTACACAAAAGATAAATTAACAAGCTATAAATTTAAATTTGGTGAGTATTTCTATAAACAAAGCTACAATTTTATGACTATAGAATCCTCAAAGGATGGGACTGTTTGGTTAACAGGATGGATGAGTTTATTCAAATCATGTAAAAAACCAGAGTCCTGTGTAATGTCCAAATAACCTAGTTTCATACTTTACCAATACTGTATTACCTTTCTATTAAAATTCCTATTAAAAAGTTTTGCAACATTTTGCTAAGACTATTTTCCTATATGAAAAATGTTTCTGTGCTAAGTAAAACAATATACTTATGCAGAATATAAATATTGAATATTTAAAGAAACCACAGGGATAAATGCCAAACAAAATTTAATTTATTTATAAAAAGTAAAATCTGTATCATAATTAAAATATAGTTAAACCCAAAATAATGTGGTAAAAGAAATATTTACCACACAGCTATCATGGTCTTAAAAACTATTTTGAGGAAAAGGTTACAGAGAAAACATTTCCTGACAGTAGCAAAACAATTACGTTGTATACATGATACATATAACATGTGCATACATCAAAGGCATGAATGTAATATATGTGTATGCATTTGTATATATTTATATGTATTTCATTTATGTCATGAAAATTAATGCATAGCCACAGCTCAAATACTTTCCCAGGAGGCTATAGTAAAGGAAATACATACATAAATATTTTATAGAATAAAAATCTTTTAGAATGTAAACACAGGGAAAAATATGATGTCCAGAGTCTATAATCCCAGTTGCTCAGGAAGCTCGGAGGTAGAAAGTCACAAGTCACTTGAACCTAGGAGTTCAAAACCAACCGGGACTCACTGAAAAGGGTCAGCATGTCAGAACTATCATCTAGCACATAAATGTTTATCTAATAATCCTGAATTACAAGAAAGAATGCTCATTACACTTTTCAAAGTTTTACTTGTGAACTGGAAGGAAGCTTTCATGGCTCTGATGGCACCAATAATTTCCCTATGTGAGCATTACTTATTCTATAAAGCAGATAAACAAAGAGCTAAATGAAGTAAGTATTAGACACAAGTAGGGAAGGTTCTCTCTCCTTCCTGCTGAAGAGAAACTTACAAAACTGAAGGAATATTCAGGTCATGAAATTTATGCATGGCCATAGCTCAAATACTCTCCCAGAAGGCGATAATGAAGAAATTCAGGTAATACTAGAGGTCAGAGTGCTTTATATCCAAAAAGTAGTGTAGTCTCCGTCTCCTAAGCTTTAGAAACCTCTGCAACTAAAACTATCAGGCCAATTATTATTTTTTAATAATCTTCTATAGTACTCTTCAAATGCTCTGCTGTATTCTTTTGCTACACTAATCAATACCTGCTTGACTGATGATACACAATATAGTCATGCACTGTGCAATGTTCTTGTGAACAAGTGTTAAACAACAGTGGTTCCAGAAGTATCATTAGTGGAACTGTGACTGTAGTAGCCTAAAAGCACTCCATGATGTTCACCCAAAACCAAAATCCTCTACTAGCACATTTGTCAGAATATGCCCCCATTTTTATTAAGTGACATATGACTACATAATATAATGTTCATTATAAACAGCAGTGCTTTCCAGCACCCTTTCAACTTCAAATTGGTC
The DNA here is from genome assembly GCA_004027205.1 of Ctenodactylus gundi. Classification (NCBI taxonomy): domain Eukaryota; kingdom Metazoa; phylum Chordata; class Mammalia; order Rodentia; family Ctenodactylidae; genus Ctenodactylus; species Ctenodactylus gundi. The sequence continues at coordinate 12,594 of PVKB01000544.1, read as the reverse complement.
TGCCACATATGCCTAGCTAACAAAAGATACCACTTCTGCTGTGAAATCTCTCACTGACCTGCTATAATTGAACAGTGTTAGGTGGATTCTAAAACAACACATATGAGTAGGGAACAGAAAAGCAGCAGATTTGGGGATGGAGAACCCTTTCCTGGCACAGGGAGGAAGCAAGGCAGAAAAAGATTAAAGGACTGAAAATGGTCAAGACTACACACCAATTTCTCCAAGCAAACTACTATTCTCTACTGCAAACACACACTGATTTAGAAAATATACATATGACATATCCCTAATTTACCAAGTACCTACCAGACCACTCTGTATAAGCATAAAAGCCTTTGGAAAAAGGGGAAGTGGGGGGTGTGAGTCGGGGGACACAATCCTCTATTTAAAAAAAGAATAAATATGATTTAAGACAGTAAGGAATGTCTACAAATCAAACATGCACACACACCAAGAAATGAAAAGGAAAACAAAGGAAAGGAATGGAATGCCAGTGTGTAAAGAAACTGTTAGAGGAAGGTTTCAGCGAGAAAAACCAGAGCTGAAATGTTTTTAGAAAAAAAAAAAAAAACCACAGGCTTTATGTAGGTTGTCCAAAATCTGAACACAGACCCTAGAGGAAAAGAGAAAAGGTAGCCACACACTCTCATTTGTAGTTGACTACAATATCTGTATTTTAAACAAAGCGAATCTCCACAAAATTCTACATACCTAACTCACCATAAATGGGTGATTAGATCCAACATTCCAATCAGTAACACAAGAAAATATTTGCCTAGGCTCCTATGATCAGATCTACCTACAGTGACCAACTAAAAATTCTATGGCCATGGTTAGGACTAGTGATCCAGAACTCAGGTCATCTTGTACTCTGGTTATCATTTAGTGTACTGAAGACATGGCAAAAAAAAAAAAAGCATCAGATACAAAGAATATACATTTGAAAAGAAATAAAATCAAACTAAGAAAAAAGCACAAAGAAATGCATGCTAAGTTTGGAGAAAATAATTTTAGTACTGTTTTGTTTGATAAGCTTCTTAAATAAATCTAAATTACTTTTATCATTAATCCTCCAATGTACTAAAAACTAATTCATTCTTTCTCATTACAGTAACGAGGGTCAGACACAGAGACTCACATATACCAAGAAAGTGATCTATCTATCACTTCACAACCCCAACCCTGTCTAATTCCCATCCTGTACTTTATTACATATTACTAGCTTTTGATGTTCTGCACAATTAACACATTTAGGAACTCTTAAACTTAGTTTATATTAATATCTATTTTATACAGTTATTTCTGAAAAAGGCTAATTCTTTTTTGTAAATACATGATACTGCAACTTTAAAAAACACATAACACTGAGATTTTTCTCTTTAATTTCTTTATACTGATTAACAGTGATAAGATATACATTGATATATTATCCATAAAGCATATAATGGAGCATACCATTTATAGAATAAAGAGGCTATTACACAGGGGGAGGGTTAAATAAAGCACATCAGTTGGCTCTCCTACCTATAACAAAATTTTAGCTAACTATTGCATAACATTTTGATAGGGTGCTTCACATTTCATTTTATACATTTATAGTAACATTGCAAAATAACCATTTATTCAACAAATACTTGCAAACACCTAATTTGTGTCAGGCCCTGTTAGGGGCACAAAGGATAGAGTAGTAGGAAAAAAAAAAACAGGCAAAAATATGTACCCTCAAGGAACATGAAGACACACCACAAAGTTGCATGACAAAAAATGAGAAATTATTTGTTGGTTTAAAGAAGCCAAGTGCTAATAATCTCTTTACTCCCCATATGTAATATTCTACATAAGAACAAAGAATGGAAATCCAGCCCTGGAATCTCTTACCTTAAATCTAAGCAACCACTTAATGCATAAATGGAGCAAATAAAAGAGGTAAGGAAAAAAAGCATTGAAAGGTTAGTTGAAACTTCAGGATGTGAAGAGAAAGAAAAAGAAAAAAGAAAAAACAAGTTAAGCATTCAGCATTAACAAAATAATGTTTCAGTAGATCATAGAAAGAGTGATTAAAGCAGAATGTGTCATGAACAAGAGTTTTTTTGATGAAATTAAAAATTAAAATCTAAAGCATTTCTATTCAAAAACTTAATCTCATTAATGATTACTTCAATTTAATGACTTTTAAACACTGAAATCCAAACGATGAAGGGACTCCGAACGAATACTTTACTTTGAAGATCACACAAGAACTGCACAAGGTGATCTTTTTTAATATATATTAAAAAGCACAAATATGATATTTTTAATATTAAAAGTATCTTTTGGCATTAGATTCTAAGAGTACCTATAATGATCTATTAATAGCTGTTGGCCTTGAATAAATTTTCTCAGATTAAAATAAACTTCAGTTATTAAAATCTAATTAAACACCTTAGTTTTATATGTTCTAAGAAATTTAAACACATAGGTACAATTAAAATCAAGTACATGAAAACTCTGATAGAAAAAGATTTTAAAAATAAATTTACACTGTATGTATTCTGATCACCTAGAGCTATATTAAGTTTAGATTTAACAGATTTCCAGCCATAATAGTACAGGTATTATTTTAATAGACATATTAGGAAAAAATCAATTGTATAGCTTTACCAAAAATATATACATATATTTATTCAAAATTATTTTGATAAATCATAATCATTTAAATAATTGATCAGCTGTGAATTTTAAATAATTTTATATTTAGCTGAGACTCCAACTGACTTTAAGTGCTAACATCAATTTAAATAAAATTTACATGTTCCTCAATTGTACATTATATTTTTTTTTCTGTTTTACTTGTGGTACTGAGGAATGAACCAAGGGCTTTGTCTATGCAAAACAAACATCCCATCACTGGGCTACATCTTCAGCCCTTCTTAGTTTCAAATCATGAAACTTCATATACATACTAGGCATTCAAATATACTTTAAAAGAAAGCCAAAATATATAATGGCTACCGACTCAAAAACAGTGAAAATATTAATCCGTATATTACTTTTATGTACCATTCTTACCCTAAACAACAAGAAGAAATTATTCTAGAAAAAAAATGAAAGTACATGATTATTAATGTTGTTTGAAACTAATGCCAAAAGTCTGTTGATAAATTATTGAGATAAAGTAAGCATTTTAATAATATGCTGAATGATCTTTCAATCAGTTACATTAAAAAATTCCAAGATCAGAAAAATCAAACCATATTGTATGTGATCTATATGGGTGTAATCATAATTAAATGCAATTTGTTCAAAGATGACTACTTAAAACTTGAGAACGTACTGCTATGAAAAAGCAAGAGATTTTAAAACGTTTTAACAGTAAGAAATCTTCACACAACTACGATTGGACTAAGACTTGTTCCTCTAGGAAAGGAAAAAGCTTCTATTTCTAAAAAGCTTGACAAAAACTACACCTACCTTTACTCCATGTCCAATGTCATCTAGAATTGTATAGTCAATAGGTTTTCTAATATAACGAACTGGTCGTTCAAGGTTGGCTGGAGCAATAATCTTGTGTGTCCTTGAAGTGTTTTTATTGGTAGTTAAAATACCAATTTCTCTTCTTGCAACTTTCTCTTTATGAATATCAACTGTCTGCAAGATATAATATTTTTTAAAAAGACAACACAAAAATTGCACGCTCTGTATCCAGAAAAATAAAAATATAAATGGCCAAAGATTTAACATTGCTACTCACATTCATTTGCTAAATTTTCTCCTTTCTGGACTACCAACTTTCTCCACTTTCAGAATAACACAAGAGTTGACAAACTGTGACCCACAGGTCAAATCTAATCTACCACTTTATTTTTACAATCCACAAGTTACTGCTTTCTTTTTTGTTTTTTGTTTGTTTGTTTTTACTCAGGGTCTCACTCTGTAGACCAGGCTGGTCCTGAACCCACAAGTAGCCCAGGGTGGCCTCAGAACACATGGCAATCCTGCCTCTCAGCCACCCTAGTACTGTGATTATAGGCGTTCACCGCCACATCCAGCTTATGGTGCTGAGAAATCGAATCCAAGACCTTATGCTTGTTAGGTAAGCACTTTACCAACTGAGCTGTGTCCCCACCCTGGTGTTTGTATTTCTTGGGTGCGGGGGGGGGGGGGGGGGGGGATAAAATGCCATGACATGTAAAAATAGTATGAAATTCAAATTTCAGTTCTCATAATTTCATTGGATCACAGCCATGCTAATAACATGCTTATCCATATGTGACTACTTTTAATAACAGCAGAGATAAGCAATAGTAACACAGAACTTTCAGTCTAGAGCAGAAAAAAATTACCAACCTCTGAGTAAATGTATAATTCTCTCTTTATGAATATTTAACCTAGCACAATGACTAAGAAAGTCCCAATGATTCACCTGGTTATATCTAAAATAACTTGTTAGTGTATGTTCTATTAGTGCTTAAGTATCTTTTTACGTTCTAAAAAGTGGGGAGAGCTAAAATATAAATAGTGTTAAAAATGAGAGACAGTCTGAGAGAAAAAAAGTTCCTCTGGCAAAGCTGCTTATATTATTATCCAATGCATATCAAACATTTTATTAATTTATATTTAACACTTACATAGGAGCTAATTTAGTAGAAATTACAATGTATTTTTTACTTAGTATTCTATGTGAGTTTCTCGGGGAATTAATACCCTAAAGAAGCACTCTTTAAACAGCAAGTTGCAAATTAGTAATATGCTAATAGTAATTAACTTTAAGTAAAACAGAAACAAAAGACTGAAAGTACACATAGTAAGTACTGCTTCTTACATGTGCATAAATATATATGTGAATTACATATTGGATATATTCTAAATTGTACTTTTCCCTGAAGGATACAGTCAAAAGTGTTGAAGACACTTCACTAAAACTGCTCACATATCTTATGACCATTCCTATTTCAAATCGCAATAAATCACTTTTTCTTTCTAGCTAACTCCTTTCTAGTCCTACTTACTACTCTTTCTAAAAGAAGGTAACACAACAAGAAAGATGATAACCATCTGGCATTATTAAATATCACTCGAATAAATCTGAAAACTAACCATTATTTCTTCTAAACTTCCTATAATCTCAGCACTCTATGAAGCAAGGACAGGAGGACTGCAAGGTCTAGATCAGCATGGGGAACTGGGCACGACACTATCTCAATATTAAACGTAAAAAATTGAGCTTGGGATTCAGCTCACTGAGAAGGCCTTGGCTTCTAACCCTAATACTCCCCTGCCCTTTTCAGAAACAAATTCAAAGTTTCCTATTTCTCTATAACCAAGAAATCTTTAAAACAATATAATAGCACCTATCTCAGAACTAATAAATGTCTAAATGAAGCTCAAATTGAAAAAAAGAAACACTAACCAAGGCAGCAATTTCATTATTTCTTTTTTCCCCACTATTTTTACTAACATACATATGTAACACATAGTATTTACAATTAATTTGGGTATTTCGTGCACATATGTATATAAACTTTACAATCCCTTCACATTTTTGAATCTCCCATGCCCTCCCTCTCTCTTCCCCCAACGCCAGCTATAACATCATGTGGTTCTATAGAATGTCTGTGTTCTGGGTTTTTCAAGTCAGAGAAACTATACAGTACATAACATATTAATCTTCCGCACCTAAATCATTTCACTTACGTCACCAGTCTAGTTAACTCTTGATGCCTCTGTTCTGAATCCACCCAATCCCTTTAATAGGATATTTACAAAAAGGTTTTTTTTTCTATATTTTGCTATATCTTTGTTGCTATTCTTAAACCTGGCCTTACCCACCAGTTCACTTTAGAAAATAACTACAAGCATGTATAGTTCAAAAGACTAGTAAATTTGGAAAAGAAGATTTAAAAAGTTAAACTTCAAATGCCTTAGCAGAATACTGGAAGGTACGTATTTGTACATTCACAGGGTTATTTTTACATCAATCAGTTTTCTTAGGATAAATTTTCATCAGTGACCTAATATGTGAACTGCTACAATAAAACAAAGTCAAAACTATATCACATTGCTACATTAAGTGAACTTAAATCTATACCACATAAAAATACTTAAAGTAACAGATACGAAGGCAAGTTTAGTTATTTCAGAATTTATTAATTTTTATAACTTATTTACTCATATTTGACTGATTACTAACACTTTTTTTTTTTAGCTCCTTCCCTTCTAGCTGTTGTCACTTTTTCTCTGTGGTCATTGGTGTCACTGGTCTCCCTTTCACTGTCCAAGTTTCCTTTAGGTATTCTCTGCAATACTGGCTTAGTGGCTGCAAATTTCTTTAAGCTTTCTCTGTCATGGAAAGTTTTAAGTTCCCCCTTTAAATTAAAAGATAATTTTGCTGGATACAGCAGTCTTGGTTGACATTTATGTTCTTTTAGTGCTTAGATGACATTGCTCCATGGTCTCCTGGCTTTTAGAGTCTCAACTGAGCAAGTCTGAAGTTATCCTGATGGGCTTGTCTTTGTAGGTCACCTTCTGGTTTTCGCTTACCACTTTCAGTATTTTCTCTTTGTGTTGACTTTCTAGTATTTTAATTATGATGTGTCGTGATGAGGATCTCTTCTGATCAAAGTTGTTTGGTGATCTATATGTCTGCAATAGTTCCATGTTCATTTCTCAGATTTGGAAAATTTTCTTCCATGATTTCATTAAACATGTCCTTTAAGCATTTTGTTTTGTCCTCAGTCTTCTCCTGGACTTCCATAATTCTGAGGTTGTTTCTCCTTGAATCATCTATCAACCGTTGTAATGATTCGCTTTCTTTCTTATTTACTTTGTGTTCTTCATGGCCTGTGTATGTTGCAGCTCAGGTGCTTTACTTTCTAGGCCTAACATTCTATTCTGAAGATGTTTAATGTGGTTTCTTACTATTTCCTGTGTGTTTTTCACTTCCTGAATATTTGCATTCAATTTTTTATATCTCTGTTGTGTTCTCTAATTTCTTGTATTGCCTTCATTGTCTTCTGGTATATTTCTTCTATGGGCTCCTCTTTGAGATTTTAAAGGCTTCCTTTTAACTTAGCTATGTGTTGGCGTAGCTCTTGCGCTGTCTGATTTATTTCCTGCTTTAATTCAGTGTATTTCTGGGCCCAGAAGTTACCATCATTTTTGCCATTTTCATCTTTGGATTCTGCAATTTCAGTATCCCAGGTATCATCTTCTGGGGTGTCAGGTCTTTTTGTAGGAGATTTGTTACCATGTTTCCCCATGGTGTTGCTATCTCTGGCTGTCTCTACTGCACAGAAAAGAAGGGTTTGGCGAAGGCCCAGTCCTAGATGCCTCTGGAATCCTCTGGCCCAAGGGACAGACAGGGCGATGGAATTCCTGGTCCTAGATGCTTCTGGAATCCTCTGGGGCTCAGGATTGACAGAGTGATGTAATTCCCTAGAAGCCTCTGGAAGCCTCTTGCTCATGGGATGGACAGGTGATTGACTTCCAGGTCCTAGATGCCTCTGGCGTGCAGGGCAGCCATTACACGGAAGCCTCTGTTGTGAGCTGGAGGAATGGGGTGATGGTTCCTCTTTTGAGGTGTCTTGTTCCCCCTGGTCCACTCAGCAAAGCTCTCTGTCTGTCCTGGCTTCCCTCCTCCAGGGCGGGACTCTCCACCCTCGGAGCAGAGGTGCCCCTGAGCCGTCAGCAGCCTTTCCCCCCTCCTTTCTCCTCTCTGCCACTTGTGCCAGTTTCTTCCTACGCACTGTTTAAAGGTGACCCTTCTGAACTTTCTTTTACTCTAAAGGGTTCAGTCTTGGGCTTCTTTTTTCTCCCCCTTTTTAAAATGGCTCCTCCTTACATAACTGCCTGTGGAGGCTGCTGAGCCCTGTTTCTGATCTGGAATCTCAGGGCCTTTTCTAAAGGTAGCGCACACTGCATTTGTAGTACCCACTCCCTGCATGGGTTGGTGTTTGGGGGGCTGGAGCTACCAGCTGCCGACAATTCCCACTGCTCCGGATCCACACTGACCTCAAGCTGAGGTTCTGCCTCCAGAGCTTCCGCCATCTGGTCTGTGGACACTGGCAGCTCAGGCCCACGCCGAGTTGGCTGCTCTTTTCTTCCTCTTCTGATGTGACTTCAGGATTTCTGACCCGCCCACAGCCTCCTGTCTGTTGTTGGGGTGCTCCATCCTCTCCCAGTTCCATCAGATGTTCCAGGCCCACGCGAGCTTTCCTCCGTCCGCAGCTGCCTGCGGCTCCAGCCGTTTGCAGCTGGCTGTGGCGGCTTCCTGGGCTGCTGGGATTTTTTTTCTCTGCTTTTGATGATCCTTTGGAATTTCTCACCTTCCCATGGCCTCCTTGCAGTTGTTGGGGATGCTCCTCTCTTTCCTAGCTACACTGAACACACATTTTCTCACTAAATTCTCGACTTTTAAGTGGGTCGATCAGGAGACATTGTGCAGCACAGTTACTCAGCCACCATCTTGACTGGGATTCTCTCATTAAGCATTTTTTTTTAAAGAAAACAAGTCTCAAAACTTTTTCTGTGCATGGTAGATAATTGTAAGCCTTGATATCAAAATTTATCTCATTTGTAACTTAGAAAAATGGCTATGTGAATAAAATTTAGAGCAAACTGAAATTTTAATTGACATTTTCAGTCTGACAATTCTTCATTAGGGATAGAGGGTATCTTGACCACTGCAGGATATAAGTTATCCAGGCAGGTACCTATAATCACTCCTATAGCCCTGGTTGTGACAACTCACAATGACAGAAGTTGCAAAATGTCCCTTGGAGAGAAAACCTTCTAGTTGAGAACCAAGGATTTAAAAGCAATAATTTAGTTTCCAAAGCCCTGGTTTGATCCCCAACACCAAAACATAAAAGAAAGGAAAAAGAAAAAATGCCTTTTAATATTAGATGTTTGGCATCAATCACTCTTATCAAAATATCTACAATAATAAATATGAGAAAAAGAGTATTAATCTGTATTCTTGTCATCCCTCAACCATACCAGGCTGAACTGCATAAGTTCCTATGAATAGAATCAAACAGATCTTTAGAAAATGCCTATGATTTTTATCTGGAGTTTAAAAAAAACTATAAACAAATTATATATATATATATATATATATATATATATATACACACACACATACACACATATACACATACACACACATACATATACACACATAAAAAAACTGTATCTATTCTATACATAAAGAGAACATTTGCTCCAGATGATTTTGAGGTTTTTCAACATCACCTACTTCAATTTTTAAAAAATCTTTCTCTTGGAAAAAAAAAAAGCACATTCAAATAAGAATACAAGCAACAACACCCTTGTACCCATCACCTACCTTCAACATTCACCATCTCATAGCTAATCATCAGTTCTTAAAATATTTAGCAAAATTTCTATGCTATTCCTAAATCAAATGCACAGCTCTCAGTAATCACCACTGCCTTCAAAATACTCTTTGACAGAATAACACTAAAAAGCATTAAGTTAGTGGTTTTGATTTTGGTGGTACAGGAGATGAACACAAGGCCTTCACTGTGAGCTACATTTTCAGTCCCTTTTTATCACCCATTTGAGAGTGAGACTGGATTAGGTTTCTGAGTTGCCCAGGGTGGGCTTGAACTTGTGGTCCTCCTGCCTCAGCTTCCAAAGTGCTGGGATTACAAGTCTGTGCCATTAGGACCAGCTCAGAATTTTAATGAAAAGCAAAGTATTTCACATTTATCCTGAGTTTCTAAAGTTACTAATTTTATGATGAAAAACTTATTTAGAAAGTACCTCCATAATAACACTCACTTATGGCAAATGTAACAGATTTAGTTAGCCAAGGAAGACTAACTAAGGCAAGTATATTTGATGGTAATCTTGTTACTATTTGCTACAGATTCTGTTAACCAAAAAATACAGTAATAAATACCACTACACTTGAGAATCTACTCTCCCATAGTTCCTTATTAATCAATTTTCCTGTCTTTACCACTACTGTTGCCAACCTGGTCATGCATGCTGCAGGCTCCCCCATGTTACATCAGCCATATAGTGCCAAAAACAGTTTTTAGAAGATACCTCGATTGCCTTGAGGTAATCATACTGACTCCCAGAGCTCCTGTGCAAACCTGAGCCCCACTCCCACACTTCCCTCATAAACCCAAGCACATGCTCAGGCCATAGCAAATGACAGGGAGATACTGTATAAAAATACTTTATTTTAGGCTTATTCATGCATTGTTGTTTCCCATTACTACAGAAAAGTGAATTGACTGTGTGCTGGATAACACTACCTCAGTTAGCTACCCATCAATGTGGGAAAAATATCTGCAATCAAACAGGTATAAACCTTAGAGAACTCAACTAAGTTAGGTGTTTTTAATATGTCTCAAATTTATTAGTAGTAAGTTAGTGTTTAAAGAAAAGCATTCAATTATTTAACTTACAAATGTGCTCCAAATTATGCATCTTTCATAAGTCAATTACTAAAGCATAAGGTAATTTTCAATTAGTCATTTTTTTAAAAGTGATATAAGAGCAATATACAAAAGATTAAGTATGAAGTATAAAAACTATACTTTCTATGCATAATTGCATATTGATAATCTTAAGTGATATTTACTTACAACAGAGAATTCTTAAGCAAAACCCTCCCTTTCTTTCTATACAAACATACACACAAGCTTTTAAATAAAAAATTACCTTTCATGTTGAGTTCTCTAAGGTTTATACTTTCCACTGCCTTTTGGTACCTAACTGTTCAGAAGAACTATTTCCAGTCTTATTTTACAATCGTATCTTTCTAACTCCTTTACCTGCTACCTAACTAATTCAATGCCCAGACCAGAAAGCCCTATTCAGCTCATGAGAGATTAGGAAGACCACTATATTTTTAAATTCTTTATGTTGCCTTTTGACAATCTTTTTGTCTTTCTTTTCCCCCATGGTGCTGCGAATAGAACCCAGGGTCTTGTTTATGGCAGGTAAGCCTCTACCACTGAGCTTCAATCCCCAGCCCCTTGACCTCTTTTCCTGTTCTTTTATTCTACTCCATGAAGAAATGAATACAGACAGCTCAATTCTTAGTAAGAGAAAATATAAGCCTGGCTCAAACTAATTTATTTCACAAGTTCATAAAAATTTCAGTTGGCATAATGCCCCTAAAGCTGTTGTTTCTTTTTTAACTTATTAGAAATGGAGATAAAATCATGATCTAAATAAACAACATTCAGTTTTATACATTTTTTCTACAATGACTTAAATTATATGTGCTTGCATGATACGGGCTTCTAAGTGCAAGTATTAGGAAAAATTAAATGTTTGCTGTTGATGACTACAGATTTTTAAAAATCTAATGTTGATTTAACTCCTATTAATAGTTACTTTAACTCCTACTACCAGTTAAGATTAAAATTTTCAGTTACTTTTTAAATGATATATTGCAAATGAATTGACAGGAAGTTATTCCTGTAACACATGGTGCCTAAACAGGAACAGACATGGAGGGCTGCATGGCCCCTGGAAAGGGACATGCAATTGAGGGTGATGGACCCTGAGGGACCCTGCTATTCCTTTATGTAGCTCCTCATGACCAACATCTATTCACCCTAGATAGGGCAAAACAGCAAAGAAAACAGGTCAAAGTAACAATCTCACCAAAGACCAATTAGGTGAACCAATGAGTTTACTAGAGTTACTTACAGGAGTATAGTGAGGGGTTATCTACAGAAGCAGATGTGAGGGCCTACCTTAAATAGCATTTATGAGAGATCACTTATAAGCCAATGGGTGACTCAAAAGGCAACTGTATCACCAAAAAACCTACCCCAGCATAAGTGGCGAATTACACAGACAGCAAACGGCCTCCTCAGATTCATCTACCTAGTCAGCTAATGCTTTCATCGCTTGGGTCTGCCTGTCTGGGCAAGGCAGTTCTCATTCAGGACTCACTTCTTTCTCTTATCTGTAGGTCTCTCTCTCTCTGTCACTCTTAAACAACAAAGTTTCAGACTGAATTTGTACAAAGGTACCATCCCTGAAGCATCTAAAATAACCCATGTCAAGAATGTATGCTAATAATGCCCTATGGCTATAGTGAGTGCAGAGAACTCAGTTTGTACTATTTAAAATCATATCATCCTTTCATCACACAAAAAATGATTTTGCCTTCACACTGAGGTACAACCTCAGCCCACTTTTTTATCTCTGATATTGAGATAGGCTCTCACTACGTCACTAAATTGCCCATGCTGGACCCAAACTTGTGATCCTCCTGCATCAACCTCCCAGAATGCTGGGATTACAGGCCTGTATAACAGAGCATGGCTAAAATGTTAGATTATTTTATGTCCTTTACCAATTCTGGTTTTTAAATGAAATTTTAGAAAGCATGGGTTATAGCGAGGCGGCACACACCTGTAATACGAGAACTCTGGGGAAATGAGCATGAGAATCACAAGTTCAAGCCCAGCCTGAGCAGCTTAGCAAGATTGCCTCACAAGAAAAGGACTGAGAATGTTGCTCAAAGCAGAGGCCAGTGGGGACTGAAAAAAAGAAAAAGAAATAGAAATTTTTTTAAAAAGGAAGGGAAGGGTAGGAAAGGGAAGCGAAGGGAAG